>WEKW01021224.1:89390-216435 GCA_013389905.1 Sula dactylatra | reverse complement strand
CGGGCTCCGAGTTGGCGGCGCCCATCGGGGGGTTCTTCATGGGCTCCAGAGTGTCCAGGACCACGTCAGGGGCCTGCTTGGCCGTGTTCTGCCTCTCCAGCTCCCGCAGCTCGTTCAGCGCCGTGCTCATGGTCTTCTCGATGTCCTGCGAACGCCACCGACAAAGGGATGTCAGCACCGTGCCACAGCATCGCCCCGCTCTCCTGCATCCCGCCCCATGGAGAGGACCCCCGCCCTGGCATGTGTGTCTGGGGGTCTCCGACCTAAGACAGAGCCTCCAGGCAAAGCAGGAGCCTTAGGAGAAGGTATAAAGCCCAAACTCTGGCCATACAAAGGCGCCCCATGTCTCCTCCCAAGTCAACAGGAGCTTGGTTGCCAGCTCCAAAGGAGCAAACCCCGAGCACCACGAGCAATGCGGTGAACACCGGCCTGTCCACATCTCCAAGGAGGCAGGACATCTCCGCGCTCCCCCGCAGCACTGAGGCTGGTTTTTCCCCAAAAAAGGAGGCCCTGAGCCTCCATCAAATGTACGGGACCTCTGCTGTCCCTGTGCCTACAGGGCAATGGCACGCGTGGGGCAGAAACGCACAGGGATGTTTGCAGAGTGAGCAGCACGATGGCAGCTCGCCATAAATAAAAGAGAGGCAGCGACGAGGCCTCTCCCTGTGCGGGGGGAGGCAGCTGAGGTGCGACCAGCCCCAGCCCCTCACCGCCGGCCCACATCGGGTCGTGTCTCCCGGCACGGCCTCCAGGGGTCTGTCCAAGGAGATCCTCCACAAGGTGAACCCACTTCAACCAGAAGTGCCCATTTAAAGTAAATTAGCTCAACTGCCTACAACTGTAGTGCTGATTGTCTCATTCAGAACTAGAGAGGCCCTAGTTTGGCTTCACTTAAATCTGCCTTAAGTCCACTAACTCAGATAATGAGTGAAAAAATTCTCCCAGAGCTAAGCCTCGGGACTACCAAGTCCAGCAGTCCTACAGACTTCAAGATAAGTATCTATTTACACCAGCTGAGTGAGAATCTTTTCCAAGGTTTAAAAAGCACAAACCAAAACCCAAAAGCCAAGAAAACGGTGCATATTGTGCTCCATCCTCATCATTCGCCCGTCCCTCTGGAGGCTCCTGGACCCCACAGCCCTGCACTGCTCCTGGGAACGCCGCCCCGGGCACCGCTGCGGGGTGCCATGCGACTGCCCATCAGCCCAGCCCGGGGACTGCGTGCATGCTGTTATCCCACCCCAAGGCAGACGTGGCGCCCCAGCTCAAGCCATCGCTCAGGGCACGCGCTGTGCTACGACCGTAACTTTGTAAATTGATCACACCAAACGCAAGCTCTTGCTGGACAGAGAAGCCAGGTAGCGTGCTGCAGCGCAAGAGAACAAGGAGCATGGCTGGTGGAAAAGCAAACAGGACAGTAAGAGTTCTTCCTTTCTGCAGTCATCGTTAGTTATCCCACTGAAAGCAGCTGATTCTACATAAAACAGCCTGCCAAACCCTGCAGCACTCGAGCTGCTGCCAGGTGGTGGGCAGCAGCCCCCCCAGCATCTGCACCCCTCTGCCTGGGCATCACCAACCATCCCACAGCTGCTGCTCCTGCCAGAGGGTGGCACGAAGCAAACTGCCGGGAAACTCCTGAAACAGGGGATGCTGAAGAGCCTGTCCACAGCGCGCTCAGCCCCCGGGCCCTGAACCGGCCCAACCCACAGCTGTCCGGCCACATTGGCAGGGACTGTGCCTGAACTAGGTGGTCCCTGAGAGGCTGGAGAATTCTGCAGCCTGCTCCTTGAAGAGACCATTCTCTGAGATGTTAACGGGTTTGGTATAACCTGAGCGATTCCTGGCCGGGGGCCTCCTGCCAGCGTTAGAGGGAGACCTGCAGGCTACGCTGGAGGTAACGTCAATTTAACGAGCACTGTGGAACTGACAGCCTAATGCGACGCCACGATGTTGCATGGCTGGAGGCATCGTATTGGGATCAGACTAACATTTTGTGGTCCTAGCTACAAACAGCCAGTAACAACTCTGAAGCACTGCTCTCCAAACACTGAGCATCAGTCAAATTCTGATCTGGCAAATCCAGTTTCCTCCTCCTAAGCTCCTTACGGAGCATCAGATGAAGATAATGCGCTTCCCTCCCTGTGGGGGGCAAGAGCTGCCAGTGCATTTCGGTGGTGGATCGAACGTTTCTGCCTATTGTTTTGAAGAAACAAGGTTTGTGGAAGGAGGCAGTATCTTTTATTAGACCAACCGATACAGTTGGAAAAGCAGGCAAGCTGTTGGCTGCTCATTTTTATCTTTAAACCACTGCAGCTACAACAGCACTGTAATTCTGAAGTGTGTTGAGATGGAAGGGGCTCTGCGGCGCTACCCCAGTGACTTTTATTTTAGCTTCTCGATCCCTGGGCACCGAGAGCCACTTCACAACCCTCTTACCTCAGCAAGTGCTTCTGCTTCTAGAGATTTCTGATCTCCGAGACTACTGTGTCTAGTCGATCCACAGGTCGATCTCAGCGGGTGGCCATCAGACAAGGCCTTCCTGTCTGGGAAATTGATGCTGCCTGCACTGCCGAATGTCGCCATTCTGCGCTTTTCAGGACTCTCAATCCTGCCCCTGTTAAGAGGTATTTTGTGGGGGCTGCTAGGGCAGGCCGCTGCTCGAGGAGGAGTGTCTATGCCAGGACCCATCCCTCGGGGCGGGCTGTGGGTGTCCCCCCCGCTTCGACGGCGAGGGATAGCTGCACCGTCAGACCTCAATCTCACTCTGCAAAGAATCCATCACAAGACTAGGTCACCGTCCATCAGATCGAAAGTGTCTGGTTGCATGCTGTAAGACAATCGCTCAGCTCTGAGAGTTCAGATCAAACTCGAGCCTTTCAGCTCCAGAAGACTAAGGCAAGAGGGAAGACAGACATTTTAGCCAGTGCCAAGAAAGGGACAGCATTGTACCTTCTTTACGCGTTAAGATCTACATTAGCAAAGCACATGAAAACCCCCTTCATGCTCATATTTATTCTGCCGTCCCTACTGGAGCCTTCCCTTCTGTCTTGCCCTACACCACACACTGACTCTCCCACACGTGACAGCGACCACCTCTGTGTTCAAAGGAAAATGAGAGTTTCCCTACCGGCCCATTACTCCCCCAAAGCCATAGTCCACAATATGATCTGTGGGAGACTGGATGTCATTCTTGGAGGAGGCTTTATCGTCCAGCAGCGGCCCGCTGCTTGCCTCGCTGTCTGCCTTCTGGCTCAGGCTGTCGGAGAACGCATCATCCCTAGGAAAAGGAGACCCCCATCAGCAACAGGACTCCACCCCAGGAGAGAGGCCGGGGCCCAGCCACAATGTGGATCTGAACATCACCACTCCAGCAGCTCCAGACTTTGTTAACAAAGAGCTGGACCAAGGCCACCACTTCAGACAGTACCTGGAGCTTGGAAAAAGCGAACATCGCATCTCCGTATCCCCCTGTGCTGTAGCTGCCATTTTAATTAACCCAGGTACAGTACTTCTACCAGAAGCAGCATCTGCGATGGACCCTGGGATCTGCCTACAGCCACTGAACAACGCCAGGTCAACGTACGCAGGGGGCAAGGACAATATTAAGTCTGGGTCATGCCACTTTGAGGAGTCAATGATAGATGGGGTTCAGGCACCCTGAAGTACAGTATTTAGTGCTTGGCTTCATCAGCTTGAACAATCTGAGCCAATACACGGAGAGGCAGATGTGAACAGGCCCCGATTTCTCACCAAAGTCATTAAACCTTGGAAAATCTGACCACCTATTTTAGGTGGCTAAAGTGGACCTTGTGTAGGTATGCAATTTGAACATCCTGGATCAACGCACGCCACGTTACTCACATGTCTTGCACCACAATGTACTGGTGGGGTATGAGGCCATCCACACCATTATGTCTCCCTTCCCACCAGTCTTCTGATGCCCGATGGTACAGGAGGAGCGAGGCCCCTTTCTTAAAGGAGAGCTCTCGTGGAGATCGTCCAATGTAGTCAAACTTTGCTATGGCTTCAATCTGCTCCACTTCTGCAAAGGAGAGAAGCACAGATAGAGAAAAGCTTAGTTCAACAATCACGAGGGCACAGTAAATCCTCGAAAGAGACATCTCACCAGACCAGCAGTAATGCTGCTGCCCTAGCTTCCCGAGAGCATCTTACACTGAGTAGAAACCATCTTATTTTTAGACTGATCAATTCTTTTTGATCTTCCAGCCTTCCTGGAATTTCTCACAGATTCACAAACTACCAGCAATTAAAAAAAGCTACAAACCAGATGGGGAGTAGTTGAAATTTCCCTGTGTGCATATGGCATCGTCACCCACACTCCCATTTTCTACCTATAAAGTGACTTCTTCAGTTACAGAACCCCATTATCCCCCAGACTGGGATCTTGTCAAGCTGTGTCAGATACTGTGATCAAAGCCCCGCTTATCTTCTCTTCCTTTCCTTATCCTGGAGACAGTTTGGCCTGAATTATTGATGAGTAGCAAATCTCCACGGGAATGATGGGGAACCCCACAGAAATGATGGTACCGGCTCTGGCCAGGCAGCTGCTCCGCATCACACCCCCGCATCTGCGCAGACCTTCCCAGCACTCTACATCACCGCTTCTCCACTTTTTCGAAATTAAGCTCTACCGAACACCAGGGATTCACAAACTGGGAGCTCAGGGCCTGATATTCAAGAGGGCTGAGGCAGGACTTCACTGTGGGAGGTCGTGAGCACACCAGGAACCTTTGAGCCCCTGGCCAAGGGCATCAGAGTGGGAGCTGCTGGTGCACCCAAAAAGAAGCCTGGTTGGCACAGAGGGGCCCGTGCAGGAGCCCAGCTGTTCTGCAAATCTGTTTCCAGCTGGGAGCACTGAATCCCAGAGAAACTGCTGCAGTGATTGCAAAGCAGTGACAGCATTTCTCTCCGCACTGGCAGCAGCGACCTGCACTCTGCCTCACTTTGCTCCAAAACAGGGGTGAAAACGCAGGCCGCCACCACCCAACTACCTCTAGCCACTATGGGAGCCAGCAAGCAAGCAGCTAATGCACCTTGATTATCCGAGACATCCGACCATTTTAAACCCTACCTGGGGACTGGCAGACGGGCAATGACAAAGCTAAACAGGGCAAATCCACTCAGCTCCTCAAGATCTGTCACATTCTCATTAAAACATGGAAACTTGCTCTGCTCCATCTGCCTCATCACTAACCACAGGCTCGGCATTGGCAGCAATCAGGATGCGACCCGTCGCTCTGCTCAGCGACAAAACCCACACAGAGGAGGACACACCGGAGGAGAACATGGGAGATGCTGCATCAGACCCCTGTCCCATTCCCCGCCTCACGTGGGACAGGACAGGTCACTTCAGCAGGCTGATTTTCCCCAGCTTAAAATACACATCCACACCAATGCGAGCGGCAGGGTGTCTGGGAGCACTAGGGCAGGACCAACAGGGAATGCTCTGGAGGAAACTCAGCAGCGGACGCAGCCAGGAGGGCTCTCTCAGCCCTGATAAAACGTTGAGTTTCGCAGTAGGGAGGGTGCGTGGGGCCAGAGAGAGGCGAAGAAGGAATATGTAAATTCACAAAATAAAGCAGCTCCTCTTCTCCCCACTTGCGCCGCAGTTAATCACCCAGAAACTCCAATCAGAGCTATTAATATGATCACCCAAGCATAAAATTGGCTAAATGGAAGCTTGCTCTCCTTCATCTTCCAGTCCTGCCGTCTCCTGTATGTAGCTGAAAACAGGTCCCGAGCTGCCCGGCCCAGCTGCACCCTTCCCCTCCCCGCGGTGCCCGCCAGCCGGGCAAGTCCTCCCACCACCCGCCAGCCTCGGAAGGCATCGGCGCTTTGTCGGGGCAGGACACCTCCAAGGAAACAGCAGTCATCAGGAAAGCAGAAGAGGTGTTCAGCTCCGCAGTGCCCTCCCACGCGGCATAGTCCTGCCGTTAAACGGTGTCGTGGGGTTGTACGTTCGCCGGCCCTAGCAGTGCCAGTGGGGTCTCTCAGACTCCCCCCGTGGCCGAGCTGCCGGCGCCTCTGCGGCGCGGGAGGCACAGCGCTTCCTCCTGCTTTGGTACCGTGTCCTGGAGCAAACACGCTTCTCGCCCAGCTCTGCCAGCACCTGGGCATTTCCACGCCTGCCTTTGTGATCGCCATGAGCTTCAAAGCTTTTACTGAGAGCCCACGTGTGAAACTCTGAGCTGGTTTACACAGAAGCACAGGCAGACACGAGCTTACAGAAAGCTGGACCTGAGCCTCCTCCAGAGCGTTACAGAACACTGGTGATGCACCCAGTTACAAGGGATTCACACCAGGCTGCACCCGTGCTCACAACACATCCTGCTTCGCCCTCTGCAGCCGGCCAGCTCCACGGGCCTGCCACGAGCAGAAAGGAGCAGGCAGGTACTTTGTCACCAAAGGAAACGGAACTGACTGCGGGGACAACCAGGCTGCAGCTCGCTCAAATGCAGGGGCATTTAGTTTCTGCCAAGGAGGTGGCTGCTCGACAGGGGATGAGCCACAGCACAATGAAACCAGCTGAAAGACCCCCTCACTTCAGAGGGCGCCCAACGGGGCCACTCGTGTTCACTGTTTTCCCCACAGTGCATCCAAAGGCCCGCAATGAACAGAGCTGGTCCCCCCACCCCACATCAGCCCCCCGTCTCCCCTCCTGTTCTCGTGAGCCATTTCACACGGCGCGTCCTCGTCGTCGCATGGCTGCACGTAAGCACAGATGACAAGGCAAAGGAAAAGAAGTCATATATGGGATTAATGGAATCTCATAGAACATCTCCAAAAAACCAACCACTGCGAAGGTCCACGCACATCCTATGATGAAAACCTAGAAGCAACATTTATTAATACGCATATGCACGTGCATTACCAAGCACCGGGAAGCATTGTCCCCCACTACAGTGCCAGGCGCCAGTCCAGCCCCTAATCTGACTGCGAGTCAAGCGCACGCTGCTTTCCTGCATGCACAGCTTTTCTAGCAGAGACCCCACTTTCTGTCTGCGCTCACGTCTGTGCTCACCGTCATCACTGGTGTGTGGCTCCGTGCCATTGTCATGGTCAACCTCATCGATGGTGCCTGGCTCGCTGTGTGGGCTGTCACTGAAATAAAATACACCGTGCTTTCAAAGAAAGAATGTGATTCTGTTCCCGAGGCACACAACAAAAGTAAGTTGTTGAGGGAAATTCTGGCCCCAGTGACACCTGAAAGAGTTAAGTTTTTAGTTTTTATAGGACTGAGATGGTCACTTTAAATGACAGCAGATCTCTGGACTTGCTTTGAGAACAGCAGACACTCGCACCACGATCTTCAGGCCCAGAACATCATGTTCTGTTGCTCGTGCATCTTACTCGTATTTGGTAAAACAAATATAAAGTGATACCAAGTTAAAATGTTCCACTCATTCACAATGAGTTTTAGTATTTTATCCCCGGCTTGCACCAGTAAGGATGGGGGCAGGTGATCAGCGTCTCGGAAGATTAGGTCTCAGAAATGTATAAAACTTGCACACAAATCAGTTCAAGTCTGTTACAAATACTGGTTTGTTAAAGCCCAGACCTGAGCGTCAGTTTAGAATTTCAGCATCCTCCAGACAAATGTGTCATATCGCTAACGCTTCTAATGTGGGAGTTTGTTTATGGAGTTTTCCTATCCTGGGTGTAACAAGTAGGGAGAACTGTGCACCAGGAAAGACAGGACGCAATGCAATCGCACACAGCCGATCCCATCCCTGGCTACAGCAAACTCATCTGTCCTCTAACACTTACAAAACAAAAGGAACTGGAAGGTTCAGGTTAACTTTGGGCTAAGGGATTTTGTCCAACTTATGCAATTATGAAGGAACCATGGGACTTCACTCAAAAATTCCAAACTAAGAGGAATTTGGTTAGAATTGACCTAAAATTCTGCTTTGCTCTGAACACACTTCTGTGAATCTGCAGCTAAAAGCTTTTTACAAATATTAATATTCATATTGGAAACAATTTTCTCATGAAGTTTCTACTGAGGTTTATAATGCTGAGTCAGCATGAGAAAAATGAAAATAAAAACTGAGTGAAACTGCCTGTTTTCATCAGCAAGGCTAAAATGAAAAGCAAAACTGATGTATACTAGTAGAGAGTAATTGGTTAGGTGTGCAAAATCCTCTTAGTTTTATGAAGGCATTTACAACTAAGAACCACGCAGACGGGCTGGTGCGGAGTAAGATTCTTAACCAGTGTGAAACAGCACAAGCATATCATATATATACCACTTGCACACCTCATTCATAACATTTAACAGGAATACATGCAAAAAGGCATGCCCCTTCTGCAGAGGGGCAAATTCACCCCAGCACTGTGCTCAGCTGCCCTGATTATTAAGTCTGAGCTTCCCAAAGCTCTCCTCACACCCCATCCTCTCAGGGATCTGCTCCCAAGAGCCCTTCTCCTACACTCGTGCGAGCTGGGGTCAATTCTCTGTCTCCCAGGAACCAAGCAGAAGCCCTACATTTTGTCACAGGTTCACTCCTAACGTACAGTGCCAGAAGATAACCCTAACAAGGGGATCTGGCTTTAAGTTCTGCAAACAATGAAGTCCTGGCCCTGCTCCTTACCAGTACTCCTCCCCTCCAGTCATGCACTTCTCGTAGACAGGTCCTTCCAGCTCTCTGTGGCTGGGGAAGATGCCCTCGTGGTTAATGATGATGGTTTTGATGACGTCATTGACATGGGCTTGGCAGGACACCGGATCCTGCCCATCTGGAATGTGCATCAGAGTGGGCCCAAAGCAGATGGCCAGGTTGTAGGGATCCATCATGTTCTCATCGCTGTACTGTGACAAGCTGCAAGGACAAGCATTAGGGAGGTGCAGCGCCCACTTTCCCCCTTCGCTCAGAAAAATCTCCCACCAACAAACCCCCAGAAAGCAGTCGTCACGGAGCTGTACATCTCCCCTGAACACACAGCCATGGCCAGGCAAGGCTGAGGAAGGAGCAAAACACAACTCCCCATGGCAATACCAAAAAGGACTCATGCAACAAAGGCAGGGAAGCTCTGAAAAAAGGAGGGCAAGGAAAAACTCAGTGGAAGAGGAAAAAAAGACACTTACTGATTAAGGAAAGCAAAAAGATATCTCATGACAACGATGACAGCCCGGGGCAGAGTGACGATGATTTGCTGGATCTGGTGCACTCTCTCGGTGGGGTTCTCAATTTCTGGAACACATGGATAGAAAGCACATCTTTAAACCTTCTCAGGACCAGACAACACAGCACCAGAGGGACTTTTTCCAGGTCTAGTAGCCCACTACACAAGGAAAACAATAGCCCATTTCCAGATTTGATCCACTGGTCTGGCACTAAAGTGCAAGCAGAGAATTGGGCCTAGTGCTCGTCCACAGGTGGATCCATACGTATGTTCAGATTGCGTATAAACAGCAAATAATGACATTTCCATGGTTTTATTTCTAAAATAACTGTTTACGTATTATTTAATTCATTCCTCAACAACTACTCTATTCCTCAAAAGCTTGAGTCAATATGGCACTGGAAAAATGGAGCACTGCTTGGTTTTCTCGTAGAAATTTTTAAATGAGGTTTTTATTCACGTTATTCTTACGGGTTAACCATCAGGTCCTTCTGAGTCCTTCTGCTCCAGTCTCCCACTGGTCTTAACGGGAACTTAATCTGAGCCGGTGCTGAGTCAGCACTTTAAGATTCACTTCTCTCCATAGCTGCTATCAGAAAGCCGCTTCCATCCGCAGCAAGGAGGGTGACTTAGAGCTCTCTTGCTTTCAGTGCCAGCTCACTCGCCCAGGGACCCCTGCACTGCCCCCTGCCCTGCTGCAGCCCACAGCAGGACGGTGCAGAGGCGCCCGCGCGGCAGCCTCCTCCACCTGCAGAGCTGCAAGAGCCCTGCCCCAGCACCGACCCGCCGAGGGGGCTCAGCACCGACCCGCCGAGGGGGCTCAGCACCGACCTGCTGAGGGGGCTCAGCACCGACCCACCGAGGGGGCTCAGCACCGACCCACCGAGGGGGCTCAGCACCTCTCCAGCAGCAGCTGGCAGCGCATTCCAGCCCCCAAAGCTACTCTTTTTATTAAGCTAGTATCTGTTCAGCGTATTACGTAGATAGTTAATTCTGTGGCCTTTGTTTTACAGAAAGCAGACAAAAAGTACCAAAGCTTTCCTGAGAGCAGTCAGCCCCAGATGCGTGGAATAAGCCACTTCAGTGGAGAGATGCTTACTTTATTATGCTGGCTCAAACTCTGACATTTGGTAATCGTACTGAAATTCACTGACAACATGTAGCTGGGCTGCCATTTGTTTAAGAATTCTGAGCAAAATTTGGCTTCAGTCCAAAGATTGAAATCTTTATAATATTTCATTTTGGAAATTTTGCCTTTTGAGGAACCTATTTATCCCATTATTGCTTATTGGGTTCTCTACTTCTTCAGTTTGATTTCACTTAAGAGGACATTTGTAAAAAAAAAAAAAAATCAAATAAATAAGAACTGGATAAAAGCATAAAATAGATATCTGTTCTGAAACCCAGAGGAACAAACTGTTTTGAAGCACTTGCCTTTTTTCACTTAGCAGGAATGTTTCAACTGGCTGTAATTCAGAGGAATTAACGGAGTAATCATCAATCACTTGACAATGCAGGCACACCCCTGAATGAACCTTTGCAAACAAAGTGCCTTTTCTATCCACCTATTTCTCACGTGCATTTGAGAAACGCTTCCATGTAAACTCTCAGTCCTCACAAGGCAAAAGGAAAAGCCAGCCTTTCATCTGCCACCAGCAAGCCTGGCTTCCCATCGCAGCGGCAGGGAACGATGTGGCTCTGCAGCCTGCCAGGGGCACTCAGAGGCCCTGCGACATGCGCAGCAGCATCTGCTGCAGAAAACTCGCTCAGAATACCTCACCAGGAGCCAGGGGAAATCAAGGTGGCTTTGAGATGCACTGCGGTGCAGAGCCCAAACCGCTCGGCTGCGTTTAACCTTTCCGCCGTAGTTACACAACGAGACAGAACATCCTACAGCGAGGGTGGCATTTTACTGAGCAGCAGCTCTTGAAGGAAGGTTTCTTCAGTCTGTTTCGGTTGGGACGCCTATTACACAGCCTATATTTGTGTGGCAGAAAATCAGATGCACTTAAGGTCAGATTTTTAATGGGAACAAGGCATGTTAATTCATTTTATATCTATCCATAATTGGAAGGTAGCAACGGCAGCAGCAAAAGAAGGGCAAGATGAGGAAAAGGAAGACTTGCTAAAATGAGAAAAAAGAAAGAAAGAGAGAAGAGAATACTATCCAGAAAATTAACAGATGATGTTTGCAATTAAAAGATCCCAAAAGCTTAATACATTGTGTAAAATGGGATTAATTAGGGATGGTTCCAAAGCACAAGCCTATCTGCAAGCACACAGACGGTCACATCACCAAGCACCGGGCACGTTTCCTGGCACTGACGGGGACTCGTCCCCTTCTCTGCGGGCTGTGCCCTCTCAGGCTCCCCGCTCTGCCCGCTACAAGCCCCTCGGGGAGGGCAGCCGGAGCGAGCGCTGCAAGCCAGGCTAAAACTCCCTGTCCGGGGCACAAAACTGGTGCAGAAACAGCTTCCTTTGTTTGCCGCGCTACAGGTGTGCTGCGCTGTTTTACACATCAAAACTGAAAGGCAACAGCAAATTTCCTAGAGCTGCTATGTAGAACAACTGTTCTTGAAAAATAAGAGGAAATTCTTCTCCTTCTGGAGAAGGCCCATCCCTGCGTCATTCCCCTCTAGATATCATCTGTCTTTCTTGACATCACTAAGTCTCTAGCAGTTATGCATGTTAACATTAAGGAGGGGGGAAGGAGCCACGAGCAGTGAAAGCCAGATGAAGGACTTGAGCACATGTTCACCAGTCAGTCCCCCTGCAGCTACCCACGTACCGGGACACTTGAACCCCCAACAACCCCGACGGCTCTCCTGTAAAATAAAGTCATCCTGCAGCCAAAGTACGCAACACGCTCCTCCATCATCTCGGAAACATCAGATTCATTCTGCCTTCTTCCTTTCCCCCAGGGGAGTAATTTCCACGACTTGCCAATAAATAAATGTCATCACTACAAGGTACTGAGAGAAACAGACCCCAGCTGGGACATCTGTTTCTTCAGTTGCAGAGGAAGAAGTAGAGCTGGGAGGAGAATTCAGGACAGAACAAGAAGCAACCAGGCTCTCCCTGACATCAATCCCAGACCCTTCATGATTAAACCCCCTCAGCTTCTACTTCTGCTCACATCCCAAAGCACTTTCTGGTTTTCTTCGGGATGGGAAATGCACACAGCAAACACTTGGAGAAGAGCTGATGGAGTGAGGTTGAAAGCAATTCTGCAGACCTCAAGGGTCGGAGAAGCTTTGCGAGTAGCCAAGAGTTACTGACGTTCACTACATTTAGCAGGAGACTGAGCTAGAGCAGCAAAACCCCTTTGGGTCCCAGGAGCCACAGCCGCTTGCCACATGACGGGCAGGCACAGGAACCACCATTATCTGCACAGAGATCTGAGCAGGCAGGACAGCAGCTGACCCTGTTCAAGCAACCGATGACGCCTCATGCAAACCGTAAGGGTCTATATGGGCTTGCTGCACGTGCAGCGCACTGGGCCTGAGCTTGGAGATGACTGCCTGGAGATCCTCACGATGCTAGGAAGAATTTAAAAAAGCCATAGCACGATGTTTTACCTCTCTCTCACCTCCAGCGCTGCCAATGCACGCTCTTAATGTCTTTCCTAACAACTTCCATTGCAGACCTATAGCCCTTCTTACAGCATAAGCTGCTATTTGCAAAACTCAGATGTACTTGCCCCCCCCGTTTATTGCTTCTCTTGTCCCACCCTACTCTCCGAGAAGAGCTGTCACGTGTACTTACTTATAGTAGATATCAAATCTTGAAACCTTTCCTTAGGAAAGAGGGGGTTTTCCAGTCCTCGGAAATACAGCTTCAAGACTCCAGCCACTGAATTAATGTCACGTTCATTTTGATCATCAGCAAGGGGATCTTCACCTGCCCAGAGAAGAGTTTTTATTTCCAGCATTACTATCAAGTTGGACTAACACAAGAAGCGTTTTTCACTAACTCTGTAGAAACCCAAAATTTCCCACCGTTCAGAAAACCCTCCTGTCTGTGGAATGGTAATGCTAAGCATTTTGTCAGCAAGAGGAGAGTTTAATAAGGTACCCTGCTGAGACATGCTATAGCCCTACCTACAAAATCCCAGTTTACTGTGGAGATTTTAAACCTTTCCTGAAGACGAGGATGTTATTAATAGGTTTTCCTTCACAGTTTCCAGCCCAGTGCATTTTTGCATTTAAGGCAACAGCTCAGAGAGCTGAGCGGATCTAAGCGATGGTGGATGAAAGCCTGAGGAGACAGGCTTGGCTGGAGGATGCAATTATGCCTCTGGAACAGACCGAACGGTTCTGGATTGCATTGTACTGACTTAAATCTATAAAAGGCTTTCAAAACCTAAGGGATTTGGATACCAATTCCTCTTAAATTGGATGTGCAAATCCTCCAGCCTTTGACAATCTCACCACTGCCTTATTCATTGGCCTGGCCACCTTCACCCTGTTCCTTCCGACGCTGCTCAAATAACGCCATGGAGGCCACTACCCCCACCTAGACTGCCCCTTCCACAGCGTCACCTTCGCTCAGTGACAGCAGGATTGCTCTGCCCTCTCTTGCCAGCCAAAGGCTGTGGTTTTCGTGACAGAATCACTGGCAACGCCACAATCATCGCTGCCACCAGGTACACGTGGCAATGCTGCTCCTCCCTTGACAAACCGCTGCAGGAAGGAGGACGATGGATCCCCAACAAGCTGTTCTATGGCTCTCATCTGAGGCTTTCATGCCCTTAATTAGTGACTGTGGAAAAGATCTCTGCACCTACCCCTACTTCTCCTACTCTTTCCCCAAATGACTCTTCACTACTGCTGGAGATACAATACTGAGATACCTAGAAGGGGAGAAAACCTCCTCGTTTCCCAGCGGAAAGGCCTTTAGCACAGGCTTTACACAATGTCTAATGCACCCAGCACACACTGAAACTCCCACCAACGATCTCTGCTCGGACACGGCGTCCCAGCGGCAGCGGCACATCCTGCCAACGCACCTCTCTCAAAGGAGTTCTTGATGTCGTTGACTTCCACCTGCGAGCCAGGAACTCTGAAAATGCCCTGCTGCTGAAGGCCTGGAAAGGAACAATGTTTTAGAGATTTGTGTAACTGTTACGCAGTACTTTATGGCAAAGAACAGCAGAAACCAGGAGTCAACGTGCCTGGAGAAAAAGGCTCAGAGAACAGGAAGGGGACAGCCTCCTATCATTCATTTCTGCTCATATTCTCCAATCAAGGCCCCCCAGATCAAGGCCCTGAAAGGGCTCCCGTTGGCCTGCGGCCTGAGCAAACAATTTAACCTGAATAAGTGCTAACAAGACCTAAATATTTGTCAGTCATCCAATGCTGCATCACAGTCAATGCCACTGTAATTATAACCTGAGCCCATGTGGTGAGGGCTGTGGGCATCTCCACTATATCTCACTGCTAACTGCAGGTATTTAATTCCTCTGCAGAAAGTTTCTGTTGATACTACCGAACCAACTTACCGTACAAATTGATGTAACGAATGCAGCTTTCTACTACAAGCGGAATAGCCTGTCCTGAATCCTTCATGAAAGGAAAGGAAAAAGTAAAAAATTACTGCTTTATTGATAACAAAGCACAGAAAATGCATTAAAAGATTGCAAAAACAGAGATTTGAAAATCAGTGCTGTTGAGTTTAGTAAGAGAACAGGCAAGAAAAGGAGGCGTTACACACATCAAGCCATGAAAAAGTGCTGAATATACTATGTGCAGTCAATTATGCACAAAAAAAGCTTTCACTAAAGCGTGTGAAAGGCTGCTGCTCACTATCTGGTTGAGACAGGGGACTGATGCAACAGGATCACAGCTATTCCATTTCAAAGGTGTAATGCTGAGCCGAAATAAAATTTGTGCAATACCTGTCTGATGAAATAAGCTTCCAGTAACAGAGCTTACAACAATATTTCCACCTAAAGAAAGAGCTATTGTCAGCAGATGCTAAGGAAAAATCCAAAACGCCACAGTGTGTGAAATGAACTGCCTGTATCTGAACCTGTGATGAGTTTTGGCTTTTGTTTCAAAGCTGCTTCTCTCCAGGCCCCTCGTGGAAGTGCTCAAGGGGAAATGTCAGCTGTGTCTGACTGCCTAAGTGGATGTTTGTTTTCCTTAGGGGCTTTGTTTGCTTGGTTTTTTCCAGTAGAGTACAGTTGCATCTCTCTGGTTAATTTACTCCGACTCATAGATGGGCCTCCAGTAAATACCTGATTTCTCGTTCGTGCATTCCTCCTTCCTCTGAGAACACAAAAAAGCAGCAGAGCGGGAGAAAAAGAAAAGATTAAGCAAGGATAAGTTCAGTTAGAGGTAAGCATCTCTTTCGGAGGCCATGAACGCTCAAATGCAATGGCAGCTTAGCAAGGTCCGACCCAGGCCTTCAGGCTGTCCACCCTCCCTCCCAAACCCTGTCTGGCACGCTGCACCCGAGCCTCGGCGACCGGCAGAAAGAGCCTCTCTGATTTCTTCCCTNGCCCCACGGCGCCCCACGCTTCCCACGGCACCGCGCGGTCCCCGGACAGCCCCGGCAGCACAGCACCGTCCCCGAGGAGTCCCCGCTGGCACAGGACACCCGTCCGCTCAGAGAGATTTCCACTGCAGCTAATTCCTCCTCCACAGTGCTGAACAGGCTGGACTTCAATGAGCATTACTTTTTTAAAAATCAGTTTAAGTAAGGAATAATTACAAGAAGTAAAGAGATTACCGGCTTTGTCAGTCGGGCCTGTATATTACTTGTGACAGTGCACTGTTTATAAACACTGCCCTTAGGCTTATGGCTGCACTAAAAGAGCCTAAGAGAGTAAATCAGAGCTGGACAATGCCTATTAGTTTACCTAATCCAACTGGTTGTTATTACTGCTTCCTACAGTATTTTCACTAAAGCTTTCTTCAGCGCAGGATTAAACACCCTGAGCAACGGGAACAGCATTGCTTCCTTTGGAAATCCAAGACCCAGCAGCCAGGCAATATCAAAGTGCTGGATCTTGGAGGATCAGCAGCTAGCTAGCTGGAGGTATCCTTTGGGACAGATCCCACATCCACATCTCTTCATTTTTCTCCTCAAATCCCTCCTTCTGGGTAATTTCCTGGGATGATCAGGGCCAAATGCTCAGTTCTGCTGGGACTGCACTGGTACTAATGGGGTTCATCTGAGCTCACCCCAGCTTAAATGAGGAAAATACTTTGGTCCACATTCATGAAGACCACACGCTGTACGTCAGCAGCAATGGTTCGGAGGAAACCGCTCAGCAGCCGTTTAGGAATCGCTTTGCTCCAACGCTGGTAGCTGAGCCCACGGTCCTGGCCCTCGCCGGGCACGGACGGGCGCCGGCACGGGTCGCAGTCAGCGTGCAAGCTGTTGCGTCTCCTCTCCTGGTGCACTCAGAGGTAACGGCGTCCCACGGGAGAGGCTCGCGGCTCCGCACTGACACATGGCTCTCGCCTGTCCTCCCTGCAGGTTAACCCTCCCTCCAGTCTGGGCTGTGGGAAGCGGCCTTCAGACTCCCAGTAAGTGCCATGCTGTACGAGAGGGGGTCAGCCACCTATATGCAGTTGGCACTGAGACGAGCCAGCTGGGCTGGTTATTATTAACATACTTTGTTTAAGGACGAGGATAGCACATCTACCCTCCCACGCAGTCCCCCATATGCACGGTATTTCAATTCAAGGCTGCCAGTCCTTACAACTGGGAGACACTTGCTGGGAGCTTATGAGTCATTTTACCTTCCCCCTCAGCCACGGGGGAAGACAACCACCAAAAACGTGTGGAAAAAGGGAAGGTGGGGGGGTTTGCTGGTCCTCTGAGGCCGCTGGGCTGGGTTGTGTGTGCTGACTGATCTTCCCTCCCAGGACGGGAGGAAGCAGCGCTGGATGACGGGGACGCTCAGCCAAGAGCGCCTCGTGCCGCACAGCCGGCCAGCCCGGCCAGCCGTGCCACGAGGGTCCTCACTGCCACCCTCGCCCCGGGGCACGCAGGCGGTGACGGGACGGGTAACACAGGGAACACACGAGGGGCAAGGACAGCTATGGAGAGAAATCGTCACTGAGGCAAAGCGCGCACTGGCCACGTCAACTGGGTGCAGGGCGGACTGGAGAGACCCCGCCAAGGAAGGAAAGCAGCCAGCTGTTAGGACAGGAAAGCCACCATTACATTCACAGCGTTCATAAACTCTTACTGTCAGCCAGCGAGTACCTTAATGAACGTTTCCATATTGCCGTTAAAGAGTTTATGATTATAGACTGAGAGAGGCCTAGGTCTCCTCATTTTCTGTGGCTTAGGGGGAAGACATGGGGGCCTGGGAGAAAATGGAACAAAAGAAATCAACAAAACACCAACATAAATGCAATGACAGGGTGAGAGCTCAAAGGTTATGACTGAGAATAAGAAATAAATCAAACAGAAAAATCCCTCTGAGGACTCGACACGCAGCTCCACGCACTCTGCAGCCGCTCACACTTCAGCATCGCTGCCGCTGCGTCGCCGCCACAGACGCTGCTCCACCGGGAGCCAGGGGACCTGCAAAGAGCTCGGCTCCACACCTCCGCACGGCGCCCACGGCTCCTGGGGACACGGCCCTCTGCTTACTCCAAAGCCCTTTCCAGCTGCCTGGGGCGGGCTCCCCTAGCACTACCTTGGCTAACTCGTTCTGGAGCCAGTGCCACAACAGCCTCGCTTCTGCAGGCCCCAAAGTCCAGGCTGAGCCCGGGTGCAGCTGGCAGGTGTCTGAACGGGCAGCAGAGCTAACCCGGAGGCAGCCCAGAGCAAAATCAGAGCTGTTCACTACACAATCCACATGTAATTTCAAGTCAAGGTCAAGGCTGCAGCCTTTATTGAAGTAATAAATTCAAATTAATCTTGATAATTGAAATATTTAACAGCAATAAGCCAACCTAGCCACTACCTTCCATCCCCATAATCTTCCAGTATTTCCCTATCAGACAGACTCTAGCCTCAGCGGCACACATACAGCAATCTATCTGTTGCTATGGGCTTCTTGAAGGTCCTAGTTTCTACTGTAAAAACAGTCATCTTCAGATATCAGGCAGTGACAGAGCAGTAACTATACCAACAACCACAGCCTGAATGAGCAATGGGTGATCAGGAATGCTCTTCATGTAGAACTTGCTTCATTCAAGCCAGAGAGTACTGAAGCTGCTAGACAGAGCTGGTCACAACTGCCTTTGGTACCCACGATCTGCAGATGCAATTCTCCCTCTCTGAGATGCCAAATATCAAAACTGGTGCTCAGTGTTTGTGCTAGTACCAGAGATGAGGGTAGATTTAGACTTGACGTAAGGAAGACATTTTTCACGGTGAGGGTGGTGAGACACTGGCACAGGCTGCCCAGGGAGGCCGTAGATGCCCCATCCCTGGAAACATCCCAGGTCAGGCTGGACGGGGCTCTGAGCAACCTGGTCTGGTTGAGGATGTCCCTGCTCATTGCAGGGGGGTTGGACTAGATGGCCTTTAAAGGTCCCTTCCAACCCAAAGCATTCTGTGAATCTATGATGACATTTTAGAAGTAAAACAAAGGCATTAGTGCTCAATAGGATTTTTAACACCTGCGTCCTACCTCCACCAGTTCAGCACTCTGTCAGTCTGAAAAAGCACCAAGAATAGCTGAAGAGTTCAACTGATTCCTTGATATATCCAAAATAAATCGCAGCTACCCCTGGAAAACACTGCGGTATTCCTATTTATTCCTAAATGGACCTCATTCTGTTCAAAAATGGCCAGAAAGAGGGAAGTGGGAACACTTCCACCTCTCTGTAGCTATCTTCTGTTTGAGACATTCACAGGGGAGTGAATGGCTTTTCATCTTTCTGGCAGGCATTCCCAAGAGTCAAACCACGGAACAAAAAGGTGAGCCCAGTCAACGGACACGAGCAAAGCCACCAGCCGCTCTATAAGAACAGAAGGGCTAGGCGTGCGCAGTAGGAAGTGGCGTGACCCTGCTCCTACTAGCTAGTGACTGAGGATCCTCATCAGTCACGGGGAACAGACCTTGAAGACCCCGCTGACTTCAGCAAGGGTGACAGACACCTATTGCTTCTGGAAACAAGGCCATGGAAACTTATTTTAGTGCAGTGATCAGGACTTTGGAGGGCCGCTTTCACTAACACTATTCACATTTTGATTTCTTCTTCTGATAATGAGGGACATTAAGACCCAAGTGCCTAGATCTAGAAAAGGGAGAAAAAAATAGCATAAAATCTCTAACCGATTTCTGATCTGTCCTCTACCCCCAGGCTATTTTTTTGTCTGTAGAGGAGAGATCATGACTGCAAACAAAAATGAGTGCTAGGAGCCTTCGTGCTAAAGTTCTCACAAAGCAGAGCCAAATGGACATGTCCAATTTACACAGAGCTATGATGCAAAGGTGACAACTGTGATCCGCTGGTTCCCTAATCACATGCCTTTAATTAAGCAATTTGACTCTACACTCCTATAGCTTCTAACCACTCCTTCAATGGCAACTGAGGAGCAGAAATGACTGCTGTCCATTCAAGTGCCTGCCTGACTCTAGGCTGAGCAGCCCTGTGCTGCGGACTACAGACCCAGTGCTGTTTGCTGCCATGGAATCTCCCCTCCCGGGGGTGGGGGGGGGATGCCCCAGCAAGGCAGCCAGGGCAGCCTGCCCTCCAGCCGTATCGGGTGGGAAGGTTGATCTGCCTACACTTACAGTGCTGCCTCGCACAAGAAGGAGATTGTCTCTTGTTTGTTTTCCTTCGTGAAGTAAAAGCAACTGCTGAAACAAAAGCAAACAGAAGCAGCAGGGAGTTGTGCCATCATCCCTCATGTGGGAGGCTGTTATTCATTCCTCTGATTGTTTTGGCCTGCAACACCACCACCCCACGGGCACTCACTCCTGGTAAACAAAGTACTCAAGAGCAAATTCTCCCTGTGATTTTATCTAGTCCTTTGGGTGTGCTTCTCTCAACCAGCTCAGCAGATAGCCCTGCCTGGCACACCCGAAGGACCAGAGCTCACCTCACAGGCTGTGCCTGTAGCCCACACCAGCTGTGCGCATGCAAAAATGCCGGCAGCGCGAGGGCGTCAGGGTGCTGTAGGGCAGCTCTCCTGGGACCACAGGGAGAGGCAGTGATTGCAGCGGGGCTTGGCTGCCGTGACAGCTGATCCGAAGGGCACCTGGGAGCACGGTCAAGTGCCGCTCCTTGGAGCGCATCAGTGCAGCGATACACTGCGCGGTCCCCGCTCTCTGGCCTGCGCGAGGCAGGGAAGGCCCTTCTTTCTCCTGATGGCACCTTGCTGCCTTGCCCTGCAGCCCCAGTGAGTGCCAGCCCTGACGCCACTCAGCCTGGCGCCGGCAGCACAGTCCCTCTCCAGCCAGAAGGCAAGAGCGCAAGGCGCCCTGCCGCCCTGCTGCCCTCTGCTACGGCAGCCTCTTTCCTGCCTGGAAAGGCAGCCCAGGCTTCACCATCTGCTTCAGCATTTCTAACATGGAATGGGTTTGGGGTTTTTTTGCTGGTATTGCAAATTTTATTAAACGCTGAAATGGGGTTGTAAAAAGGTAACATGGAGAGAGGTTGTACATGTTCTGGGGAGATGTTTGGAGGCTTTGCTGGCCCACATCTTACTGTTAGGAAACCAGTGCAGTCATAGCAAGCCACCAAAGCTCTATGGAGATGCTTTATGGACTGGACACAGACAAAAGCTTCCTCCCTGTTACATTCACCCCTAGCACTACCTCCTGCTGCAGAGGGATGAAAGTCTGCAAATACAGGCATGCTCTGCACTCCTAGGGAAAGAGGCCAGAGCTGGGAGAGGCTTTGGGGGACATATCAAAGTCCTCAGATGAACAGGGATGGCAGGGAGCAGGTGCTCACCCTTGTGTCGCACTGTCTGAACACAACCCAACCTCAGCTATGCTACAAGGCACTGCACCGCACCGTGCTGACACAGCACTTCCAGGCACTTCAGAGCCAGGCAGCTAGAAATTACACTGCAGCAAAAACAAGGGCCTGTTGTCATCACCCTGATTAATCCACTTCAGGCAATGCGGCTGAGAAGCAGGGCAGTGACGTGGGGAGCCCGAGATTGCCTGCCCTCTGGCCTGCCAGCACAGGGCAGCTGGAAGGTGGTTAAATCTGAACCCCGCCAAGCTGTATCGGTAGCAAAGCAAACCACCCTCCTTCCCACAGCCACCCTCCAGCTGCCAAAGCGAGACCTTCCCAAAAGCAGATGAAGTGGAAGGAACTGCTCACCTGGTTGTTCCGCATTCGGCTCTTTCACCTATGAAGAAACACAAGTTTCCATCATCTCTCCACATTAGTCACCACCAAATGACCAGTAAAACGCATTCGCACAGGCACTCACACACTCGCTTCTGGTTCTGTAAGCCCTGAGTTAATGGCTTCTGGCAAAAAGAAGCTGAACATGCCCGAGGGCCCTGCAGGTTGGGGAGATGCCGAGCTTTTTGCCATACAAGCCCCCACCACTAAAAGACACATTAGAAATCCAAGGCTCAGCCACAAGAGAGGGAAAGCATCTTCAATTCCCACTGATATTAAAGGTTGATTTGCAATGTGAAGCCCATCTGGTAAATACCCAGATGCACTGCAGGTCCTCTGCAATAAGTGCTCATTTACACTAGCTGGGGATTGGCCAAACCCAAGCAGGAACGGGGCAGTCTGATAAAGGCTGAAGCCCCCAGGGAGGCCACTGAGATTATCCAACTGCCTCATGGAGGACCCAACAGCACCTGAATGCAGCAGAGTATTCAGTTCCCCAGCTTTTCCTGTGAGATAACAGCCCATCTAACCACGAGCAGGCAGACTCTATTCTGGCTGTCAATATTCTCATTCCCTTCGTGTATTTTTAGTGCTTGGATTTCATATAAATGGCAGCATATCACCACTGATAAGATCTGTTCATTTTTTAAAGTATTTGTCAATTCTCTGAAAAAAACCTAAACTAATTTCACATGCTGTTTGTGCCTTTCTCCCAAGGCCAGGAAAGCTGATTTATTCTTCCTTTTTCTAAGACACATAAAAGGAAGCATTTGGCTGCACACGCCTCCTTCCTGCTCCCCCTTGGCACCTGCAGAAAGCAAGCTTGCAGCCAACTCCTCACTGAAAAAGAAAAGAATTCCACATGAGTGTTTTGCAAACCCAGACTTCTTCCTAATGAGAATCAGTTCATGCTGAAACGCAGCATTTGGCATTTCTGAGCTAAATATTTGCTGAACGCCTACATAGCAGGATGATCCCACGGCCTGGGAGAAATTCAGAAAGTTTTCATGTGAAAATCTTCCACGGCTGCTTTTGCACAACTCTAGAGAATTAAAATGCCTGACCCTGCACTCATCCTCCTAAGTGTGGCCTCAGTATGGCTCTTGTGTGAGAGACCAGGATGGTCATCAAATTAATCTTCAAGAGCTTCATCACTTCTTGCACTAATCCATAGGAGTCTTAACACTATATCCAATAAACAGAGCTCTTTTCTGCATTAAGATCTGTGATCCTGGGAAGAGCTTAGATGGTTCCAATTTCTGTGAACCGCACGCTCCATCCCCCTTGCCTACGTCAAAGCCTGATTTGAGACCCAGCGCTGGGAGCCCTGCCGGACCCACCGAGCCTCGCAGCGTGCCACACTGGTACGGAACAGGACTGCCTCGGTGAGGGTGCAGAAGGGCTGTCACCGACCTGCTACGCGGGGTGACAAGGGGTTAAAGGCAGCTACAGGGAGTGCTGAAACTCCTGGGAAAAGGAATATGTTAATGGAGCCCAATGTATCTACCCTTGCAGCTTTCCTTGTGCTTACATTTTGTGCCTTGACTTGGCTTAGCGTTCACTGAGTGGAACCTACCGTGGGATCTAACTAGAAGGTGGATTTTAAAGGCTGAATAAATTTGGCAGAGAAAATACGTTTGGCAAAATAGCCAACAAAAATCTATTCTTTTTATTTTTTTTATTTTTTTTTTAACTCTGAGATGTGGAGTCTAATTTTTGTATTGTTAAAATGTGACCATGGACTATTTGTGTGCTTTAATTTAAATATATTCTTTCCCATTGGAAAATCAGGACGCTAACTCGTCTCCATCTTCTTCACACTGGAAATAATGCAATTTTTAAAAATCCATTAGAAGAGCTAAAATCCTCTAGCAGGAACATGGCTGCACATCACTGCCCCAGCAGTGGTGGATCCCACCTGGAGCCATGCACTCCTGCCTCCCTCAGAAGTTACTGCCCCTTCTGTAGTATGAAGTCCCTTTCTGTGTTTGTACTTGTGAAATTATTTGGAGTAATAAAAGCCTGCTATGGAAAAGTTAGTTCTAAAAACAAGGATGATTTTGCAGCTGTGGTTTAGAGCAAGTCAAAAACCTATGGCCAGGGGGCAAGTGGCCTATTAAATCAACAAGGCTGCTGGCAAATCTGTAACACAGGAGCACAGCATCAAGGGCAAGAAAATACATGTGTTCAGGGTTGTGTTAAGAAGGGGGAGAGAAAGGAAAACGGCAGAGGGTTGGAGTGGGTGGGAACATCTTTGCTGCTGGAGAAGTAACTTTGGCACACAGTATAAGATTCAAACAAATTTATCTACGTGCACTCCCAAAGAAAGGTGGGAAAAGAGTAATATTGCAGGGAAGTAATGATTTTGCATGACACTGGCTAAACTTAGTAGCAGCAGCCAACCACAGAAGCCATCAGTCACTCAGGAAAACACAGACAGCAGGTAAGATTGAAAGATGACGCCTGGTTTAAAATCACCTCGTGTGATGGGAGGTTCCTCCCTGGACGTAACCCCACGACTCACCTTCTCCAAGAGTCTGCTTCAGCAAGTCATGTTTAGCCTGGAGCTTCGTGATAAGGTTACTGCCATTCAAATACTCTTTAAACTTCTGGAATTAAAAAAACCAAACAAGGTGGGTTAAGACACTTGGCAAAAATAGTCCGTAATTGATGTACACTTTTGCCTGGGGGGCTGCTGGAGGGGGGCTCGCGAGGCTGACAGGCTCTAACAAACCAGATGTCAGATGCGCCGCAGGGCTGAGCACGGTCTAATCACTTCTCACTGCTCCAGCCACAGGCCTGACGATCTTATTAGCCCGGTCTCCTTGGAGCAGCACCTCCTGCTTGGGAACGCAAGGAGCTCCAAAGAAACGAGTTCAAAGCAAGCTTTCTTTTGTCAGGCTTCTGGGAATGGCCTGGAAAATCAAAGAGGCTTTCCCTCCACTGACAGGCGCTTTGCCTTTGTGCAGACAAGTGATGCAGAGCAAGAACTCCCAGTGCATGAGACCTTCCCAGGTCAGGGACCATCAGACGCTTTATGCACTGGGCCGCACTAACTGTGCAGCTCAACTTCTCATTTCATTGTGAGACTGTTTGACACCCGCCAATGCTCAAGAGCAAGTAGTTTTACAGATAAGAGGAGGGAGGGAGACAGAGATGGAAAATGAAAGCCAGAGAATGGGAAAGATCAAATTCTTGCAAAAAGCATTAAAAAAACCCAAGTACAACTCAAAACGAAAAGTGCAAGATTTTCCCCCTGAATTGGAATAATAATACTGTTAAGAGAAAGCAGAAGCTTTTCTATGCGTATGTAATATATCACAAGATGCTATTAACTTTAGCCTGTTAACCATGCTTAAATGAGGGCTACTTCTGCTGAACTGATGGCTGATTACTTATATTTCCAGTACTGTAACAGAGAAGCTTGGATCTGCCTGGAAGCGAAGCATGGGAGCAAGGCTGCAGGGCAGGCACTGCACAGCTGCCTCTACCCAGCACAGGCACAACAGCAAGGCATTGCAAAGCCGGGCTGCCGCAGCGTCCTCCAACACCCTGCATGAGATGCAAATGACCGTTTAGTTCATCCCATGGGCCAAGGGCAGATTTTAGCCATGTAGGCCAGAAAAGGAAGGCTTGGCTGATGGTTCAAAATCGTAAAGGCCTCCAGGAGCAGCCACTGAATGGTGACACGCTGCGAGGCCGGCTGGAGTCTGCTGCCCTGCTCTGAGCCACTCCTACTGATTTCTGTAGTTTTCGGTCACAACTGGTTGCTCCAGTTGTTCCTTCAAAAAGAACAAGGCAGACACTGCACTGTCAGTCCCTATGCACTACCCTGCCACCAAGAAATGCATTCCAGCCCCAAATCAGACAGAAGACAAATACTTAAAGAGTTGGAATTGGTTCTTGTTCTTCACTAATGAGCACTTAAAAAGGGACTCAGCCCTAGGAATTAATGCTTTGTGTCCTGTATCGTATGAGATAAGACTCACTGTAAAATAGAACATTTCGGTTTCCTGCTGGTTGGCTCTCCTCTTGGCGATGTTTATTTTACTCATGTAGGTCTCCGATGCAGCTGATTTGACCGACTCAGTGGAGCGACTATGCTGGAAGGCATCTGAAACATCAAAATCTTCCACCGTCAGCATGTCCTGCAAAGTCTGCATTGTGGCATCCAGAGTTTTTCGTACCTATTGGGAACAGAAGACAGCATGGTTTTGAAGCAGACTGGGAAAGTGGCACATCTGGAGCCAAAACAACTGGCCAACAAGCAGCTCCTAAGTACGGGGCTTGCTCCTGCGCTAGCTGCAGTCGATGGGAGCTCTCAGCGCTGCGCTGGAAGGACTCTACACCTGAGCACATCAAGAAGCCCCCTGCACAACAGGCAAAGGGCTGAGCAACGCTGCCTACGAGGCCAAACATGAGACCCAGAGCGACTTCTTACCTCTTCATTCTCTATCTTGAGGGTGGCTAGTCGCGACTGCAGCTGGTGGTACCGCATGAGCAACTCGGTCTGCACAGGCTGCTGGGCGCTGACCTGACACACCTGAGACAGGAGCGGTGCCAGAGAGAGACAGAAGGGCATTCAGTGGGTCATGCACTGACCAGACATACATGTTTAAATACCTAAACTATTCTCTCCAGCCCCCACAAGCTCCTCACAGCCTCCACGGAGGCTGCATCGCCCAGTTTCTAATCAGCAGTGCCCTGGACCCAGTCCAGCACAAAGCATTTTCTACCCAGCAGCTGAAAGCTGCACTCTGAAGTCTTCCAATTACAGCAGGTAAATCAAAGCTCTGCTTTACAAATCTGCTGGGCAGTTCAGCTGAGAATCAAGCCACAGGCTTCCTAATTGGGAGAGATACGGAGCAAGAGGCAGACTGAAAGAAGCCCTAATGAGCCCAATATCTCATTAAGAAAGGAAACAGGAATAGCAGCATGTGAAGACAGCACAGATGGATAAGGAGTCAGAAATAATTTAACAGTGATGATTAAGAAGAGGAGGAGGCCAGGCCAGGCCAGGCTGCGAGGCATCTCTGCAGCCCCTCGGGCGAGTACACTACCTCATCCCCCATGTGAGGCTGGAACTCGAACTTCAGCGGAGGGCAGAAGACCTGGTTGCACATGTCCATGATGGTATGCTTGTCGCTCCGTGCATCCAGGTTGTCCACGGCGTTCTCGATGATGTCCAGGCCCTCGTGGCGGGAGGTTTCCAGGTTGTACTCGGCAGACAGGTATGTCCTGAACGTCCGAGCGAGGCTGGCGTGGAATCCCAGATCACAGCACTGAGAAACACCAGGGAAGGGTCTGGTCACACAGGCACTCCCACCCTCGTTCTGGAGGGTCACGTGTACATTAAACGCCCAAAAAAAGCACTGTGTGTCCCAGAGAAACATCAGCCCTGTCATGCCGGGGTGTATTTAACAGCATACTGCAATACCATATGAAAAGGCAAGAAGGAAAGAGGACCGAAGGAGAAGAGGTACCAGGGAACAAACAGCCAGATAGTACAGTGACACTGCGCTGGACCCTCCCCGCGGCACCAGGGTTTAATACCCTTCATTTTGCTGGGAAGGGCACAGATCTTCTCAGACAGGACAGATGAAAAAGATCGTCCAAAAGCACATTTCTCCCTGGCTGGCTGCTCAGCACCGCCCCGGGGCCAGCGTGACCACAGGGGCCCCACCAGTGGCAAAACCTGTGCCCTGCAGCAGACCCCGGGAAAGAAATGGCCATAGGGCCTGTGCCGCTGCTTGTCCTCAGCAACTTCCTTCTCACCTTGTGGACTACCCTGCAAGCCTTTTTTTACACAAAGGAACCATTTCCCAAAGTTGTCAAAAACAGACGGACGTTCAAGCAAGGTGGCACTGAAAAACGTGCCCTGCAGTATGAGCAAACCCTTTTATCCTTGCTAGGAAGCTGTCCTCCCCTCTCATGGAGCAGTTCCTCATGCATAACTGATCGTTCTCATGTTCACCTTGGGGAAAATGATAAAACTCAGAGCTAATTGCTGCCAAAATACTGTACGTTAGACAAAAGCTTGTTTTTAAACTCTCTTCTCAATATAATTGAGTTTGGCATGTTAAGTATAGCAACAGCATAGGGATTTACCGCTATGAACGCTCCATCACAGCTGAGCAAAAAGCAACTCTTAGCAGCTCCCAGTCCCCAACGGGAGCACTGACACAGCGCAGACGTCCGCAGGGCTCCGCTCCGACCGGCGGGCTGTGCTGCGAGCAGCCTGCCCTGGGACGGGGGGACAAGGACGGGCACCGAAGCAGCACCCAAAATTTGGGAGCCAACAGATGTTGTTCTGCAGAGAAAGGCAAGACAGAGAGGATGCTGGAAGCAGGAGGAGCACAACGCATCGGCCTGAGCTGCACTCGTGGGGCTGTTAGGAGAGTGCAGTGAATCAGAAGGGCTGCAGTCCAAAACTGAAGCACACCTATTCCTGGGACGTAAGAGAGGGCTGGAGTTCCTGATGGAGGACATAAAGTTAGATAATTATGGCTTTATCCTCTGTGAGGAGTTTCACAGTCGTTTGTCCCACTGCACTCGTTCCTGCCTCCTGGCGCAGCACGGGCACCGCTGCGGAGCACGGTGCGGCACACCCAGGTCGGCACAGGCGGTGAGCGGAGTGCTACGCTCACGGTCTGACGCCGCTCAGGTACCTCTGCACACAAGCACTATCATCTGCAGGGATATGCCCAGGCGCAGGAGGGCTGCGGGTCACCAGGACACCTCCAAGGGAGAAACAGAGGGACCCCATGAGAAATATCTCCCCTGGCACGTAGCACCAAACTAACCACTACCAGCGAATTACTCTTCTTAAATGAAAACTACTGAAGGACAATTTGTATTACAGAAGTTAAGACGCTTTGCTGCCACACAGATTAAAGAACAAGCGGGAAGTCCTCACTGTCCAAGCTGTAGCCAAAACCACCCCAGCACAGGCAGGTGTGCGGTGAGCAGGCTTCAGCCCCAGTGCAGCCCCACCAAAACCACCGCCATGAGGACCAGCACGGCACAAAAAGCTACAGAAAAGAGAAGAAAGGTTGCTAGTGCGATCCCAAAGACCCAAAATCAGACCAGCAGAGCTCCTTGTTGGGAGCTGGCATTTCAGAGGCACCTTTTCCAGCTCTACAGCATCCACAGGCGTTACTGAACCAATGCAGAAAGGCGTGGAGAGTGATTCTGCATCAGAACACCAGTACTGACAAACTCAAATTGAAATACGAAAACTCAGCTGGTGCCACAAGCAGCTCCGACCAAAGAAGTCATCTCGTGCTTCCCGCAGATCCGAACAGACAACCCTCAGCTCAGATCAAGTCACACACAGAGTTGTATTCGGTTTAGTCTGTGCTAAAAGCAGCAGTAAAACCACAATGGGGCGGTTCCTCCTCACGGATACATGAGCACAGCCTGCCTGTCCCCAGCGAGCCTTTTAAAGCAGTGAAACTACGCTTGTAATAACGAGGATTTTTGCAGGAACTATCCAATGGTCATAATCCACCTTTTATCCTGCTGCTATTTAGCTTCTAATCTTATTAGTTGAAAACATGTGCAGTTAAGGACTGGTATAGCTGTGCCTCCAGAAATCATCAAGCAACACAAAAAACAAGGAATCGGGGCAAATTTCTGTTGGACTACTTGGGGCGAAACCTTGTTATAGTACTGTGAGTCTCTCCCACAAGACAATTTCAGCACGAAGTCCTGTACGACTGCTCCAGGGCTGCAAGCAGAAACCGATGAGCCGGGACGACGCAGCACGGCAGCTGCCCTGCTCTCCCCAGCCGCGTTTCGGTGTACCCCGAGCACCCGCAGGCAGGGGCGGGCAGCGCCCGCGGGGCCGGCCGCGCGAGCAAGCAGTGCACAGCATCCCCGGCAGCTGTGGGCGACGAGAAGTGAGCTCTCGTGCTCGGACCGTCAGTGGGGATCTGACCCCACAACTCGCTCGGCTCGGCACAGGCAGCTGGCAAGCCATCGTCGAGGGGGCTGCCACGCAGGCGGAGCAGGGTTCAGGGCCGAGACCCCCGTGCCGATGCCGGAGGAGGACCTGCTCTCCCACCACAGCCAGCCGACCGCTGTTCTGCGTCCTGAAAACAGGACCGTGCACAGTTCCCAGAGCACCTCCCAGCCCATCACTGTCGTTCTCCCACCCCCTTGGAAATTATTACTACTTGACTACAAAAAATAACACCAGGAGTAAACATCTGCTACTGTTCAAGGGTGGGAATTCCCGAAGCATCCAAAACTGAGCTATTACAAAGGAAAATTGCTGAATGCCACAGAATCCAAGGAGATGGGGCTTAGGATATTGCCAGATGCTTTTGAGAAAAAATTCCATGTGAAATCTTCCCTTTTCTTTGAACGCTGAAGTTGCGCTGAAGCTAGCAGTCATTTGCAATGCCCAGAAATCGGCTGGTACTGAAAACCAGGGCAGGCACTTTCCTAACATGCTACAGCCCTCGAAGCGTCTGGTGATTAGTACAGTGCCGGCTGCTTCACACGCTGGTGCCCAGAGGAGAAAAGACAAAGCAGGGACTTCCACGAAATTCTCAGAGAAACACACAACGGGGAGAGGAAAAGAAAAAGAAAAAGAAAAAAAAAAAAAGACGGGCAGACTTCAAACTCCTGCTCCCAGCTCCAGAACAAATGGCATTTTCTCACCCCTCTCATCCCTTTGATGGAAAATAAATTAGAACCACAAATAATAATCCTTAGCCCTTCTGCAGCGCCTTTCATCTGGAGAGCTCAAAGCTCTTCGTATATTAATTCATTAAGTCTGGTAACACCCCTGCAAGGGGTGGAAATACTACAGTGTTCAACTTCGGAAATAAACCGACACCCCAGAGCTTCAGCAAGCTGGTTTTGGCCAAAACGCCACGGAAGCAGCTTTGTGTGTCTCCCACCGCAGAGCTGCACCGGAGCGGGGGCCACAGAAGACCACCGCTGGCCATTAACGCCAGCGCCAGGAGCCCCACTTTAGACACAGGAGTGGAAACAGAGAGATATTCAAAGTTTCACCCAAAGCCAGGAGGAAAGCCGGCAAGTCTCCAACGCTGCACGAGCATCTCAACGTCTTCCCTCGGGCAACCGCAATCAGGCAGCTACGGGAGAGCCGGCTCTCCCCTGGGACTTGGTCACGCTGCCGAGCTGACGGGGATCTCTCGTGAAAATCAGGCCTGGGATGGTCTAATCCGACAGGGCAGTAAGCAAGCTGTGCCACTGATCAAACCGAGGCACCAAACTGCACCGGCACAGGAAAACAAGAAACATTTTAAGAACAAACAGGAGTCCGCACGACTCTGCGCTCCAGCAGTGACCTTCAGTCGCTCCTCAGCAGCGGGCAGAGCCGCCCCGGCCCCGCAGGACGCGCAGATGTCCCCGCACGGCTCTGCTGCTCCGCTCGCCCTCCTCGCGCACTCGGGCAGGTTGACCAGTCCCCCCGATGCACCAGGCCAACCGCTCAAGCCCCCTGAGCCGGACACCGTCCTCACAAGAGAGGTGACGGCAGCGAGGACAGCGACTGGTGGGTCCGGAGGAATCCGGTGGGGTTTAATATGAATTACGAAGCTCTGCAGAAATGCTGAGGGATTTTACACAGCCAAGGCTGCAACAGTACTGGCCCTTTCCAAACTACTGACGCGCCTGTCTCTTCCTCACAGGTTAAACAGCCTGTTTGGTGCAAAGCGTGAAATAATGTTTTACCAGGATAAAGTTTGCACTTGGCTATGACAATGCTGGATACTATGCGAGACCCTAACTCATGCCTGAAAGTATCTCCAGATCTCAGGAGTGTTCAAAGAGAATACAAACTGCTTCTGTTCTCATTCATTTTTATGGAGAACGTTTTCCGCGTATTAAAAATGCAGAAAACAAAGCAGTCGCACCTTTGCAGCCTGCAGTTACTGCACTTCCCTCAAAGCAAAACAGCACTGAAACAAACCCGATTACGGAAGGTATTCCAGCCAAGGTACGATAAATGCTCGTAAAGCAACACTCCACCACAACAAACAGGCTCCGCACGCTCTAAGATGGATCTAGGCAGCAAAGGAAATTAAACTGTGCCAGAAGAAGGCAGAAAGGGCCGAGATTCAGCAGCAGCCACAAATAATTGCTCAGAAAAGACGGGAAGAAGCAAATAAACGCGAGGGCTGTCTCCCTTTGCTGAGTACTACCCCTAGTGTTCCCCAGCACGTTCGACGCCAGGTGGGAGCCGGCCATCGGGGACGCTGAGGTGCGCAGCAGTGCTGGAACGAGGAGCAGCAGCGACGGAGGCGAGCAGCGACGGAGGCGCTCACCGCAGAGCGCCGCGGCGGGCCGAAGGTCGCTGAACTTTTCGACACCGAAAAGTGGGTGCAGCCCTTGAAAGCGTGCTGTTTTAAATATACAGGCAATACCCCCCAGACTGACCCCATCTTTTAAGCTTTAGCAACTCAAGGCCTATCCAAACCTGATGTGCCAGCTCGTCTGCCAAACAAAGAGGGTACCGAGGGAGCCTGAAACCAACTGAAGGCAGGTCCCCTCCCCGCGCAGGGGTCTGCTGCAGCCCAGCACTGCCCGGCAAAATCCTTCCTCTGCCCACGAAACGCCACCGCTGGCATCGCCCCCGGGGACACCTACCATGCCGAGGGGGGCTCGGCTGCGGCTCACGCTCCAGAGCGGCCGCAGAGGGCGAGGGTGTGACCCGCACGCCGGACCAAACCACCCTGGATTCCCTCCACGAGCTCCCGTATCCGACTCGCGGCAAAACCGTGCTACAACAGAGTACATAAGCTGTCCTAACACGTTGAACAGAGGACCACTGGGTTTTGTGGTCTGAGGCCAGGGATCGGGAAGCCCATGCTGTAACGCCAAGTGGATGTGATATATGCTACCAGGCTGGCTTTCTCCTACACCCGTTGACAAGCACATGTTTTCTAAGTGTTTCCTGAAGTGCGCGAAGGGCTCCCCGTGCACGCCACGGCCCGGCTTGCAGTGCCCGACTGCTACCATAAATCTCTTCCAAAGCAACAGTCTTGGTCCATCAAGTTCAGCGTTTTGCCTGAGGCAGCAACCACGACATAAAAACTCCTGGACAACTGATTTATTTTTAGCCAAACAGGGAATGATGTGTGGATACAGCAGGGGAAGTACAGGATCCTCCCTGACCCTTGCAGTAATCAACTCATGCCCTGAAGCATGAGATTTGATTATTTCTAATCAAAGGTTCCTTAACTATAAATATTACAGAGCCAAATATTATGTAGTCCTTTTCAACACCTAGCTATAGTCAATTAACTCTGTGGTCTCTGGAGTAGGTTTCTTTCTGGAGGGTTTTTAACCTACATTTTATCTTGCTCCTTAGTCTCTCTATATCAATTCCGTCCCCCACGTGTATCATCTTAGGGCTTTTTAAATGGCTTTTTTTGGTTGTTTGCTGGCGTGGGTTATTGGGGGTCAGGGTTTTTGTTTGTTTGGGGGAGCGGTGGTGTTTTGGTTGTGTTTCGTTAAGATGAATGCATTGGTAAATTAATCTTTTCAAGAACATGAAGACCTTGAGGCTATTCTTTCAAACGACTGGGAAAAGCAGCCAAAAGTATCAAGAAGTTCTTTTTTTCTAAAGCAAAGTACTGTTGCTTTTTTTGTACCAAGCTAACAAGGTTTATCAGATAAAGACTGCTCATGGTCTTCAGGCAGTAAAATTTACAGACTGCATTATACTTCTAAATCATAAAACAATCAGCACATGCGCTTAATTAATTTAGCAAGGCAGTTCCAACGTCTGTGGTATCCACGTGAGGAATAAATTGTTTACTACATACAAACTTTGGCAAAAAAAATGTAGATTTGCCATATTATTGAAGCCAGGACCAGCAAAATTTAAGAAATGTGTATTGGTTGGATTCTTTCAGTTTAATATAGTACTCTAAAAATATCTTAGTAAAAACTGTTATTAAAGTATCATGATTTACAGTTCCTGCTTACAAACAGGTAGCTATCATTAACCACCTGCATACAGAAGAAGAGTAATATAAGTTTACTAAACCAGGGTACTCATTTATGAAAAAATGATGCTGAATTTCTGAAAAGAAATCAAGCAAATGCACCTCTTTCCCCTCCTCTCTTCATCCACAGTAGCTCTCTGCTGAAGAAGATCATACAAATCTAATCCTTTTTCTTTCTCTTATTCTCTTAAAACAGATGAAGCTTTTAATGGCACATGGATATTTCTGGTTTTATCCCCCATTTCCAGGGACCACCTGGAATTCCATGCCAGGGCTACTGCCTGGAGCTCTCTGCAAGCTCAGGCATGTTTTGTCGCACCCACCCTTAAAGCTTGAGGATTAACTCTGCAACCACAGCAGCTGCGGTTTTTGTTCTTCTCCAACTCAGGGCGCTACGGGAACTCGGGCACCCCAGCGAGCCCTGCATCCCCTGCGGTGTACGGGAGTGCCACGGTACGTCACAGACGGTCACCAGCATCCACTGCAGCCTCCCACAGCAAAGCACGTGCACTCAGGCGGCCGTGCGGCACCTCTTGTTCCCCAGCTCACAGCTCCCTGCAAAGTTAGTGACGGCACCTCCTAAAAACACGTATTTTCTATTTTCCCGAGCCGCCTCCTCGGTGACCGGGAGAGCTGACCCATTTGGGCGCTGCACGGTGCTGGTGGAGTTCCCAAACTGCCGCCTCTGTGGGAAACCAGGTAACAGGGACACAGCAGCCATGCAGGAAAGAGCACTGAGCCTCTTGAGACAGCCTAAGTCCTCCCAATGGAAGCTGTTTATTCTTTTTATTGCTGCACTGTTGACTTTATTTGAACTACCCTGAAGCCAGATCTCCTAGCTGCAGCCACACTGCATGGTAAGCTGAAGTACAGGCACCCCTCCCCGGGAGGGCGCTGGCTCTTGCATATCAGATGCTGCTCTGCATGACAGTGTAGTGACAGTGGTGCTTTGCGTGGACTTTCCATGATAAAACACACCTGGCTCTCAGGGCTGGCAGGTGCCTGGTATCTGGCGGAGAGCCCACTCAAAGGACAGCGTGGGAAGAGCCTCTGTGCCTTTGTGGAACTGAAAAGCCCTTCATGCTGGAAAAATTGCTTCAAACAACAGAGCAAACCCCCAGAAGCGACCTGCTTGTATAAATCAGTATCTCTTCATTAAAGCCAGTGGCATCATGCAGAGCGACTCAGGCCAGGGGAACGTCCCCATGGAAGCGCCGCACAAAGCGAAGCTGCTGCTGGCGCTGCAGGCCCAGACGTGCCCAGGCAGTTAGCCACTGATGGAAACAACGATGACACGAGCTGCGAGAGATGCCCAAAAATAGATCCTAATAAAGTGGTCTGTGGCTTTAGCATCTTTGAGTCTCCCTCTTATTCAGGAGGCTGAACCCCCCACACAAAATACAGCCACGGTGTCCGACAGCCCAGCACAGCCAGTCCCGCCGCCGAGGCTGTCCGCACGGTGCAGGACCACGCGCCTCCCCCGAGTGAGGGGCAAACCCCGGAGTAAGCCCTGAGCATCCCACCTAGTCTGCCCATCAATCCCTTTACTCGCCAGGTAACAGCAGCCTAACTCCTCGTCCTCCACGGTACCCAGCACTAGCTGGAAACAAACAGTTCTCCTCATTTGCTCTGCTCTGTTCCCTTTTTTCTTCATTTTTTCTTTTCTTTCTTTCAACATATATTACGCATTTACACATATAATATATTTTCTGGCCTCTACTCTCTTGACGTTGCTGCAAAACCGAGAGCTTTACTATGAGGCAAGGAAAGGCAACTGAAGATTTTTGTCATAACAATTTTGACTGATGCTTCTGTTTCCTAACTTGACTAAGCATCACTTGACCACATGAAAAATGACAACGCCATCAGCTAAGTTTTCTAGGGACCGAACAATCTGGCAGTAATGTGGATATTAAATTCCTCAGAATTCCCTTCCTTTACTTGCTTGTGTGCCTCAGATACGGCGAACACACCAATCCACAGAGAAGCAAGCTGCTGTTTCAAAAGGATTTACAGGAGGCTGAGTAAGTTTTGGTGGATCAGTACGTATTGGCACCAACTGCTACATTTTACTCTGCTAAATCTAGCGACATCTTTCATGTGACCACTTGAAAACATTTTGCAGCCATTCCACACAGAACTCCAGAGGGATGGATAAGCTGCTTTATCTCCACTTCACATATGTGGCCAAAGAGATTAACTTGGTCACACAGTTAATGACAGAAATGAGATGAACCCAGGCGTTTTAATATAAACACATGCTTCTTTCAAGGGAAGAGGCACAACGGTGTACTTTAAGTCCAAGTCTAATTTGATCCGTCTCTGTATTCTTCTCTTCCTTTCTAAAGGACAAAACAAAAAGGCCACTGGAGACAGAGGGAGGGATAGGCATGCTCTGTGCCACTTCACGGCTCCTCTGATCGAGTTTTACATTTCTCATTAAAACCGCAGCCCTGGGAGGACTCTCTGCCCTCTCCCAGAGCAGCTGGGACTTTCTTTCTCGCCAGAGTGGGAGATTAGCCGAGCGGCTTTGTTATAAAAGTCACCATTCTGCAGTGATGCTGAGGGCACAAGAAATGTCAAGGCTGTGCCTAATAGATGACACTGAGCCATCTGGGATTTGGGGGAAACGCTGCTAAATTAGCTGCTCCAGCGTCCTGACAGTTCAGATTTGCGTACAAATCAAAAAACTGCACACGGCAATTTGTGCTTGATAGGAAGGGTGTGCGAGAGCCCCACATCACCCCTCCTATGCCCCGGAAAGGCAGCCCAGTACATCGTTAATCATCCCCCTTAGTGAAGCAGGGTGGAGGAGCCGGGGGAATTTGCGTAACTGCAGTACATGGACACTGCTAGGGCCCTATTAAAGCAGGGCCAGCCAGGTTTTGAGCTAAACCAAAACTGTCCCTACCATGAAGCCCCTCCACACTCACTCTCTTCCTGCAGACCCGCTCCTCCCGTTGGGCACGGCTCCTCCTGCACAGGCGCCCGGGGCCCTGCATCGCCCCGCTCTGCTCACGCTGCTGCAGCCAAGGGCTCTGCTGGCTCTCGATCAACAGCAAAATTCACCTTCTCTGCTCAGAGCCCCTCTGCTGCGTCCCACGAAACGGCAGGGCTGCTCCGAGGGGCAGAGGACCCGCATCCTGCGTGCTGCCACGGTACAGACCCGCTCTTTGCAAACGGCACTGTCATTCCTGAGAGCGAAAGGCACCGCCTTCTTATGGTTGTTAAGGGTACTAGGATTAAAACGCTAACTTTGTAACTACGTCTAAAAATATCTGTTTTCTTCATTTTCCTTTAACATGGATTACACACCACAGAAAGCCCAGCGCTGTTGGATCCGATGGCTGTCTTTCCTTTCAGCCGCTTTCAGTAGCAGCGGGACACAGTGAATGGGATCCCTTCTTCTGAAGCGTGCGTAAACCCTTCTTGCCACGCTCTTGCAAGATATATTGAATTTGTACAAAAGTCTGCTCAAATAAACTGTCCCTTCTTTGGGGATTTAAAATGAGGACACCCGTGTGCTGCTCACACATCTGATATTTTGTTTTCTTTGGTGAATGGAATAAATAATTAGGGGAATTTAGCTGCACATAGTTGAGGATGTTTTAGTTAAAGTCCCCTGAAGGGATTCCTGGAATGCGGAAGAAGAGCCATCTGCTGACTCCAGTGGAAGTGTCAGCAAGGAAGGAAAGCTGGGAGGAATAATATAAACAGCCAGAACTAAAATGGAACTCAGCAACTCTCTGGGAAATCAAAGTCCTCAAAACTCCATGAAAATAAGTTACTCTTGCTTAAAAAATAAATAAATGAGAGAATATACACAACGAAAAGCAGAAACCCCACAGATAAATCAAGGTGCTATCATACCTGCTGTTCAAATGTCTCCATGATCAAGTTATTAGTTTTTTTTTAATATGGCTTAATACATCTTAAATAGTAAAGAGAACAAAAAGGACATACTAAGAATATTTTATCATATCTCAAAATCTTGAAATCAGAGGTTTTGCACCAAACTTACTTTAAATAATGCTTAGAAGAATAAATATATGTTAGTGGGTTAGTAAAGAAGATAAATACTCCAGCACATTTTTAAATTACACATTTAGGTAATGATGAAGCCAGAAGACTAACTCAGTACTTCTAGATCAGTTATTTATGTGCTCATTGAAGCAACTCTAGCAGGCAGAAACTCTGCATAGTGCAATCTATACCACTGTGAAGATGCCTATTAAAGGAAGAAATGGAAATCCCTTCTCTTGAATCATTTAAAAGCAGTTTGTGGGAGTCCCTGATGCACACACGCATTCAATTCCTACCATTACTACGAAACCCGCTTCCAGCAGTTCCTGCCCTGAGGCTATTTCGTGCAATAAGCACTTCAGATACAACTCAGCAAGCGCCTTCCCCCGCTAGGAAAGCGCTTCCACATGTGCTGAACTGCCACCAAAGTTGAGGAGAGCCAAGTGCCTGCTATACTGATAGAAACGGCAGATGCATGTAGTAGGAAGAAAAATCTTCTGTTTCAACAACAAAAATGAGGATGTATCTGATCTTCATAAGACTTTATCTGTTTCAAATGCAGACTAATTGATGGGCCAGGAGCTCACCTGGCTTGCCCCAAGGCAAATTCTCCTCCAAAGGCTCTGGATTTTGAGAAGCTCCAGCTGGAGGACATCCTGCTGCGTGGGAGCCACAGCAGATGAAGCCATCGCTTTCATGTGAAGGAAAGCGCCACAACTGCACGGTTCTGAAGGCAAAGCCAACATACACCGACAACCAGACCTTGGCATGCTTGTGATACAGTGTGAAAGGTGCAGAAAACATTCAAGCAATTTCTAGTTTGTAACTGTGTATTAGATGTGTCCGAACCATGCAGTTCAATCCAGACTCCCCTGCTTGCGCGCTCAGGAAAGCGCTTGGTTCAGGCTGGTTCATACCCTGCAGTTATCACAAAAAACTCCATCTTTTTTTCCAGACACTGATGAAAGAAGTTTATATGTAGCATAAATATGAACCAATTACTTTGTTGTGTGATCATGGGGCCACCATAAAGATCAGAGGAGATCAGTTCTGGGTGTTGCCCAGAGAACTTGTGGATGCCCCATCCCTGGAAGTGTCCAAGGCCAGTCTGGACGGGGCTTTGAGCCACCTGGTCTAGTGAAAGATGTCCCTGCCCATGGCAGGGGGTTGGAACTTGGTGATCTTTAAGGTCCCTTCCAACCCAAACCGTTCTGTGATTCTGTGACTCCCATATAATGGCAGCTCTAGCTCTGCTCATATATGCCTACATCAGCTGGGAGGGAAGTCAAACGATGTTGGCAGCTGGGAGGAAAACCACCACCACAGGGAGGGGACCAAACAAAAACAAAAACAAAAATTTACAGCACATTTTCAGGCCCCAGTTAAGCATATTTTAAAGCCCCAACAAATACCCCTTCATTACCACCACATGAGAGTGCATTTAAGGACCAAATCATGCGTAAGATTTAGCTGTGTACTTATCAGTAGAAAGCGGGCACGATGCACGCAGGGGGAGGAAGCACTTACATCAATGAGGTCAGAGACGTCGTGGATGTAGTATTTACTGACAGCTGCGTTGGTGGCTGCCAGGTTCAGCAGGTAGTCGTTCCTGGCTTTAGTACACTTCAGCTTGTTTTCAGAATATTTGGCTTGTCTCTGAAAAAGCAAAATGGAGCGTCAGAGCACAAACAGGACGTTCCTTTCACAGCTTCTCTTGCTGCAGGGCCCCACAGCACCCTGCAGCCTGGGTGTGATGTGATAATTAATAAAATTTGGTAATGGGTATGAAAACAGGCACCCTTGCCAGGGTGGAGGAGATCACATCTGAACATCCCTGGTACCGTCAGCCAGCGCACAATGAGCGCATTCTGCTCAGATGTACCTAGTGCATCCCGAGCACAGCTGCTCTTCCTTTATCTGTGCACTCATGGGGGTTTTGGCATCAATCAAAATTAGAGGGCCAAATTTTCCTCCCAGATACGCTGACATACATTTGGACTTGCTCCAGATTTACGCAGCTGTATCAAAGTGGAATCTGGCCCAGAGGCCCAAGCTACAAAATTTAGAACAGGACCCAGAATTCAAGACTCTGTAGGAAAGCAGATGTGCTCAGATCCGGGGTATTTGCTCAGGCAGATCACTAGTCTCAAGGTTTAGCACAAAAGATTAACCCTTCAAAGAGGCCTGCCACTAGACAATGTCGCGGTGCTTGGTCAACATGAACACAAAAGCTTCCTGGCTAGGGAAGCTATTGCTTATTCTCAAAAATTAACAGAAAATTTGAACGGTTTTGGAGATCCTGAGATCTGGGGGGATCTGCTGAAGCTGGAATGGAGTTACGTGTTCTGACTAGCAAAGCCAACTGAACGCTGCGCTTTAACTCCCGGACAGTCTGCGGAGGAAGAAACACGGTCACTTTATACACCCAACCCTTTTTTTGCTCCCCCAAGCCTCCGACTGAAGGAACCCTGGGACAGCTATTGTTTGTTGTTAAAAGCACCGGTTTTAAACATAAGGCACGAACAAACGGCAGCGCCCCGCAGCAGCGTCCCGTGTCTGGATCAGAAAGCGCGGCTGCGCCAGGCCAGGCACACCGGTGCACTGCCCTCCTCGGCGCGGCGCGGCCGGCCAGGCCCCAGCGGGACCCACGGGCGCCAGCCCGCGCAGCTGGTGCACGAGCACCTCCCACGGCCCATCTCTGCCGTGAGCTGTCAGCCTCCGGGGCCCCTCCAGCCGCCCTCCTCAGCCCTCCCTCCACAGAGCCAGCCTGGGAGACGTCACGGGTGGCCACGCGGCTCCCGTGTGGGACCACCACCTCCTCTAAGACGGCACCGCCCGACATCCCCCGTCCCCATTTCTTCCTGAGCAGTGCCAGCCCGACTTTGGGCTCGCCACCAGCTGGTTCTGGCACTTCTCCACAGCCAGGAAGCAGTAAAGAGACGCGTTATGGCCTCCTCGGACTGCCCTTCAGCAAAACGGAGTCGACATCCTCCCTAACCCCTTCCCAGGGATACAGGAACGGCTGCACGGAAACAGAAAGGGCCGGAGCCAAACCCTCCTGCCCGCACGGAGCCCAGCCCCAGCCTGGCTCCCCCATCCTTCCCTCTCACCCACCTTCTCCTTCATCTTCTCAATCTTCTTGACGGAGCTCCGCCGCTGGGGCCTGTCCTCGTGCCGCAGCAGGTTCACGCTGATGTCCCCCGACTTATTGAACTGCTTTTCCTCCTGCTTCTCCGCCTCCTTCAGCTTGCTCTCAGCGCTGATGCTCTCTGCGTGATACATGTGGTAGGTCTTCATCACCTGAGGAAAGAGAATTTTGTCAGTCGACCACGAGAAGCACGAGTGCAGGAGGAGAGGACAGCCGAGGGCAGCGTGCAGCTCTCGGCTGTGCCAGGGCTGCCTGGGGTCAGTTTGGCATCAAGGAACAAGGTGGGAAGGAAAAGTCCGTAACAATTAACCCCACCACCAGCCTTACTTCAAACTGGCACAGAGCTGGTGCAAGAACCGTTATCCACTCTCGATCCCCATTGCAGGGACAGGCTGAGCTGTGCCTCCAGCACACACCTGCATTCAAAGAGCCCTGTGTACCTCCAGGGAAGTGAGAAACAACCTCCAGTGCATCGCAGCTGGGATACGGGTCTCCCTGACAAGAGACTGTGAGGAGGCCAGAACTAACCTGAAGTCGCTTTTGACCCAACCCCTCTGTTCTTACACTTGAACTTGCTAAGCCAACCCACCAACATCACCCCCGTTCTACCATCCCGACAGTAGATCCCAACTTGAAGGTGGAGGAGCTGCAATTTCCAAGCAGAAATGGTTTGTCCCCTATCACCACTAGGCACAGTCAGTGGACTGCAGCAACACCTAGTCCTTTAAATTCAAGATTGCCATCAGTGACTCTGGATAGATGATACTGATCTACTGCCAGGAAAACTCCTGCAGGCAGAACTTCTACCACAGCCTTTCCTCTCAGATACAAAAGCCCAAAGGGCACATTGTGATCATTTTAATGGAGCTGGCAAGAGGAACACATCTGCTCTTCTCTCTTTATGCCTTTAGTCACGTTGTCCCCTTTTATCATCTCCCTTTAGGATTTGGATGCTTTATTTCACATTGCCTTGACAAGGCTGGAGATGCCCGACTTCTCGCTGAAGATCAGTCTCACACGAAGTGCCCAGGCACCGCCGGCAATGGCACTGGGACAGGCTCACCTCGAGGCCCGCGAGTCAAAAAGGAGCAGGAACCCACAAAGCAGAGTAACTTTGCACAAGCCTTAATGAAGAAAATACAGAGCTTTCCTCAGCTGCGGTTGTCAGCAGGAACCAGGCGTGTTTAACTTGGACGAGGTTAGGCTGAAACATATGATCTCTCCTCTTGCCAAGCACAAATGTCAGCTGCAAACGAGCTCCAAATGCCGCACCGAGCCTGCACAAATGTGCTATCGCTGGGAGTTACAACGTCAGGCAACTGCAAGGAATAGCAAGCAAAGGCTTGCACCTTGTTTCTGAGTTGCTTTATTTCAAAATCCTGCAAATTCTAACACAGATTTGAGACACATATTTCAAACCGCAGTTTCTGCAGTGAACGCCACAGGACACACACAAAACAGACAATTTCTGGGCTTCTCCTAAGGAGAAAGACTAGAGGGCTTTGCTGAGCCCTCCTTATCTTCACTGTCTCCATCTTTTTGTGAAAAACTCAGAGGAAAGTGAAAAAGAAAAGTCCTGCACTTCAGCACAGTCAGCAGTAAGGAGAGAGGTTTCCCCAGCACCCAGAGAAGCCCTAACACAATGCAACAGAAAAGTCCAACAACTGAACAGTGGTCCAAACGGCATGATTTTTGTGAAATCTAAAGGTTACCAGACGGTTACCTAACCAGAAAAACTCCAGCACGATTCACTGGCTGTCCCTGTTCACCCACGGCTACGCCGCTCTGCCGCAGGCCTGGGGACACGCTGCTGTAACCCCTTCTCCCGTTGCCTCCAACGGCTCCCGCAGCTGCAAGGGGATCATCGCAGCCGGAGCGCAGGGCAGGACTCCACCGCGCACAGTGTGCGAGGGGGGACCGAGCCCCACGGCGATCTGGTACCTTTGCGCAGGCTCTTACTGACTTATTTGCTAACGACCAGAGAAACTTCCCGTAACAAAGGCCCTTTTTCCTCCTCCGTATTTTCTCCCTGCTTGAACCTGAAAAGGTAACATGGGAACCAGGTTTAAAAGTCCTCTGAAAGTCTCTTTAACAAAGTGCAAAGGACCTAATATCCATTAAAATATCCTCCCCAGACTTTAGCATCCATGCTGCTGGAACAGACGCCTTAAACAGCTCGCTGTGCTGACCACGTTCATCAGCTGCCACGCCACACAGCTCGTGCTTGGAAATTCGGGGGATGTTTCTGTTCATTTTAATATCTGCCTTAATTCTGAATGGGGACTACCTGCACTGCAGCAATCAGCCCTTTGATCTGCAATTCCCTCGTGCCTCCTTGGCACTTGCAGTCAAGTCACACTGTCCCTGTCTTACGCTATTGTGTCAAAGAAAAACTGCCGCAGCTGCGTCCCCGGGATCTTTTCTGCAAATAAGTTAATTAGCTGCAGTGGAGGGAAAAAAATATGTTCCAATGTTCATTAGTTATTTAACAACACTAGTTGTGTTTTCCAATACTAATAACATGTTCTGGATAAAGGCCATTGCCAAAATACCAGCCATAAATGGCACTGTTTGCTATCTTCAGCTTGAAGGGCTTTGTATTTCTAAACAGCTCATCATTAAGGTTCTGACCCAGCAGAGGAGCCAGATCAGAAACAGGGTGACCGGTGTTAAGCACAGGCTCAGGCCCTCCTGAAGTTGAGACCACCAAAACACAAGCCTGGTGCACAGGGTGAAGCAGAGACGTGCATGGCCATAGGTGAAAGCCTGCCAAAGACGCCGGCCGCCTCCTCTTTGGATAGAGCCTATGGCACAACCTAAGGGACACCCATGGCGTAAGGTCTGAGAAAGGGACAAATCCATCAGACCGATGGACGCTGACCTCTATCTCTCCGGTCTTTTAAGGAAGCGTGGAAGCAAATGTGGCCTTTTCAGAGGATTTCTACAGTGTGACAGAGCAACGTATCAATGCGTTTCTACCGCGTGATACAGTCAATGATTTCTACAGTGTGACGCAGAAAACACCTGCTGACCATGGGGGCTAGCCCATGGAGGTATGGCCTCCCCCATCACAGTGCTCCCAACGGGGAGGGAAAATTTCTTCTAGCCAATTCATGTCCTGCTACATAGGGAACGATGGCTATTATTATAATTTTTAACCTGGGTAATGTATCTGTAGCTATTATTCTAATTAATGCAATTCATTTCACAGTTATTAATCCTCTTCCATAATACCTTGTGACAAAGAATCACCCAGTTCACATCACAGTACTTTTATGGACTTCAGCGTGCTGCCTTCAGCTACAGCCGTGTCCCTGCATTACGGCAAACAGAGCCCATACAGCAAATAGCCACTGTTAGTGCCATACGCCAAATTGCACATCATTGCCGGAGCTTTCAGAAAACACCACCAGAATGATGCTCTGGGGTTACTATTTTTCTTATCCTAATTTTGTCCTGACTTCTTCAGATAGGAATGTATACAATACAGAAAGGGACCTGCGAGTAGAGGAATAAAGAACCTCCAACCTTTATGGACTCCAACCTGATATCTATCTGCTGGAGTCTGTAAGCAGGAATCAAAAGAATGAAGCTGGCTTTAATTCACAGTTAAATTATTTCTGCGCAAAACTGTTCACAAGCAACCCTTACTTCACAATGAAAGTCATCTACTTCCTTTTTAATTAAAACCAGCATGGGTTTTGGGTTTAGTTCTTTCCACACAGAGAGTCCACAGGGTGACTTGCATCAGAACAGCAACAAGGCTGAATTAAAATCAATGTAGTTATTTTGGCTTAAATTTGAGACAGTGAATGCCTGAGAAGCCTGTAAAAAATTATATAGATTCCACACAGTGCACAGAATTCCCCTCTGAAAGGCTTAAAAAGCAGCCTAGCTAGGGCACAGACGTACTATGGATATAAGGCTTGGCCACAGGCAAGATAAACGACTTCCTTGTGTTGACGGCAGACAAATGACATTTTATAAGAAGCAGTTTGGTGTCCTTTGAGCCAGGGGTCCTTATTCTGTATCTGGTTCTGTCAGCAGCCACGGTTATTGAATGTGCTGCTCTTGGGTACCCAACATGTTGCAATGAACAGGCCAACTCCACGTCAGTCCTGAAGATGTCCCAAAACAACACCAACTTGCTGGATCGACCTGCAAGTCAAGTATTGCAAGTCAAGTAAGCAATTAAGCCTGTTTTACCTGATATCTCAAGGACAGAAAACTACTGACTGGAGGGGAGATGGTTTGCACTGAACAGATTTAAGATGACCATGTTGGCCCGACAGGGCCTGCTTTTTCTTCATGTTTCATTGTCATTTTTGAAAAAAGCGTCTTTCCCTGCTCCTTCCCAGCCAGATGACACAGTCGGTTTGTTATCTTAGCAGCACGGTCAGTTCAAAGAAACCACAAAGCTCATCCAGCCATTCCAGTCTGTTTCACCATCCAAACACGTTCTGTTCAGCGTGTGGGAGCAAAGCAGTGAATGGGGGGAAATCTCAGTTCCGGTGAAGGCAAGTTTTGCCAAAGCCTCAGCAGGAGCAAAATTACTCTCGATGCTCTTCCTTGGCGAACTGCACGCATTTTGGACCTCAGCCCACTTCTGATCCTCAGGCTGACCTAACTGTGTCCCTCAGGTGATGCTCCTGTCCCGTGTTTGGGTTCTGAGTACACTGGTCCACAGGTATTAAGGTCAGCCCAGTCCATGTTAGTCTTTCCTTGTTTTGCATCTGTCATGCTGCTGTTGTAATTAATCTTAATTAGTCACCACCACTAACACAGCTTGTGACATTCAGCCATCAACAACGCATTCCCAAATCTCACGCAGGCTTTTTAATCCAGCCTGGCTATCCACCCACACTGCAGGTCTCACAAAAACTAAATCCTTCAGCTAATGCAGAAACAAACCTGTTAAGAGAAGATTAATGGGAGAAATTTCAAATAATATCATTCATGCTCTTGTTTAGGCCTCTTTCTCAAAAAGATGGAATAAAATGATTGTTTAGGAATAAGCTTACTGCAGTATTATTTATGTACCAGTAACAGATACAACCAAAGAAACCAAATATATCATCTCAGTTTTCCAACACAAGCCAGATTTTATATTGCTTTGTTGATCCTAAACCACAAATAAAATAAAAGAAAACCCAATTGCTACAGGGCAAGAGACAGAAGCAACACAAAGACTTTTACTGCCCTACTATGAAAACCTACTTGAAGAGCAACGTCCTGAACAACAGCATACGATTTCACCCGGAGGCACAGAGACAGCTCCGCAACCAAAGTGCTCCTTGGAGCAGGGAGGTGAAGCTGAGCACACACGAGCTACAAGTTTTATGCATTCCTCAGCAGAAGGCCGTGTTCAGACACCATCCCGAAGCCACCGGACTCACACGAGCAGGTCAGGTTTCAGCCACAAATTAGCACTGCCAACTCAGAGCACGACTTCTGAGCCGTTAGCACATTTCAGCCTTTGGCCAACCAAGTGAAAACTGAGAGGCCTAAAGGCAACACAGTGTAGAAGGCTGGCAGGTGAGAGCGTTATAGACACCAGGGATCGCACCGGATCATGCCCAAAACATCTCCATTTATGCTTAAGTGAAACAGTTAGACGGCATGATCTGCTGCCTGATGCGGCTGCAGAAGCCCTCCGCAGCAGGAGAGCTGGGAAATCCTCCTCTGCTGCCGTCAAAACCAGTGAAGAGTGAAAGGTTTCTAACAAATGCAAGAGGAACGAACGGGCTGTGCTGCAGGACGGCAGGAGGGAAAGTGAGCCTCCTCAAGTCACTGAAACGTTGAACAGACATTTTGTTCTAATAGATGACATTGCGTACGTTCCCCTCGCTGCACAGGCTAGACGTGCGTAGGATCAGCTCATTACTCACCGTGTAAAGCTCGTTGGTGACTTTCTGGAGTTCTTCATGCATCTGTAAGCCAATCTCCTTACTCTGGAAGACAAAAAGAAGAGCAGCTGGGACTCTGTTATGCTCACAACATGCACTTCTGAAAGGAAAATACATTTTAGAAGGAAGAGTAAAACTGTATGACTTCCAAATACTCCAAGCATACGCATCCTAATCCTTTCTCCAAGGTGCATTCACAAGAGGTCTGCACGCGCTGTGAACAGGACTGTGATAGCACCGCCCTGCCAGAAGCACGTCCCCAGCTGTGGTCGGCAGCAGAAGCGCGTTGCCCTCAAGGCCCCGCGCAGGTCGAGCGCGGCGGCACCAGCAGCAGCACACAGACACACAGACACTCAGCCCTCGCTCCGCACGCTGCCAGCACGCCACGGCTGCAGAGGACCTCACGCCACTCCAAGGGCGTCAAACTCCGGAGACAGACAGGAGGTGTGCAAAGGGGGAATGGGATCCCTACAAATACCCAGTTCAAACTCAGGAAGAAGAAATGAGGTGATGGGTTTTTTCCCCAAATAGCTGACGAAAAGTACTCAGGAGGTCTCCGATGCTGCCAGAGCCCTGCTACGGGACACCGTGGCACCAGCAGGAGGAGCAGAGTCTGGGGACGCTGGCAAGCTGGTAGGACAGGGAAGTGGTGAGTTCTCTTTTCTTAAACCAAGTGACCAGCCCGATCCTGACGAAGCCATAAGTACTTGTCCCAAGCCCTTCCACCCCTGTGCCCAAGCAGATCCTGATAATCCCCAAAGGCTTTCACATCCATCCCACAGAGAACAAAACCACAGCAACCTATCTATGCTGCCGCTGTCTAGCTGCATTTTTCACATCGCTCTCATGCCTGTAAGGTTTTTCTTTCCTCCTCTCAGCTGACAACGGATTGGGTGGACCTTGACAGCGCTTCGGGTAAAGTCCGTCTTATACCTCCTGCCCCCTCGGAGATCTGCCCTCTCCTGGCTCCCCTGCCAAACACAAGACTTGCTGTTCTTTGCTCTACAGTGATGTTAACAAAGCCATGTACATTTTAATTCTGCGTATTATTTTAAAAATATGAAACAGCCCTGCGGCACGAGAAATGCCCCAGGGCCCTTATTTACCCCACTTCAGAAATCCTCTCCGATATCCTTCCTGCTCCAGGAGCTGAAAATACATCACCAACAGGGCTGCCAATGCACATCTGGGCTCTGTTTTTTCCATTTCTAAACATTAAAACCAAAATACAGATGGCCTCCCCTTCCAATCTGCCTGTAACAGTGAAGTTTAGAAGTAAGCTAGCGTTATGATTTCCTTTAATTTTCTACAAATCCTTAACAAAATAAAATGCCTGATCATAAACATGAACACATACAGCACAGCAAATCCTCACGCTATTTCAGAATCTGCTGCATTTTCATTTGAGGTCCATGTTGGTCCATGGATCACCCAACCTGGGCTTCAGAGACCATGACGAGGAACATCACAGAATTTAATTTATTTATCCTGCAAACACACAGGGATGAGTCTAGAATTACAGACAATATTGCTTTGCCCTTCCACTGGCAGTATTTGTCTCCAGCCCACAGTCCACTCATTGTGTGGATCTAACACATAACGCCCTCCCCCATTTGGGGGACTTATTTCACATTAAGACCGGCAGAGTGCACAAAATCTGGGCCTGCTCCATAGCCAGAGCGTTTTATAGCTTGACTTCACCTATTTTTCAACAAAACCTGCATTACTGGATGTGGGTACGTGGCTGTTCTGTTCTCCGCACTGAGCTGGCTCTGTGTTAGTGCTAAACTAACTCGCCTGTAAAATTATATATTAAGCATTTGTGGGTACACAAATTGCTTAGATTTGCATTCTCCAGTTATACAGTATCACCTGTCAATCTATCTTGATTTGATAGATTTATTAAAGGCACCTGCCACTGGACTTGCAATTTCCAATCAACTTTGGTATTTCAGAATGCAGATTATCAGGGCTTCCTAGTGCAAGTACTTCAGGTCTTAGGCTCACCTTGACCACGACCCACGACCCACCCTCCCCGTTTTGTCTTCAGTAGCTCATTTTCACTATTCTGACCTGAGTAAACCAAAGTCTCTCTCAGAAAGGACATTTTATTATGAAATAGCTACACCACAGTTTTATAATAAAGTTTCCAATTTCACAACCACAACAGCCAAAGTTCAGCAAGCTAAGGAGAAAACTCACCGAGAGCATAAAAACTCATGGCATCTTCCTCCCTCCACCCCCTGTCTGCTGAAATCCTATTATCAGTCTGTGTTTTCACTTTTCCTGCCAAGCAGGATGAAGCAGATCCAGTCGCCTACCTCCTACAGCATGAACATGGCATTTCACGGGAGAGGCCACAACTTAGGGAGCTGCTGAACATTTAAGCTTGGCTGCAGATCAAGTCAACTCCTACTCAGAAGTCCAGCGGTTGGATGCTGCTGCAGATGTGCACGCACTGTTTTCCTCCCTCCCTTGTAATTACACCCCACATCTCTCTGTAGAGTCTTTTTGGCTAGGAAACACTTATTATAGCTTGAAGATGTGTTTAAACTAAATATAGACGCCCCCCTCAAAAAACAAACAAAAAAAAAGAAAACCCCGAGCAACTTCTTTCAGATTTCTTCAAATAACTCCATGCATTTTTGTGCACACAGTCAGGGAAAACAACATCCCATCAGCTTCTTGGCTGGGTGGCTAAAGAAGCCCATGACACAGAGAGGTCTTCTAATTAAAGCTAACTAGACAACCTATATTCTTGAAAAGTTTAACCTTAGATTATTAGAAGTTAGAATTGAATGCAAAGAGCAAAGCAAGGAATCTGAAGAGTAAAAGCACTCTGCATTCAGTGAATATCCAGTAATTAGAGTTTATCTGTGAATTAGTGTCAGGGTATTTGGAAGAGTCCCACCTTCAGAAGCACGACTGATGCACGCTGCTCCCATTCTCATGTGCGTGAGGTGCCAAGAAGATGCCAATTACCAGAAGGCGCTAAGTACCCCCAGCCATCTGGAAACGTCGCCTGCTGGAAACCCCAGTCCCTCCCCTCCCTGCCGACACCGGCAGTCACTAGCTGGTCTCGAAAATCTCACTGTGGCTTGCTAATAAGCAAGAGAGCTATTAAAAGCATGCACCCCTCCCAGATAAAAGGGACCATCCAGAATATGAGTTACTGAAGTCAGGGTCTACAAACAGGGGTCTTGGACCCAGAGGCCCGAAGCCTGCAGGAGCCGAGAGTCACACGTAACCCCTCCAGCTGGCCCTGCCGTCACGAGTCAAAGCCCCGGCCCTGAACCGAGCCTTTCCCAAAGCAAACGGAGGAGGATGGGCTTGTGGTAGGAGCAATGGCCCGAAGTCAGCTGCAGCTCCTGCCTCTGCCCCAGATTTCCTGTGCGGCGGAGGGGAAGTTCACAAAGCCGTAATTTTCGAACCTAATTTTAGGCTCCTAAATAGAGCAACAAAAAAGGGCTCAGTTGTCAGCAGTGTGTCGTTCCCATGAGTCCCACTGACACGGGGGCCCACGGGTGGGTGCTACGTGTAAAGACCCATTTGCTTATAGGCACTATACACCAAATGCCCTGCATCCTGTTGCTGGAGACCACAGTGGTCTCCAGCATCATCAAAAGTCTCCCGGCATCCAGGAGGGCAGCATCCAACCTCGTGATGCTGGAGCCTCTTCCAGACAGACAGGCGAGAAGCTGAGGGACTCGCCTCTCCTCCAAGTTTGCTGCCTCCCTTTTTTATAAAAGAGAGATTACATTTGTGTGTTTATGGGACACGACGCCAAAATGTCATTCCAATTCCCTGGCACCATCCATAAAAACCAATATTCCAATTTAGCCACTTGCTTTCATTCCTGCTAAAAAACCCAGTTACTTGCTGGGATAGCAATGCTTCAGTTTAGCAGGTTTATTAAAATTCCTGCCAGTGCAGACAAAGTAAGGGTAAGAAGCAACGCAGACTACTGGCAACAAAGAATGCTTATTTTAAAGACAAAGAAAAGAACTTCCTTCCAGACAGACACCACTTCTTCATTAAATCTCCATCCAGGGCACTGCAGTATGGGATATAATTAAATTCACTGTCATAGAACATAATTAAACCTCGCACTGGGGAATAACGCAGCACAGTTATTTCGGACATAGCAATGCTCTGTCTCAAGCATGTAATTTCCTGTACTCCATACTTGGAAGAAGCAGCAAACTTCTTTCCTTCTACCACAGGAGAAGGTAAAAGGGGAGACGACACCTGCCTGGCTGAGGGGGCCAGCAGCACGTCCTTCGTCCAGGGTTTGCCTTTGCCAGGAGGACACTCTGTGAGATTTCATGGTGACAGAGACTCACTCCAACAACAGATCAAGTCAGATCTCTGCTGTGACATACCTTAGCACCTCCATTTACTGCCTATTAGCAACATTAACACACTTGCCTTGATAATACCCTCCTGCACCAGGAACGTGACCCACACTGGAAGCTCCAGGGAAATTCACCCAATTGAGTTTCCTTCCTCTACTTCGCTCATTAGCAGGGCTCGTCTGGCTGCTGGAGCAGGCACGGCGGCTGGCCGTTCACTGCAATTGCACAGGCTAAGGATGCTCGGACAGAGGACGCTGGTCCCCGGTGCTGCCTGCAGAGCTCCCAGACCTGCCTGCGGGTCCCTGCCGCAGCACCCCTTTGCAGGAGCTCCGTGATTCCCTGAATCATCCGCGCGGTTCTGCAGTACTCGCTGAACGGACACTGTTCTCAGTGCAAGCTATCAGCACTCCATCTCCAGGACCTACATCTCCCAGGAAAGCTTCAGCTGGGAAAGAGGAGACAACAGGAGAGAGGCCACGCGCTCCCCGTGCTTCGCATTCGTGAGCTCACCCTCCCACAACTACCTCAGTGTCAGGGGCTGGTAGCGAGCAGGGGAACCCCTCAAAGCCCAGCCCACCCCCAGAGCATTGCCGGTGGCAGCCGTGCTGAAGAGCCAGGAAGAGCTGGAGAGCCAAACCCCATCTCCACTCTGGGGCTCCTGCAGCTCTGTACCCCCCACCCAAACCACCCGCCTTTCAAGCCATCTGTGACACCGGGCAGACAGCGAGGAGGAGCTGCAGGCTGAGCCACCACCGAAACGGAGCCACCCAGAGCCGCTCTGAACTGCATTCAGCGCCTGGGCTCTTCAAAGCAGTCTCAGCTCAGAAAGCCTCCTCTGCTTTGGTCTGCCACTCCCAGCCTTGTGAATGCTTTTCTGATGGAAAACATCTTGGGCATCAACCCAGAGGCCGGGCATGCCGAGGTAGACAAAAGGAGAGAAACAGCAAGGGTTTTCATGGCCTTCCCCGGCCCCAGTCTGGCATCTGCCTTGTCCCGCCTGCCGCTGAGCTACCCACGCGTGCTGCGAAGAGCCAGGACAGCCAGAACTCACCCCATCCCAGGGCAGGTGTCAGCGCGGACCAGAGGGATTTCAGACACGCTCAGCTCTCCGCATGAGTCCAGGGAACCAACTCAAATACACAGCGGAAGTTTGAAGGTGAAGATACATCCCACCTTTCATGTCTTGTACTGAGATTCAAAGTAGGAGCCGTGAGGATTTCTTGGGCCATTTTTAACTATGCTGGCCATGCAGCCCAAAGGCACCCACAACTATCTAACCAGTGACACCACGGCACTTCTGTGGCAAACATCTGTGTTCTTTTTTCAGCCTGGATACACAGCTCCTGGTCTCCAGATGACATTGTGCCCGACTCGAAAAATCTCTCTGCAGGAATTTATTACCGTGCTTTGGAGAACGGCAGTTTCTGCGCAGCAAGAAGCCATAGCCACTAGAGGACAACTGCCCTCTGTCACCGCAACTGTAACCAGCCAGTGCAACAAGTAAATGATATCATTACTGGGTCTTTTTATAAAGATGCTGAGACAATTAATATCCCTGTGGGCTCCTCCTTCGCTGTAACAGCCATCAGCAGTACAGCCCCCAGCCTCGGTATCACTAATGAAAGATGCTGGTCTTGGGTCTCTAGGCTCCAGCAAACTCCCACTATGAAAATTGCCATATATATATTGTGGCTTCAGATTAGAGGGTCACAGAAGCAGGGCCAGGTGTCAGAAGAACACCCAGTCTGCACTGGTATTCCTGCCCTCACATCATCCACGCCGATGCGATGCAGTCAGAGCTCTCAATTGTAGCAATATGTTAAATTCTGAAGCGCTGCCTGGAGAAGAAAGATGCACAGTTCATTTACATGCTGGGATGAAATACAAGTGGGGTGGTTGGATTATAGCTGTGTAAAATTACATAGCTTCAGTGCGCAGGGGTTCAGCTGAACAACATGAGCTCAGAGGGCAAGCCAAATCATACCCTCGTGTACTCAGATCACCGAAGCCAGGAATCCCTATATTCCATATCTGGGAAGGGCAGAAAAGGAAGGGGAAGAAAGAAAACAAATCACTGAATGGGAACAACTGCCCACTTTGTAACAAAAGAGCTATCAAAGTCCAAATCCAGATTCGACTCACATTTAGTAAATGGTTCCTGCCTTTACAAATACCAATTACAAGCCTCTCTGTGCTCTGCCTCGAGACACCTTTGGATGAATCCCATAGTTCAGTACATTCTTTCTGCAGGTATTCAAGGAGACAAGTTTCCACAGTTATAATTGTGATTCCTTTGGATGTGATTCCAAAATACCTGAAAGGCCAACAAACAGGCTGTGGATCGCTTAACTGACATCTATCACCGTGCTTAAATACAAGCGACGCCAAGACCGTCTATAGACTCTCCTGCAGACAGGCAGGTTTCTCCTCTTCAGAGTTCTCAAAGTCTCTGATCCCAAATCCGCGCTACCTGTGACAATCCTGGGGGACATGGCACCGGGGCCAGGTCTTGCAGCCAGACCCCTCCTGTTGGGCTCGCAGTCCTTCACCCTCGCACCGCAAACCCGCTGCCTTCGCCACGCCAACCGAGCGCACCTCAGTAAGTATTGATGCAAGCGTCACAACACAGAGACGCTCTGTCACTTGATGCCACCAAGCACAATGGCAGCGTTGGGAGGGAAGGAGCGGAAAGAAAAGCAACACGATTCGAGACGCAGGCATGCCATGGATCTGTGGATTTGCAGGGGATTAACGATGTTTTCTCCTCTGTTCCTAGCGATTCCTAACGTTTGATTTCCTTTTTGGCTGCTAGTGAGCACTGAGCTGGCAGGCTCAGAGCCTGCTGATGCTTCAACTCCATGTCTCATCCTGAATTTAGTGCAGAGCCCAGCCTTATCCATCCAAGTTGAAAAGTTGCTTTCCTTATGTGCATCACTTAATATTTGCCTACGTATGATTTTATGTACCACTTTATTACTAAATGACTTAGCAGCATACATAGGCACACAGATGCACTCAATATGCACATACATATATCTATGTGTGCATTAAGGGCACCGTTGCATATATGTTATACAAACACACACTTACTTAAAAGTTGTTTCTTCTGTATTTAATTCATCTGTCTGCCAATTTCTGGAATTCAATCCCCACCTCTTTTTTGTATCTTCATTATAAGCTTTACCCATTTCCTTTCTTGGCTTTGCAGGGGTTTTTTTCTAACTGTGACTTAGGGCATACAGTTTCATCTTTTTTATTTTCAATAGTGTTTTTTTCCCAACTTATTCTAGTTTTCTGTTCTCCTGGGATTCCAAATTATTTCTATGTATCAGGATCACCTCACTAACAACTTTTCCGCTCCCCCCTAAAAACATACGTACTTTGGGTAAATAATGTTTCCTAAGTAACTTATGGTATTTCCCTGAAGAGAATTTCTCCTTTTTGGGCATGCTGAGCCAAACAATCGGCTCAGATACTGGATATAGATTGCCTGCAGTGCCTCTGGACAACCAAACTGGATCCACTGATTTCAGCGATGTACATGTATTTACCAACAAAACATTTGGCTTTATAAATTCTCTTTGATTCTGTATTAAAATTCTCAGGGAGGAGGAGTCTAAAATCCTGGCTGCAGAAAGTCTCTCGTTATTCACCCCACCAAACCTCATCAAAGCCCCAAACACTACCGTCCCCGTCCCCAGAAGCTGGCCCTTGCCGAGTCCCCTGCAGACTTCTGCACCGCGCAGTTCAGCTCGACTCCCCGAGGGCCGCAGGCTGCCTCTCCCCATTCCACAATGCTCGGCGATATCAAAAAGAAACGGACAACGAGAGGAGGGGCTGCGTCTCGCCCGACAGGGCCTCCTCGCTTTCACAGCTAACAAAGTTGCCACTAATGAAGCCAAAAAGAAAGTGATCCACAAGCAGAAGATGTCAAACTCCCCAAGCCAAGCATCGCCAGCCTTAGCTGAGCCACCAACCCGCAGCTCACCCCGGAGCCGAGAGACACAAACTCCTCGGCTCTGGAGGGAGCACGGCGTCCCTCGGGAGCAGAACAACCAGCCTCCCGGCACCGCTGCCACGCGGAGGAGCAACTGCAGCTCACGAACACCCTGCAAAGCTGTGCTGGCACCCAACGCAGCCACAGCGGGGACCCCAGCTTGGACCACAGCCTGCAAAATACAGGTTTGCCAGTGATTCAAGAAACGTAATCCAGCTTCTCCTGTCTTCGACAATCAACTTATGCCCCTTGTAAGCCCCACTGCTGAGGCCAGCGCAAGCCGTCACTGACCTCAGCTGAGGGCAGGTCAGACCTGGAGCTTGCTCAGTTAAATGCCTCCAACTCAAACACTAAAAACTCAATCCCCACTAGCTGCTACTTTCTCTCTACATCGGATCTGGGTAAGCCAGAAGGCTCTCTGGCCAGCCACGGTGAGAGGCGTGTCTGAGCGATGCACGGCCGAACGCCAGGGACTGTACGCTGCTGGTCAGCAGGAGGGCAAAGCACTTTGGTGGTGGTGAACACAACACAACGCCCCAGCTTACCGATGAACGACCCCCACTGCGGCCAGGCGTGCCCAGGGAAGCCGAGGGGAGAAGCAGCTCAGCACCCGGCATCCTTCTCAGCAGATCACCACCGCACTGATCAACTGCTTCTCAATTATGCATATCCTCGTATTCTATATAGCAAAGAAGCTGGGACCTACTAAGATTGTTTGCATTTACATAATGAAAGCACAAAGCACAAAACCTTCCAGTTCCTCCATGTACCCGCAGCATGTCACAACCGATTAATAAATTCTAGATGGGAGGAATTAAAAGTGACATCTCTGAAAAAAAATGTTACCCTAATTTACCATCAAAAAGCAATCTACAACAAAACCGAACAGCTGAACCACAACTGCGGACACCTTTAACCCTTCTGGAGCTGGTTTATTTGCCCAACTGTCCTGTACGGTTCAGTCTCCCCAGGAGGAGTGCTTCAAGCACTTTACTCATCATACTCAAAACCAGACCACATGAAATAGTTAAAGATACCCTCCTCTGAGCAAATTTGTACCAGCTGCAAGGCTGGACTAGATGTCTTAAAAAGCCTTTTACCAGGATGCTCATATTCCCACACATGTGCCTAAGGCTTCTTACCAAACACTGCTGTGAAGTGGGAGCCGCAGCTCCAGATCCCCTTTCGGGCACAGTGTGCAATAGGTTAAGAAAAATAAATAACCTGAATAACCCAAAAGTGTCAGCCTCCCTATCCACGTTAAGAGCAAATGATGACACAAAATAAGCTTTTTCCATGATTTAGCTGAGCATTATTTCCAGGAGCACGTGAGTCCTGCTACAATTTAAACCTCAAGGGACAAATGCGAGTGAAATCACAGATCCCCACAACTCTGTTGTAAAGCCTCCTTTTGATTAAAAGCAGGTGCTGGCTTTGGCAGGCTGCAGATGGAGTCAGTGCTACTTCACCTCTCCTGGCAGAAGACAGGGACAGAGAAACAAGGAGCAACAATTTACACAGAATATAAGCGTTGTGGAAGCTAAAATTGAAGTTCAAAAAAAGAGGAGGACAGAGGCAAAAGGCAGACAATCCTCAAAAGAGGAGAGACAGAAAAGAGCAAACACAAAGAATTCTGCTGAATGGATGAAATGCTTTATCATCTTGTCCTGGCTGAGGATTGACTTACTACAAGAAAAACACTTCAAACACTCTATCTATGCCCTTGTTTGAATGTTGACTGGATTTGTCCTATGGTTCAAAATGAGATATACCGTTCACAGACCTAGGACCATCTTAATATACATCTCAAAACTGGGTTCAGAGTAAAATGTAACTGGGATGGAGATTCTGACACCGACTTAGAACTGAACTAACCAAAATATCCCAAGTCTGTCCAATTTCTGGAGGCCAGAAGGACAGGAAAAGGAATGATGTCCTGTATCAGACCAGCAAATCCAAACCTGACCTTGCGGTTTAATTTCTAGGTCAGATCTATAAACTAGAGGAAACTGGCCATAAAAATATCACATTAAATTTACTCTCCAGCTGGGCTAAGACAACCACTGATTTGAGAGCCCTTCTGTTTGGAGAGGCAAGCGTCCCGACAGGCTCACGCTGCTCACTAACTGCAGTTCTCCAGCTACGCCTGCTGAAAATAAGCGATAAAAATTAAGAAAAATGTAAGAGCCATAAAAGCAGGTGAAAGGTCCACCTAGCCCGGCAGGTATCCCTGAGGGTGGCCTTTAGCAAATGCCCAGAAGGGAAGTGGAGGAAGGGGGCCAGTGATGCCACCGAGCACGTGCCCGAGGACTCGGGTTACACGTCTGGCTTTCAAAAACATGGTATGAGGCAACAAACGTAGCATTACCCAGAATATTGCAAATGTAATATAATATACATATGATTAATGATGATAAAAAGTCTTTCCTTTTTACCTTCTCTTTCTGCCCGGTGCCTGCTGACCACCCATGGCTTACATTAGCAGGCACAACGAGGCCCTCGTTCCTACTCACTGCCTGTGACTTTCTTTGCTCTTACCACATTACACACTTCCCCCCTCATTTTCAATGGAAGAGTCCTGGTCCACCCGACTGCGAGATTCCTGCAAGTCTTTGATGCTCATTTTTAATTTGGTTATCATTAATAATTCTGTATCATCAGCGGACTTTGTCACCTTATTATTCATCTTTTTCTCCAAATAATTTATTAGGAACTCCACTGAAATTCTCCTTCCCTTTGTTCCCTGTCTTTCAACCAGTCATTAATCCAGAAAACAGACACTCCTTATTCTTCAACAGCTTCTTTTCTTTAGGAACTTCCGCGAGGGACCTTTTCCAAAGCCCGTAAGACACAGAAGGTACTGTGCCAACTTATTCACATGATGACCTGCTCCTGGAAATACCTCCACTAGATTTATGAGGCATGACTCTTCTCTTCAGAAAGTCACCCTGACTGCTCTCTTGGATTTGCCTGCATGCCTGTCGATCTGCTCTTTACTGAAGTTTCACCCAACAAGTCAGTTTTTAAAGTCAGGTTGCTGCTCTGTTCTCTGAAACCCTCCAGGAGTCTTTAAAAAAAGTCATCATGTTTTCCACCTTTCATTTCTCTGGCACTGACACCATTTAAGCATCAGGTCACACCTCACTACTAGTCCCTTGACAGTTTTATATCTCAGTTTCTTTAAAATTCTTGGATAAATATTATCTGGAAAGACTTATAAGTGATAGTCCCTTGTATAGATTTGCTCTGCAACATCTAGTGACAATTCAGTTGGATAAGGTTCCTCAGGTTGGTAACACCACCACCCCCCCAAGAAAGTCTCTAGTCTAAGCTTTCCCATAATGAGTACCAAGCTAAAGAAGCCAGGCGGCTTTTGGCTGTTCCCTCGTAGCCTTTCCACGCCTCACCCATCTATCCCCTCCACACCCTGCGGCAGGTTTCTTCCTTGGGATTTTGGAGAAGGTAGTGTCAGCTTTATGCCTTTAGCAAGTTGTCTCAGAGTTTTATTTGACCTGCCTTACGATGGTTTCACATTTTCACCGTCCAGAGTCCAAACGCCTCTCCAGTTTTCGCATTAAGATGTCGCATGTACCTCCTAGAAAGCCATGTTACCTTTCTCTGCTTTTTAGAAATGCCGGCTTCTTCGTACCTCTTTGGACTTTTGGGCAGGGGCACAATCGTATAGAAGTCCACAATAAGCTTCTTTGTCAGACTAAAATGCAAGGAGAGATCCTCGCTCAGCAGAGCTCTCCATCGCTGCTTTGGTTACCTTTTTGAAGAGCCTGATGACATCCTCACTGATCTGCGACAGCCGGACGATGACATTGTTCATGAAGATGTCATTCAGGGTGGCATGATCTTTGCTCTCCCGCCGGGTCTGAGTCAGAACCAGGTACCAGCAGTTCACAGGGGAAAGTAGGTGCTGATCTTTCCTAGGGAATTGTAAAAGAACAAAAAAATCAAAAAGGTCAAGTGAACAAGTCAAAAAGGCACATAATTTTCAAATGAATGCTGTCAGAGCCCCTCAGAGAGCCAGCCTGCCTCTCCAGTGCCCGGCAGCGAGCGCGACGGCTTCCTCCTGCCGGACTGCTCCCGAGTCCCCGCCGACCTGCGGGGAGCACACCCACATCTCCTGCGGCTGCTCCCCCTAGCCTCGCCCCCCCCATGGCCGCAGCCGCCGGGGCAGCGGCGCAGCTCTGCGACGGAGGCGACCGGCGCACCGCGGACTCTCCACCAGCTCAGAGCCGCATCCTTTTGGCGGACACCGCAGGGTCACCGGTGCAGGTCCGGGTGCTGGCCCAGAGCCGCTGCCCCGACCGGCACGGCGGTGCGACCCGGCAGACACCCCATGCTCCGACACACAGCTGCCTGCCCGCCGGCTGACCACAGCAGCACCTCCTCTCCAGTGCAGCAAAGGTGCTTAAATACCTCTGCCAACACAGAAGCTCCCAGTCTAAATATTATACGCAAGGGTTTCAGTCAAGCCAAGGAACTCCCGTTCTTTGCCCCAGGCTGCTCTCTCCCGCAGCTTTGTCCTTATTTACCAGCCTCCCACAGCTGCCGGAGGCAGGGGAGAGGCTGTCTGTGTGGGGGAGATGGATGCTCCGATGCCGACCCTGGGCGCAGCCCTGTGCTTCGCTCAGCGCACATATATGTGGAGATCTTTGTATACAATCTGCCCTACACAGCTTGGTTTTTCTGCCCTACCTCAACTTCTTGGGGCACCCAGTGTGCTTTCTGGTGCACTGCTCCACTCCTACACTTTAGGAAGGCGTGGAATGCAAAAGGCCAGCTAGCAATACTGCAGCAACACAGTGCAGGTACTCCAGGCGACAGCTCTGAAGGGCCTGAAAACGTGCAAGTCAGCTGGAGACAACATGAGAACTGCTCCCCTGCCCCAGCCAGGCTGGGAACCCATCTGTGGCCCTGCTCTGGCTTCCAGGAACCTCGTCCCGAGTTTCTTTCAGCTGTTCAAGCACTTTCCCGCAGGGACATCCAGTGGCACGCGAGCACACGCACCAAATCAGACCCCCAACCAGACCCTTCCCAAACTGGGTGCTCTGGAAGATGATATAGGAGAGGAGACATCCCTGGCAATCCCTTCAATGCTTTGCAAGGGAGATAGTTTTGCTTCTTTATTCCACTTTGCGCTATTAATACGGCTGTCGCTTCCATTTCAGAAAGAGTCCATTTGCCACACAATCTGTTGTGCTGCGTTTTGTCCACTGAACAGTGCTGGAGAAAATGTTTTGCATCCAACGTTAACACGAAGTGTCTGTGCACAACGTGAATACATTCATGTATGCTGAATATTTACAATGGTCTTAATCCAACTCATACTGCAGACAACAAAGGGATTGCCGTGAGCGGCAGCAGACATCGGGGTGGGTGACCTGGAGAGTCCCCGGGAGCCACGCAGCATCCTCCGAGCGAGCTCGTCCCCACCGGGCTGCGCTGGGCGAGACCCTGACTCGCCGGGAAGCCAGGCGTGGTCAGAAAAACTCTCTTTTGAGGGAAATTTCAGCAAACATCTCACACTCGATTAGAGCTTAACTAATTTTGACATGTTCCATCTCACCACCGAGAGAAACCTGCACTGCTCTCCATGTACTGCTTGCAGTACTGAAGGCAAATTAATCAAGAAGTGAACCCAAATTTCCAGAAATGATACAACTGAAACAAAACACTTCACATTGTCCAACTGAAACACTTTGGGATAGATCCTCTAAATGAGGCAGCCGAGTGATTTGTTCCAAACGTTTCACCTACGCTGTTTTCTCTGGTCAAACCAACGCTTTCCTACAAGACGTGCTGGTTCCAGGGAAACGGCCCCTTTCGGCGGAGACCTCCCCTGCTACCACCCTGCCTGGGCAGGTCTCCCCATGTGCCGACAGCCGAGCCTGATGGACGTGTTCAAGCCCTGGAGGCTTCTCCCTCCCCAGCACCTAAAGACACATGCAAGCTGCCCGGGGAGCGCCCGCTGCTTCATCCTCGCGGGATCCAGGTCTGCTGTGCACCCGGGCTCGGCAGCCTGCGTGCCCCGACAGCGCTGGCAACGCAGCCGTCATGGACATGGGCCTCAGACCCTCTGTGCTCAAAGACGACTGTCCTTCCCAAGAAGTCCTGCAGCCAGAGAGCTAACCCACACCCAGTTCAGCTACGCTGTGCAGCTGAAGCCTTCACACACGTACTCCTCCTCATCCAAGATGTTCTCGCCCGTGGTACCGGGGCTGGTGCAGCCCACCTCACCACTGAACCTGCGGAGAGGAAGGCACTGTGTCTCCAGAAAACCTCTGCGTGCACGTACAGACAAAACAAGTGCATATAAGAAGCCTGAATGAGTCTGTCAACCCAGAATCACCATGAACAGCCCAGCAGCCGCACCGCGGCAATTACCACTGTTATGGGCTGGGCCACAGCCTGCTGCACATGGCTACACAGGGACAAAGGAAGAGCTGAAGATACCATGTTTCTTAAGAGTGTCAAAACCCTCATCAGAATAATGACATTCAAGAGCAAGCTGGGGAAGCAGTGCAGATGAACCTAATAAAGGGCGGAGTCTCTCTCAACACGGAGTGAGACAGCAAGGACTCGGCAGAAGCGGGCACTGAAACCAAGGTGACCCTATTAACACTACCAATACCATCACAAACCACCAGGCACTTGTGCCCAAGTGGTTTATAAAGGTGGAGAATCACTGTTACCTGTAGATACCACACAACAGCATCCTTCCAATACTGTAAGCACAATAAGCAATGGCAGTGCCATAATACTGCTCTCAGCTAACGGAAGAGGCCCACGCGCCCACGCACATGCACACACACACACACACACACACAAAACAAGCCTTCACGGGCTCCATCTCTGAACAAGAGTACCCACCCGAGCCCATACTGGCTAATTCCTTCCCCAGGACAGTTATCCCTGATGTATGGATACAGCAGCGCCAGCCCGGCATCACACAACTGACAAGCAACAGCAAGATGCAAAAAGCACAGGTAGCATTTGAATGGCAATTCATTTTCAGCAGACTTTTGCATAAGGCAACAGTAAAGCCTTGCTCGCTAGAGAGACCAAGTAAACAGATTAAATGGGATTTAAAATATGGAATAAATAGGATTTAGTAACGTAACAGCAGAAATCGCTGCTCTTGCAGCTGAAACAGGAAAAAAAATTACAATGGGTTAGAGAAAGAAAAAGACTGTAAAGAGCCAGAGGCTAGCAAGGCTAAGTGCATCAGACAGGCAAAACCTTCAGTTTTCTGGGAAAGGAGCTAAACAGTGGCTGTAGTCTTTGGCCATTTAATTGAACGACACTAGTTTCATCTTGAGCAAAGGACATAATCCCAGCCAAGAGACTATTTCACGGTCACTGCTGTCAGAAGAAGAGACAGAGACAGATGCTGTGGCCAGGGGAGGCAAAGGTGGGGAACTGCAGCTGACGTGCTGCCAGGGAAGCAGCCAGGACGAGCATCCACCTCCGTGCTGCAGGCGCTGCTGCGTGCTCCCCAGGGTGCAGACCCCGGCGGCCGCAGCTCGGCACCACCGCTCGCACTGCCCGGCGAGACCCCACGGCCCAGGAAACCGCCGGGGAGAGCCGGTCGTGGCAAGGCACGCAACGAGCAGCACGGAGGAAAACCCTGACAGCTACCAACCCACACACGCCAACACTGAGCACCGTCCCGCGGAGCCCAGCCTGACATCTCCGACCGGGCACACTCGAGCGCACCCGGAGAGCAGGAAGCAGCTCCTCCAGCAGCGGCGGGACAGCGGCGTTCACAGGAGCCTCGAAGCCACGGCCGCCAACCAGCCAGCGTAACGGCACAAGCTACGTGTCCTCACCACGAAACACAGTCACCTCCAGGCTTAAATTATGCCTCGAGTTTGGGTTTTGGGGTTTTTTTTTCCCCAACCCCTCAGATCTTTTTTGTTTTAGCCAAGCTTGAGAGCCTGGTTAAACTGAGAAGAGGCTGCTTTTGAAAACTTGTACATATTCACGCATTCACAGATTTTACAATTTTCATCATCAGTTTGAGTTTCACACAATTCCAGCATCCAGTTCATACTTCCTATTTCAAAGCTTTGTTTCAAAGTATTTCCACTATGGATTTGCCTAGCTTCAACACTGTACGGGTGTGTACACAGAGAACATATGTACTTCATTTTAAAAAACTGCAATAAATTAAGATTTCCAGAAACTGCTTCCAAGTCTAAGCCTGTAAGCAGATCCCTGTGCCATGTGAAGCACTCTGACATCTAAGGACTGGACTGCATACAGAAACCAGGGTTTATAAAATGGGCCTACCATTATTTGCACAATCAAATCAGTGGCAGAATTCAAGCCCCTTAAAAAAAAAAAATCAAGGGGCTTGACTCCTTCCTAGTCCCCAATTCATACTTTTATTGTACCGCTCAAAGAAGTGCACAGTAAGTCTAATTCTGGCAGCACAGGTCAGTAATGCTGGCGTGAAAGTCTTGGGAAAAGACACTTCTAGTTCTTTTTGTGAACCCTGCACAGCGCTAAGACAGACAGGGTCACCACTGGTGCTATTTAGTTTACTCCACTTTCGGACTATGCAGCTACAAGCAAACATCTAGTGTTCGAGGCAGTCTCTGGCCCATCATTTTGTACCATTTTGCCCCTGCTTACTTGAACTGGTGCTCTCTGGAGCTGCGTATCTTGGAGGAGAATCGTTCAGCCAGTTTCTCCAGGCTCCTGGAGTACTCCAGCTCGATCTCAGCCTTCCTGCGGAAGAACTCCTGCAGGTCCTGCAGCAGTTGCAGGCGCGACTCCGACTGCTGCTCCAGGCATTTGAACTGCTCGACCAGCTGAGTTCGGATTTCTGCATGCACACGAGAGAGGAGAAGAAGCAAATACAATGTCAGCAACAAACACTGGCCAGGAGGGCTGTCCTTCCTTGTCTCAGAGCAAATCACATAGGCACTGCTAGAGCAGGCTCCCTCACGAGCCTCAGGTTTTATTCAAGGCTTGCTAAAGCCAACAGATTTTTTTTTTCTCTCCAAGTGAGAGCTGAAAAATTTCATTCACGAGTCTCACATTAAAATCTTGATCTTTGACAAAATAAACAATTCCGTAAGTACACAAAGACCAACCCTGAGAGCTTTTCAATTACCTTTTGAAACTAGAAAATGATACTTCAATTTATCTGGTAATACCTGAAATCCTGTATTCTTTGCTCATAAACTAACATACCATTTCTTGATAAGCGATCATCTGAACACCGACATATCGGCTGACAACGACCTGAAGGAGGCTGGCGCTGTAAATGCACGCTCTCACCCACGTCGCCCAGCGCGGCCAGGTTAACTGGCAAATCAAACCTGTCTTTGGCTCAAAGGCTTAAGAAGTCTTTCAGACCCTCCAAACTCCAGCTCATAAAACACCACAGACTTTATCTGTTCCAGGGTTTTTCTGCTTTCTCCTAAGGACCTTTAGACACTGGAAGATACACGACAACCCCCTACAACCTTTCCCGAAGAGGGGCTCTGCGGTGCCCCGGGGTGCCTGTGCGGAAGAGGGAGGGAGAGGGGACGGGAGCCTTGGGAGCCTGCATCTCTGCCGCAGCATCGCCAGGGCGCCTGCCGCGTCCTACAAGGAACAAGAGTTCCACAAGCAGCAGACAGACCTGTTCTCCAGTGCTGAGCCTTACCTAGCGCTGCCCTAACCGATATCCTCCGGCACGCTGAACTCTGCTCAGCATACTCGAGTTACTGGAAGTTCTAACGTTTCTCCTTTTTATACGTCAAGTTGTATTTTTCACCTTGACCAGCCTCATTTTGAGGACACTCCTCTCCCATGGTAAAAGACCAGTTGCACTTTTTCCAGCTCCCCCTTCTCACGTACCACAGCCGAGGCTGCAACTCCCCGACACTGGGCTTATCTCGGGAAGACAGGCAAGCACTGGAGGAGGAAACGCTGCTCACAAAGCGCAGCCAGAGCCTTCGCCCTCTCTGCAAGAGGAGGAGTGCAGCACCGGCGGCGCGCGGTGCGACAGAAATACACCCTCCAAACCGCTTCCCAAACACGGGGAAGGTTTTCAGCAGCTCTTTGAAGCACTGCGCAGCGAGGAAGCCTGCGCAGGGAGCGGCTCTCTCCCGCAGGAGCTGCAGCTGGGCTCTGCCCGGTGGGAAGGGGAGCCCCACGGGGAGGGAGCGTGCAGAGCTGGAAATGGGAAGGAAAAACAAGACTAGACAGTAGAAAAAAAATATGTACAGTGAGAACAATTGGGCCGAGCAGGCTTCCCGAGGGACAGCTGCACAGCGGAGGCATCAGAGAAGCTGGAATGACAGAGGTCGGATGATGAACCAGGTCCCTGCGATGACTGCCTGTTCCCAGACCCCAAGGGAGAGGGGAGAGCACCCCCAGGCCCTCCCCACCACTGCACACCCCACCTGCAGATGGCACCTAGGCAGGCACGTCACCTGTGAGCGGGTCCCCTCCAGCAACAGCGTGTTACTGCACGTGCTCACCTTGAGAAACTTAGCTTGATCCCCCCCAATAAAAACGGTGCACAGAAATGCACCCTGGTGAGCAGACAAGGCACTTGCACCATTTTAGTACATCCGCAGAAATAGTCTTTTTAATGCTATGAACATTTTTATAAATACTTAATAAAAAACATATTCTTTACCTTTCCCTAAGGTTTAGTGCTTAAGTATATTTTTTGCCCGTCAGCCACCTGCAGCTGATGCACGCCGACAGGGTACATTTGCAAAGCATACCCAGCAGAACAGCCAGCGGAGAAGCTCAGCAGCAGGAGCACGGCATCACGCCTGCCCCTGCGCCACGTGTGCATCCCCGGGGCTCGACGGGGCCAGCGCGGTACGGGGCAGCACACAAAGACCCCTCGGAGAGCCTCCCTCCCACCTCGTCCCCTCCCCGGCTCCCACAGCTGTGCCCATTCACTGCTGGCCCAACACTAGCAGTAAGAGCAGCGCCACCCGTCAACTCCCTCCCTTCTGCACCAACACTAACATTTCCCTTCCAAATTAGTGCCTAGATCCCCTCAAGCTTTGCAGCCCACCAAATACAGGGTGAAGCCCCATCTCCACCTGTTCTTTCCCCGAGTACCCTACAGCCTCCTTGCATGGTCTTGCAGAACCGTGCAACCCAGAGGGTGAACCCTGCGCTCGACCAAGGAGCCTTCGGGCCACCAGCCGCTCCCTGAACACGCACGCAGCACCCACAGCCCAGCACCACAGCACCCAGACACCCGCACCACCCCTCACTGCTCGGGGAGCCACTGCTTTTTTGACGTGATGGACCAGACCCACACCTGATCTAAGCTGACAGGCAGCTCATAAAACACCAAGTTTGACTGATTTGTAAACATCCAAACTTCTGGCCCTTTTTGGGAGGTAAAGGTGGGGGGACAACAAAGGGCAGGAGGGCAAGAGGGGAAAGAACATGACTGTGGTGGCACCAAAGCTTACCTTTTCAACTAGCATCACATCCCAGCTCAGACAGGGTCCAGGCCACAGGTCACAGCTTTCCCTCCACCACCTTACGAGTTTACAACGCATTTACAGTTGGCTCCCAAACTCAGTGCATCACCGAACAAGACGAAGTAAATGCACGCCACCAGGTATGCACACACAGGCAGGAGAAACACAGCTTGTGGTCATTGAGAAGTTGTGTATCAGGGCTTGCTGAAATGGGCAGCCCCAAGTTTCCTTTCCCCAGCACTTCTCAGGCTCCATTGTCAGCCAAGAAGCCCGCGGACAGGACAGCAGGAAGACAGACGACAGGTTTCTGCACGTGCTTGTTTAGCTCAACCACTTCGCCATCGGCTCACGGATCTCGCTATGCCGCAGGACGGCAGGCTCCAGCACGCCAGCCTGGCAGGCGGAGCGGGAGGCAGCTCCCAGGGCACTCCATCACAGCAGGCACCCCAGGCACCGCCAGCCCCGCCGGACCGCGGGCGCCTTCTGCGAGAGGTGCAGAGCTCTCCCGCGCTGCGAGGGGGTGCTCGGCCACCTACAAGGATTACCAGGAGGGGACTGCAAACGGGAGCTCTTGGGCGACTTTCTGCCTGGATTTTCTGCATAGCAGGAACTGTACTTTCTTAAACTTCTGGTGCAGGACTACAGCACACTGAACTGTCGCTGTCTACGCGATAGGAGGACTCAGCCTGTACTAAGAAGGAAGTCCTAAAATCGGTAAAGCTCTTTGGCAAGGGCTAGACCTCATCCTTGGTTCCTTCTGCAAATTCAGCACGGCAAGATGACAAATGGTAACTTACCCGCAAGAGCCACAGCAAACTAAAAATGCCTGTGCTGCCTGCACACAGGCACATGAAATTGCTGCATCATAACTGGGAAGCTCAACGACCTCAACCAAGACAGTACAGCGGTGTCATTCCAATGCATGAAATAATCTTGAGTATGCATATATATATATATGCATATATATAAAAATAGATACATACACACAGGCTAGTCCTACCAGTCCCCTGCCAGCATCAGGCTGTCCCACAACTTCACAGCTACAGCCTGGTCCTACCCAGACAATCATTACTCTGCTCTACACTGGATGCTGAATTGATAAATTAAGTAAGGATCTGCAAAGCACTGACTGAAATCACAAGATTTATGGACAATTTCAAGCTCTGTAAATTTGTGAGGATGCCATGTGGAGGAGGCTAAAATTGCCATTATAAGAATCTGATATTTTTCAACATTCCTCCATAGAACAACTATCGTGCGAGACTGAGCCACTCGCAGCCTGACAGGTGAACTTGGAGAGCTGCAGGAACAAGGACACCTGCAGCAATCTCATTACTGGGTAATTTAAGGACGGCAGTAATGGGACTGGAGACTGCAGGCTGCGTGAAGGTCACCTGAAAACCAAAAGCTCCTTGGAAATAATGAATGCTGAAAACTCCAAAGTTAATCCGTCACCTTATGTGGGATCCTCCGTGGACACTGCTTTTACAGCACTTCCTTTATGTTCTTGATACTTTATGAAAGGATAGCACAATTGTTCATAAAAATGCATCCGAGGCTCACAGGGTCTTGGTGAGGGACTCCACACACTGCACTTGGCCACTAGCAAAGCTCTTCTCCATTCCTGAAGTCTGTCTGGGTAACCGTGTAACCATCCCTGCAGTAGCCAAAGCACTCTGACTTGTTTCTGACCTACATTCATCCCATCTGCAGACACGGGGATGCTGGACACAGGAGCCAGAAGGGCCGAGGCCGCGGGCAGAGGAGGAAGGGTGACATGCAGCAGGGATGCTCAGGACAACTGCAGCCTCCACCCAGGCGGTGCCGCACGGTCAGGGCTCCCCTGTGACTCGGGGCATCTGCTGCACACAGGCATCAGCCCTCGTTCACAGCTGAGCTGCAGAACACCCCAAATGAAAGACAATTCCGCTATTTAAGCAATGCTAGAAATATCTTTTAAAAAAAAAAATACGGCTGCTAAAAGAATGGAGAAAAAGAAATTCTCATTGCAAATGAGGTCTCAAAATGACTGCTATCAGAGTGTCTTTCTTTACTCTTGCATCAAAATAAGCAGTATCCTGTCCCTGTGGTATCCAGCACCACGCCAACACACAGAGCTGCACACCTCAAAAACAACGCTGCTTCTCCATCCCTTTTCTTCAAATTTGCACTCATACAGAAAATAGATTTGCCTCTCTTGCAATGGCACTTTCTCGGGGGAGAGAAGAAGGATGTTTTAATGCCACACAGAAATATTTACCCTGTTTTTGCTACAGAGATGGATGGGAATGCCTGGAGGAGCTGAGTGAACTTCCAGAAAGCAGTACTTGGTCATCACACCTGAAAGCTGGTCCAGTCCTTGGCAGCTGGGATTCCAGCATTTGCTGAAAAACAGTCTAGGCTTTACAGAAAGATCACGTGTGCGCAGCACTGCAGGTTTGATTTCATCAGGAAAACTGCTCTTCAGGGGCTCTGTGTTGCACAAGAGCTGCGATGCCTTATGGGATCAACAGGAGACGACCACCTACGCAGCCGTGGCTCCCGACAGCTCCCTTGCTTTCCACCCGAGCAGAGCCAGGATGCGAGATGGCAGGCTGGTGCTGCCATCCTCCGAGCTCGTCAGAAGGGCTTCCCGGGGTACAGCGTGCCTGCTACGTCACAGCGCTGCTTCGTATGCGCCCCCGTTGGAAGCGCTGTCCCTGTTACACAACCTCTGCAGTTCACGATGGCATTCACTGGAGCCCAGGGTGGCAAAGAGCAACCGCCTTTGAATTAAGCCTCCTAAAACCTGACTGCTATGTTTCTACAGGATACAAAAGGTACCGTTTCATAACAAAACATTTTTAAAACCTTCACATTCCCCTGCCGAGAAGCGTTTTCTTCCCACACAAGGTCAGGGGAAATTTCATTACATCCCATATGGATTTTACATTCCCACTCCTGCTGGTGCCAACACAGGACTTGCTTTACAGCTCTCTGCTTTCCTGAGCAAGTTTGATACAGTTTTTAAAAAAAAAAAAAAAAAAAAAAAAAAAAAGAAAGAATTTGATCTCTAGTTCTCTTTTCATAGTGGATTACAACCCAAGGTGGTCTCCAGAACAGCTCTTAACAACCCTGACAATGCACAGAAATACAAGGAATATCAATAACATTTCTCCAGTCCTTTCAATTTCCAACCTCTTCCTATTTTTTTCCAGATCTGAGTTACTGCTGCTCGTTTGATCTTTGTATCGGGCACAAAGGTTTCTCCTCGACTCTTACAGGGGTCATTCAAGGCAGTTCAGACAGCAGCAAATGTAGAGACTGCCCAAGGCTCCCGTAGCTTTCACCACCCGCTGCTCCGAGTCACGGGGATTTGCCGTCCGTGCCCATCGGACGCGCAGGCAGCAGCCTGCACCGCGAGCTCGGCGAGGGTCGCCACCTCCCGCACACTCGCCGCGCGCTCGTGAGCCCCAGCCAGCCAGGCAGGACCCAGCTCCCTTCGCCCACCGCCCCACACGCGCTGGCTCACCCCCGAGTCCTGCTACAAAGGAGGGCTGATGGTGGCACGTCAGTCCCACCAGCAGGTGAGGACGTTCTGGGGCATCCAGGCACCAGAAAGGCACATTTTGACTTTCGTCAAAAGAATTTCTTTGTTTCCCCCGCTCCCGTAACACGTTGCTTTGAGCCTTTCACGTTTCCTTGCAGAAGTTCAGCCAGGGCAGCACCATCTAAGAGCGCCGAGACAAAGGGCGGTCCCTCCAGACACGGAGAGCCCGCCAGCCGTGACCCTAAAGCCACTCGGCTACAAGCAGTCACACAAACAAATGGAGATGGCCACTGACCCCAGGAGCTGCTGCTGCGTGTTAAATGGAAAAGGTTTGCGGTAGAAAACCAAATTAAGGGCTGCTGGCATCATTAATGCACAGACAGAAGCAATAACAGAGAAAAATGACATTCTTCAGTGCTCCAGAGGTCTCCCTGAGCCAGCCGCTCACAACCACAGCCCCTGACAGCGCCTGCATTGTCGCTCCCCTGCTTCCATAGTTACTTTGCTGCTGCATTTAAGAGGCACCCTCCTTTCAATTAAAATGAACTTGCTCTTAACTAGCCTTTTCACGTAAGCACGAAAAAATACAGGCAGGCAGAAAAGCCTTTTTCCGCCCTTCGTGCCTGCTGCCTAGGGAACGGGCAGGAGCAATCGGAGATATCCATTTTCTCCCACCTGCGCAGCGGAGCCGGAGACCAGCCCCACCGACGGAGCAGCCACCGTTTGCTGTTTGATCCCGACACCGCCCATCCTCCCCCGTTCAAGCACCGGAGATGGAGAGAGCAGATCCCCAGCGAGCCCAAACCCCACATCCAGGGTGCCACCTTGATGGGCGCCAGCTGAGAATCCAGGCTGAAACCCACCCCATCTTCACCAGCACCATTTGCGAGCAATTTTCTGGCCAGCAGCATGAGCTGCATCAGTCCTGTCCGTCATGGGGGGATTAACAGGCCGTTAATTATAACCTTCAACTGACTGCCAATTATTTTTTCTATGTGAGACAGATCTCTTCAGCACCTGACCCCAAAACCTCGAACTCTGGAAGACGGAGCCAGAAAGCAGAGGACACGGATGGGAAGAGATGACTAATTGTGTTTCTGTAATTGGAGGGAGGGAGGCCATCTCCAGGCACTCGACTGACGTGCCTCGCAGAGAACTGGCTTTTAGAAATGCCTGGAGCGAGACAAGCCCAAAGCACAGGCAATTGGGAACAGAAAAGTTCATGTTTTCTTGGGCTACCATAAAGTCTACATAGAAAAGCTAAACTTAACAACCTGAATGGCACCCACCATCACTCAAGGATGAACCCCCTCGTTCCTGCTCCCCGGCAGCGGGCGTGCTGCCAGCTGAAGGACTCGGGCAGGGCTGCCCGTACCCAGCCGGCTGCGCACGGGAGGGACACCCGGAGGGACCCTCATCCAACACCCCCTACGGCAGGAACCGGCACCCCAAGCACCGCCGCAGCTGGGAGCAACCCCGTGTCTGCCCGCTATCCTGGGGGAGCTGGACACGGCCCCTGCCTCTGCACCGCTTTTACCTGGCCAAACAGCCACTTTGTCCCTCAAATAACTGGAAATGAGAAACCCCCGGCTGAGCGTTTTATCCCGGGTGATCCGAGAGTCAGTTGTCACAGGCTGATGGAGCAGCACGGCATCTCCGAAGGGCACCTGGAGAAGGGTGGTTTGCTTTGGCCACTGGAGTGAAGCAGGGAGCAGCTGGAAAGGACAAGCCAGGCCCAGGTTTGGACTGCGAGCACTCTCGTTCCCAGCCCTCTTCCCCAAAGCTTTGGAATGAGCCATTATAATCTAATGAAACGCTACCTGTGGTCGGCCTGACCTCCCCAGTTCCACGCTTCCGCGTAAGTACGAAGTTGCAGCAATAAGAGAACTGCTCCTACTCACAGCTGAAGAAACGTATACAGGAGACACTTCTACAATGGCAGGTTGGTAACTCCTGGAACTCGCATAATGGTGGCAGGTCCTTATTTACACTGAATAAAAATAATTTGGCAAACTAAAAGGAAATGGGATGCCTCAGAGAGCATCAGTAACAAGTTATTCTGTGAAAGCTAAAGGTTTCTCAAAGACATGACCCAAACCGGGCTCAGACCTTTCTTGGTTCAACTAGTACGTATGTTTTTTTTAATATCCCATGTTCAGAGCTTTCCTTGCTAGATTGAAAATAAGCTCCTTGCCATGAAGAGCAAACCTCACTAGGAAGACTCTCCAGCGTTACATTCTGACAGTGCTGGGCAGAAGCCAAACAGAAATGCCGCAGGTCCACGGGGAATGAAACAGCCACCTCACAATTTTTGTTTCTGAATTTGGAATTTATAGGAACTTTTAGCAGAAATCAATAAATCAAAACCTACCAAACTGCTTTAGGAAGAGCTGGAAGCATTTGCCAAAAAGCAGAAAGCAAAACATTAAATAAAATTGTGTGGCTGGTCACGTTTCCAACAGTAGTTTGTCTGAAACGCTCCCATGATTTAATTCACCATATATGAAATCACAAACAGTGCCAAAGGAGAACGGTACGCCATTCTGCAAAGAAGCATGCTAAAAGCTCCTCGAGCCTCCTTGAATTCTGCTGGACAACTGGCTATCAAGGCTTGCTGCTTTCTTCCTCCCAGTTGGCTTCGCTCTGTTCATAAGAAAGGAGTTTCCACCGTGAGCAGTCCTGTCATCTAAAATGCAGAATCAGAGGTAGAAAATGCAAGAAATACTACTTCCTCCGCTCTTCTGAAACACAGCGCCAGGGATGTTGGAGAAAACAAAATTCCTTGGCAAACCAAGGAGAGCAACAACGCTCAAGACGGGCTGCGGGACTGCTAATCCAGCCGAGAGAAGGAACATCTGTGATCAGAAGACCCGGGGATTTGGCTTTTGTAAATATTTTCAAATCAATTAGGCCATATCACAGCCAATGACTGGTCGTTACTGTGGGACACGCACGTAGCCACGTGAGATGTCAGCAGCGGTCAGGTTTCCCCTCAGCCGCACTCCAGCCTTGGGGCCCTGCGGCCTCCCCGGGGGCGGCGGGGGGGCTGACACCCACCGCAGCCCCCAGGACCGCGTTTAACATGGCCCAAGGCAGCGGAGCGTGGCCTTGCAGAGCCCCAGCGACAGGTCCCACGGCCAGTCCACGCTACTGAGATCCCAAACACGGCAGGAGCCCCAGTCAGTCAAAGACCCCCAAGAACGTTCACATCCCTCTGAAAGCCGGAGAAAGGCTGCCGTGTGCGACAGAGGGGACGCAGAAGGAAAGCAAGCGTGATCACCATGGCCAGCCCCGCGACACAGAGCGCTGTGCTCAGGCCAACGTGCTTGAGCAGGGATAAACCGGCTACAAACAGCCTCCCACCACCAACAGCCAAGTGGTACACGCGTGTTAGAGACAGCAGAGAGAGGAGAAAAACGTTTTACATACAGCCTTTGGCAGGTTTGTAAATGAACGGCAACATTAAAAAAGCAAAACAAAAAAAAAAAAAAAAAAACCCACCCTACCCAAAAACTAGACAGCGCTGTTCAAAAGCCAGCTCAAGAAAACGACAGCAGACAGCGTATACAATTCCTGTCTATGGGGGACAGACCCAAGAAAGGAGCAATTTAAAACTGAGGAAAGAGCATTAGCATAAGATAAATAGATGTAAACTCACCATGAAGAAAATTAGGTGAGAAATTGGAAAAACGTGTAAGATTCGGGGTCAGGCAGCTGGAGGCGTGGGAGAAGACATAGATAGCTGCTCTAGCAGTGGCAGTCGCTAACATTGTGAACATGACAACACGGTGCTGCACGTGGCCAACGGCTGGGTGGGATGATGGCCCTATGAGCCTACGGCTTGGCAGGGGGCTCAGAGGTGGGTTTTTTTGATATTATGGTCACTACAACCCAACACTGAGCCTGGCTGAAATTCTGGTTGTGGTATGCAGCAAAACAGTGTGCTTCTGCAGTGAACAGCAAAGAGCTACACGGAGGAAGCAATCCTTCCCATACGGGTTTCGTAATGTTAGGCGCTGTTCCTCCTCCAGCGTGAGAAGATTTACAGCTCCTCAGACAGCGTTTTCTATCAGGCATCAGCCTCCGCGGTGTCAGCAAGTGAAGGCAGCGCTTGATGTCAGCAGAGAAGTCTGTCGCACAAAGTGCCAGAAAGATCTCCAGGGAAAGGCATTTTTCGGCTGCTTTCTTAATATGAGACTCATCTCCAAAAAGGTCCGATCGTCACTGGCCCCGGACACCCGCAGCTCTCTGCGCCGGCAGGAAACAGCAACGCTATGCCCAGTCCCACGTGCCCACCGGCCGCGGCCGAGCCCCGTTCCCCACCCCGCGAGGGGGCTGCAGCAGAACGACGAGCACCCCAGGCTTACGGCACACAGCACATCGCCAACAGCGGCTCTCACAGCGTACCGAGACGAGCTGATTCTCAGGAGCACTTCTGGAAACACGGCCCTTCAGAAATGCTGGAGTTCATAGGATCACCACCACAGCAAGACCACCTCTCATACCTTGAGGGAGCTCTGCATTTGGGTTGGGAACTGATACTCACCAGTGTGCCAGGGAAAGAGTAAAGTGAAGGCAATTCCCCGAACCTTTTCAAGACTTCAGAGAAGTGTTGTTTGGGTTGTTGTTGACATCTTGGCCAGTAGATCAGGGTAAGTCTCATTTTTTCCACTCCTAGGCTGTTCACCTCATCCATTCTCCAGTGAGGACAATGCTGGCAGTCATGCACAGAGCCCAAGAATGATTACGTGCATCCAAATAGCATACCTCTGACAATACGGATGATGCAGTGCTTTACAAAGAACAAAATTATTTGGGACAAACCGTGCCAATTTGAACACTCATATTAGAAGCAACATGCTGATGTGGAGAGGTCAAGATGCAGACAGAATGCTCAGCTCCAGTTCAGTATTAACACGCCACTACTTCAACCAGTCCCACCCTCGGCTTGCTGACGGATATTTTCCACATGGTCTCATTTTTTAAATACAACAATTAAACTCTAGATGAATGCCACTAGATCAATGCAACTTTTACTAGTGGTATTCCTTATTATTATTATTCACTTATTCCTTGTGTCCTCATACAGTTCCCATATCCTCCCGGGCAGAAGGATCTCTGAATTTCAGGCACGTATAAATACCATGTTGAAACCCTGGTCCCAGCTGAGACGGTGGCAAAACTCCCACCAGCTCCAAAGGAGCTAGGATTTCATCCTTTGGCAGTACATGGCGTAAGCAAGAAAATCTTGTTCTCCAGCAGTTATTTTGCAAGTCTCCCCCTCTTCCAATAACCCCTGGCTCCAATACTTCTTACCCCAAATGCTGATAAGGGCCAAACTCCTTAACTGGCATCAGCCACAGTGGAAACCAACACCAGCAGAAACACAGTGCTGATGAGTGGTATACTGCTACTGTGGAAATTACTTTTTTCATAAACAGTAAAACATCTTAAATAAAAAACAAAATAAGTTTGAGCAAAGCAACCACAAGCTAAGTGGCGGAAGGTGCGATGGTTCACAGCTATATTTACTTTTGCTTGTCCCATCGTAGGTCAAAGCACCACGAGACAAACAGTGGCACTTTTTGCTGCTGTACCTTCAACGCAACACTCTCAGCTCGACACCATGGCTTTACAACTTGCACACTTGCTCCACTAGCAAAAACTCAGTTGGGTCCCGGCAGAGCCTGTTGCCAGAAGAGACCACGTGCAGGACCCAGGACCAGCCCCTGGACCTGTTGCAAAGTTCACATATGGGCAATACACGGCGAGTTTAGGATGGGCTTATTAAATAAACCCAATTCTATATGTGCAAAAACTGGTGAAGAACAAGCGGTGGAAAAACCCAGATAGTTAAGACTCATGAAGGTGCGTAGCCTGAATTGAAAGGCGAGGGACCACAGGAGCCAAGCACGCGCCAGCGAGTGGGAAAGCCTGAAGCCGTGGGGACGCAGCGACGCTCCAGCCCGCAGAGCCGTCCGGCTGGGAGCCTGCCAAGCCCCGCACGCCCCAGCCCCAGCCGGGCCCCCTGCAAGCGTCCTCACCAGCCAGGAGAGCGAGCACCCTCCTCCTCAGGGACATGGTGGTCTTGGCACGCCGCCCCTGCCCCAGCCCCCTGCCGCAGGGTCCCGTCGGGCCAGAGCCAGGCTCTGGCTGCTCAGACAGGCACAGACAAAAGCGGGGGTTTCTCTAGCAACGGGCTGGGATGAAAGCTTTCGGAGACCTCCTCCTCCTCCAGCGGTACTGCGTGCTCCCACGGGCGAGCCCCGCTGCCGCCAACCTCCAGCCCAGGGCTTTGGGCACAGCCCACCCACCACCCCTGGCTGCGCCAGAGCGGCTGCTCTGGGGATGCTGAATTATCTGTCCAGGAGAACAGTGTCGTCGGCTGATCTTCCAAACGGGCAGCCTAGGACAGCCATTCCTCTACCATATGTTTCACCCCACTGATTTGTGACAAGTGAGAAAATATGCTTGGCAACAAAACCCATTATTTTCCTCACAACTGGGATTAGACCCAATAGTTTATTGCAAATATAGCATGGCAAGTTGGACTCAGAGGAGAATCCAATTCTTCTACAAATATGGAATGCATTAAGAAGGCCACCTGACTCTCAATTTCTTTTATTCCCCCCTTCAGACTATTCACGTGTTGTCTTCACTAAAAGCCCAGCCCTCTTCACCACAGAATTACCTCTTAGGTATTTTCTAGTACTTTGTCACCCTGTTTTTCAACAGCACGCACCGCTTCCCTTGGGAGAGCCTTCACGCACGCACCTAACGCGCCGCTAGCCTGGATTCATTATTAAAATGACACCAAGCAAACCCCCCTGCCCCAGGCCAGGCAGCTGCCAGCAGAGCCCCGACAGCGGCCAGCACCCCCGAGGCGCAATGCCCGGGGAGCTGGGCTCAGCCTCCACGGACGGTTCTGCCTGTACGGAGCCAGGCAGGGCAGAGCCCCGAGAGCCCGCGCGGTACGAGGTGCCGGCGGGACGCTCCCGCTCCCCATCCGCCCGTCTCGCCTCACTGCACAGCCACCTCCCGCCGCGGACGCGGTTCAGCGGCAGAGGGAACCGAGGGTCGGTGCTGCCAGAGGAGCGCCCATCTCGCCCCAGATGAATGCGGGCCAAGGCTTCAGCAGGTCCCAGCAGTGACACTGCTCGGCTCAAACAGCCAAGGAGCTACAGGGACCACGGACGGGAGCACCTCGAACGCAGAGCTGCCAGCCGTGCTCTCCCCGTCCTGCCACGCAGACCCCCTGAGCGCCAGCCTGAGCGTACCCTTGGGGCGGTGAATGCCTGGGAACGCCTCGGGGAAGGAACTGAGCGAACAGCCCAGAGCAAGCAAAGCCTCCCTCCGTCCCTGTCCCTTACATGTCATTATTAACAACCCTGTCTAGAAAAAGACAAGAGATTTGGCTCTTAGTAAAACAAGGAATGAGACAAGCCTTTTACCCGAAACTAGAAGTTTCGGATTTAAAAAGAGAGAAAAACACCCCACTTCTCTGAAGTCTGAAAACAACTCATGTGCCATTGGCATTTTTCATACAGTTTTTTCAAGCGTGTCTTTAATCCCTGGTCTAAGGGAGCGCATCAGGAGCCAGCCCGCTCCCAGACACAGCACCAAACCAAAGGCGACACCACCGAAAAGCCCCCATTTTGCCCTCGTACCCATACTGAGCCCTTACATCGTTACTCGCTGGGTAACCTTTTCATTTGTAACTACTGAAAAGGGAAGTGAAAGTGTAAGAAATTAGATCTTGAACCGAGTGACTTCTTCCCTCCTGGGAAAGCCCCTGCCCCAGAGCGAGCCCAGGGCAAGGTGCGGGGGGAGGCAGCATCCTCTGGAGGAAGCGCGGGGTCCAAAAGCCCCGACCAGCAGCTCAGGGCAGCCTGGGTTAGGAAAACACCACCTTCATTTTGCTGCTAGCTAAAGCCAGGTTCTGGACCCTGCCCAAGCCCCTGCTCGCTCCCCCCTCACTCCTGGGGGGGCACGGCCAGGTCCTGGGGTTTCCGGCAAGCCCGACCCAAGCATCCCGGCACACAACGGGCTCCCTACCACGCCTGCAGGAAAAAAGCGGCCAAGCAATGCAGAAAAAATCCATTTCTATAGGGATATTTGTATGAACGGTTTTAAACAAGCAATCCTTCCCTTCAAATTAACTCCAAGCAAAACGACACCACAGAAATGAAGAGGCTGTGCTGGAACATTGAGAGCAGGGCACGGTTATACTAGAGAGCAGGTGCCCAAAGCTGTGGGCCCCGATGGGCAGAACCCCAGAAGCTTTGCGAGCAGCCATGCCGCTGCCGCGCGGGGAGGGGGAGGCGAAACCTCGCAGCTTCTCCTCCCAGCGATGCAGCAGCCAGGCAGGAGGTTACTGCCTTCTCCTGCTGACTTTGGCAGCAATACAACTGGAACACACTAACTCACAGCTTAGTTTTCTACCTCCTGCTCTCTCCAGTTACCTACACATTTTGTTTCTAATGAGACTTTCCTGAAAGCCCAACTCACCTGCAGAAAAATAAACAGGTAAATAACTCGTTTCAGCTACTTTCCACTGGCCTCACCTCCTGGGTGCAGCAGTCCTGGCCAAGACAAGTACACACAGACTGTAGGGCAAACGGGGGCATACCAGGGTGCACTGTCGAGTGTTTTACTGTCCTGCATCAGGCTTCCTCCATTAACATTTCAATACCGTGGTCAGCCCATCATATCAGTGGCTGCAAGAATTATCTCTGCATGCACCACCTTTGAGAGGCCCAAGTGGAGTGTGGGTAAAAATGGGTTTATAATGGCTTTCTAGGCATCTCCATGGAGCGTAAATCCCATCTACCGCACTGCATTCCCGCAACAGCGTCCTGGTGCAATCCCTGCGGGCTGGAGCCTCCTGACCCCACAGGAACTCAGACAAACACACAGAAGCTGAGGCAAGGGCAGCAGGCGTCATCCTTTTCACGAAAGTGGCTTGCTCCTTTATCCCAATACGAACAAGCTTTACACCACCATAAGTAACTACTGGTCAGAAGGGTCTGGCGAGGCATCCGTGCTTTCCCTGGCAGAGAAGCCAGTGCCTTTGCATGGGGATAACACACAGCAGCTTTCTGCAGAGCAACACAAGCCAAAGGGTCCACTGTTGTGATGCTCCAGCTCTCCCAAGCAGAGGCACCATAACATGAAACACCACCAGTGGAGAAAGACCTGCCAGCCAAGTCAGCCTCTTCTTCCCACACCCAACAGTCTGCAGAAACCAGACCAAGAACCTGGAGAGCCCAGAGCAGGTATTGGCACAGTGGTCTGGCTCGTGGCCACCTTGCTCCCCACTCCTCCTCTCCAGGCCATGGGGTCCGTGCTGGGGCTAATGGTAGAAAGCATCCATGGGGTAAGAGGAAAGCCAGAGAGGTGGGTGCCAGAGCAGAAGAGTTGTCCCACCTGCCTTCGTCCACCAGCACAGCGTACAACCCCCCTGCAGTAAGGATTCAAGCCATACAACTCAACGTGCAGCTACTCAAGGCCTTTACATGGCACCTAATGGGACCTAATAGAGAAGAGACCTTCCACTGAGGTGTGTTTAAACCCCACTGGGTCAGACTACCTGATTCTGAGATTTAATGGCAATTCTTCATTTCAAAGGGGGCTCTCCCAGCTCACGGCACTGGAGTGGCTGCTCTGCTCTGAAGGCAATGCTTTGCATCCTCTCCCAGCTCCACAGCAGCTATGAAAGAAACTCTTCCTCCCCACCTTTTCTTCTTCTTAAATGGAGCATAGACAAGTCACCCTACAGCATCCTACACTCTTCTCAGGAAACCACTGTAGCAAGTACAACAGGTTAGGCCAGATTTAAGAAAAGAGTGCGTTTTGGGGTTGGTTGGGTTTTTTTGGTTTTGTTGGGTTTTGGTTGGGTTTTTTTTTTAATTTTTATTTTTTTGCATTTACATTCAAAATGCAAATGAAAAAAAGTAGTAACATTTCAAAAACAAACTGAATCATTTTTTGCATTTACACTTTAAGACCACAAACTAGGAAAGCATTTTTCATGAGAAAAGCAGACGTAGGAGTAGAACAAACCTGATCAGAAATAGGTTATGATCTTCTGATACTCTCTGGTTAGAGCTAACACAGATATTTCCATTTTGCTGTTCACCAGCACTTCAGAGGGGGGAATTCCATCTCACTAGAAACAATGCACCGGAATTCATATATCTTTCTAGGTCATAAAATATCTTCCTAGATAACAAACAAGCCTACTCCCACAAAATAATTAAAGACAAAACGCAACTGCTACGACAGCACAGGCTCCCACTGTAGGAGACCATACACGGTTTGCCTCACCCAGACGTTTGCTGTTATGCAGGACCTGTAATCAAAATCATCAGTGGCTTTTAAATCAGTCAGTGCTGCAGTGAACAAAAGGAAAAAAACCACAACACTGATGCAGTGACGACACTTCTCTGACCTCTACACTGAAAATTTCGTGGCATCAACTTTTCCCCAAGAAACCTCTCAAATCAAGTCAGTCCTGGTTTAAGCAGATACCACGCTTACGAGAGCGCTGAATTTGGCACAACACTTATGTAATGTCCACTTCCTATGGCCACAAAGTGTTGTCAATAAGCCTACGGGAACATTTCAAAGCAGCCACGAGGCAGCACGGCCAGGGAAGAGCTCCCTGCAGCACTGCCCTGTCCCACACCTCCTCACCCCGTGTACAGCACCAGGCTGAGCCGCGCTCCCAAAGTCCGCGTGGTGATCCCAGCTCAGGCTAGACGGAGCAAGGGGGGTCCCACACAATGTGCCCTGCCTGCTGCAATCAAACCATGATCTGCTTAATCATGGGAAACCATGATTAAGCTTAAATCATGATCTCCCCTGCAATCCCTGCCAGCCGCAAGCCCTTTCACCAGACCTAGTAATAACTGACAGCAGAACTGGCCCAGTTCATACCCAGAACTTTATTACTTCAGAAGTAGAAACGCTCCTGAAAAAACAAGGTTTTGCTCAAAACAACTTACTGGGACTGAGCCACAGCACGGTCATAGTTCAACCATTTTGCTGAGTGTTCACCAGATGCTGTCAATGGACCCCTCCAAGTCCCTGGAAGTGGTCTGCCCAGCCCCTTTCACACTCCAGCTCACAGGGTGAAGGAAATCTTCAAAAACAACAGAACTATTTCAGCCTCTCCTCCCCATCACAACAGCACGCTACCAGTAGCAGCAGCAAGACTGATTCTTCTTTTTAGGCCTATCTGAAACGCACTGGAGATGCTCAGCCCACCTTTACCTACGGAGATCCTCCTCGCACGAGACACGGAGCAGCCCCTCGTTTTAGGTAGGGAGCAAAGGAAGACGAGGGCAGCTTCTCGATGTTTGAGAACAAAGATCAAAGTTGAGGCGGCAACAAAGAAGTCTTGAAATAATTAAAAGTAAGCTGGGCAAGCACCTAAGAACGAACGAGCCAGGGCGCTCTCGCACGTTGCTCCTCGCATGCTCCTGCTTCCTCCCCTTCTGACCCACGCTCACGATGGCAGCCGCTTCAGCTGCGAGGTGGCCGCTTCGTCATAAGCTTTTGTAATACAAACCTACAGAAGTCACCGACAGTGTATTTCCCTCACAAACCGACTCTGGATGCAGATCTGGAAATGGCCAGCCTGGCTCACGGAGAGGCACTACGCAGCAGCAGGGAAGAGCAAGCGTTTCGGGTGAAGCAAAGCACCCAGTTTCCTTCCATGTGCAGGCAGCGTTACCAGGCTTGGACAGCTCTGCCCTGCTAGGACTGCCTGCATTCCTCGGACAGGAAAGGGAAAAAACCCAAAGCAAACCAGTGTTTATTCTTAACTTTAGCCGAGCTTCAAGACCAAAACTTTCCACGGATAAAGATTGTCTGACAACAAATATAATGGTGTTGCAATTACATTAAATTTAAAAACAGAAACAGACCTTCAAACCACACGTGCGCGCGTGCCAGATGGAAGGCAAAGCCCGCCGTCCAAGCGAGCCGACTGGCAGGAGCACCCGGACCAGACACCGACAGGCATTTCTGCCGTCGGCCGCAGCTTCCCCACGCTTTGGGAACACTGACCACAGCAGAGAGCAGCCGCCTCCCCGGGTGCTCTCGGTGTGAAACAAGGTGTCGTCAGGGGATGCCGTGGTCCTTCCTTTCTGAGGCGAAGGAGAAGGCAGACCCGACTCCAGAAGAAAGGCCCCGCTTGGAGGAGGGAAGGCTGCCATGCCGTGGAAGCAAGACGGAAAGCAGAAGAGGTGCCAGGAGCAGTACAGCTCACGCTATCTGGCTGCTACACTCTATCACAGGCAAAAAGCTCTTTTGATATTGCCTGCTGACCATAAAAATTAGTAAAGGGAAATTATTTCTTAAAAAAAAAAAAAATTAAAAAGCTGAACTCCAGAGTCAAGATCTCTTTTCCTAATAAGAAAAGCAAATTCAAGTGTGTAAAAAAACCACCCAGATAAATCCATAAGCAAAACTGGTCCTCAAGTGAATGTATTGCAAATTTTTCCATGGGGCGTCAGCAGCACTTGCACGCTGTCTAAACGCCAACCCCTAATGAATTCAATGCGCTGATGACTACACTGTTTTCTGAAGAATTTGGCAAGATGTTCAGCATTTTTAGAGAAGAGAGGAAAAACAGAGCAGAATTTAGTCATTTAATATCCTATCTTCCAATAACTAAAGAAACATCCCAGTCCCATCAAGATAACTACGGACGCTTCCTTCAGAAGCAGGATGATGACACAGGAAGGACTGACGGGAAGAATGGCCACGTCCATGCGTTTGAATCCAAACGTCCCATTGGAAATGTTTGGGGGTTAAAGTTCTTCTGAGACACCCACAGGATCCTGCAGTTTTCACTGCCCCTCGAGAAAAGAGCTGGTTTTGTCCTGCCCCCAGCAGGGACTCACTGCTCAGAGCCTTGCCCCGAAGAGCGAGTGATCCCAGGTTAACAGCGATGCCGAGGGCCTGGTGCAGCCTGGACAACGACCTCACACAAAGTTAGGAGTCATGGATCCCACCTTCCCGACTCCTCCCTGTTCAGCTGTCTTTGGCACAGACCTGTTTGGTTCAGTAACTCTTGACAGATGATTTTTTCACCAATCTGCTCAGTCACTTGCTGGAAAGGGTGAGCTTCCAGCCCGGACAGCAGCAGCATCCGCTTCCATCACCTTCAGCTTCCATCGGCCAGCAACACCATCCTTTCAGGCAACACAGCTTCGGACGCCGACACGGCCAAACTGCCAGTGTGCTTTCACGTTTTATTCCCGTTCATGGAGACTAGGTCTCCAGCCTCCCTCGGCCACCTGAAGAGCTCCACTCTGATCTGCGGGTTGTTGCAGCATTACCACCCAGCTCAGCCGCGGCGCACACCTTCACTGCGAACGCCTTCGCTTCTTGTCCTCAGCCCCACTGCCCCTTCCTCAGCGCACGATCGTTGAGAAGTCCATTGCAGCCGCGTCTCCTCCAGCCAGGTCTCTGTCAGAGCCACAGAAGTGAAAATGGAGCCAGACGTGGGCTTCAGCACAGAGCCCAGCTCTAGACAAAGGTCCCACCACGCTTCGGCTCACCTACAGACTGGGGCTGATGGACAGAACTTCTGCTCCCTGGTCCAGCTGCAGATCAGGTCTTCAGAGAGCAATTCTCAGCAACTGAGCAGTTGAAATCTGTACGGTAACATGAGTTTACCTTCACCATAAGGTCTCCTCTTCAATTTCAGTCTCTAACAAGCTTCAGCCAAAGGTTTTGTGAACAGTATGGAAAACCCAACCACACGGTACCTTAAAAAACAGGTCAGGACACTGAATTATCCAAGTACTATAATTTTCCTCCTTTTCAGAGTAAATAATTCTTTTTGGAGAATAATTTTCCTTCTTTCTTAACAAAAATTGCCATGTCAGTCAATCAGAAATGACTCAAAATTCTGGCACAGAAAGTGCATCTTGGAACCAGACTGTAACGCAGCAAGTAGGAGCGAGAGAGTCAGTGCGGGTTCATGTGTGAGCGTGAATGTGAGCGTGTGCATCCCTTCTTCCAGGGGTGGGAATAAGGAGCCAGAACATCCAACTCCTATGGAGCGCACAGACCAGATTTACAGCGTAAGCACAGGCATGGATTGGCAGATCTGGTGAGGAAGGGTGTCCACCGTAACGAGAAAGGTCAGCGCTTGCCACGCTCAGAAGGGCCATACCCGACGGCCTGCCAGGAGCACGCTGCGGGGCACAGGGGAGCACAGGCGAGGACCGCTGCCCCAGAGCCCCCTCCTCCGGAGGCTTTGGTCTCAAATATACAAGACTCACAGCAGTGCAAGGGGCAGCAGCGATGACGGTGGATGAAGCAGCCAGAGATACACGTTTGAAGCAAGGTACCCAGGTAACAAACACAGGACCCAGGTAACAAACTTAACAGCCACCATCAGTACTAGTTTTGGCAGAAAGCATTAAACATAGAAATTAAGGTAAAAATCACACTATAAGTAATTCAGTGCCCTGAGTCCCTTACTCACCACTTTAACTAGCTAGGCTCTAACATTTAGAGTCAGGAAAAATGTGATATTGTCCACCTAAAACCACCACCAGGAGTTACTCCAGTGCTGCTGAAGGTAGAATCCAGCCCAAAGGAACTGCAGAAAGAACGCATTTAATCAGTCTCTTAAAATACACCTACTTTTTATAGCCGCCTCTGAGCGGTGTGGAACAGACATTAGCAGAGATGCGACCATTTAAACGGAAACGGGCAAAGGCAAGCGGGAACCGAACATGGAGTAAAATCAGCCCTGGCACACAAAAGCTGGAGCAAACCCACGGGCTCTGTGCGGACTGCAGCTCTGCTGGAAGCGATGCCCTGGCAGCTCGGGCGGCTGCGTGGCCAGGAGGCACCCAGCCAGCCCCAGTTCGCAGTCAGAGGGGATCGGGTCTGGGGAGCCTGCTCTGGCCAAAAAAACCATCTGCAGCAACAGAGGAGAACCTGTTTCCACAGAGTGGTTTTTCAGCAGAGCATTGCACTTTCCAGGCTACTTAGCAGCGGTATCTGAGCTAGCTTTCTCAGCCCAGCCTGGGGTAACTCCTGGCGCTGCCTGGCACTCAGCGCAGGGTCTGTTTTATTTCACTCTGTCCCACAGAAACTAAGCAAATTAACCCAAACTGGTTCTGTTCCCTTCCTGCCTCCAGGAAGCGAAGTGAGTGCGCAGCCAGAGACCCTGAAGCAGGTATTTACCCACATCCTTGTCAGGGAGATGTTGGAGATGTGGCTGACCTCTGCTTTCAAGCTGTGGTTTACCATGAGCTGCCGCTGGGACCAGACAGGCTTTGGGGACTAAATTTAGGCAGCAAAAATTGCATATTTTCATGTCTTCTCCTGCTTTGTGAGGAGACCAGCCAGAAGCAAGATTAGCATTCCTTGGAGAGCAGCAGCAAAGCAGGTTATAACCAGACACCGCTCCACTTGCGGTGCCTCACCCATGAGCCTCAACCCGGATCTCTCCTGTGGCTCAGTAAAAATGCCTGCCTGCGATGTGCAGGGCAATGGAAAGCACCGCAAGCACAGGCGCATCATGCTTCTCATCCATGGTCCGCCTCGCCGGAGCGCCGGCAGCTCGCCGTCCGCCCCAGCCCTTCGACTGCTTCATTTGACTTTTGCCTGCTTTAGCTGAAGGAAAGTTCTTATCGACGGACTGGTCCTTGCCTGTCCCACCTCTGCCTGCTGGCTGAACAGGGTCCAGCAGCCTCAAGGCTTTCCTCCTGGTGAAGCCCGTGAGACACACGGGGACACCGACACCAGCAGTGCCGTGGCATGCCACGGCCACCCTCCAGGTCGGCCCCGTGAGAGCACTGCCGGCAGCCAGGCAGCACCGATGCATGGCTAAACACAACAGCCCTGGAAAGCTGCAACAAATGAGCGAAGGAGCTAAAGGAGCAACTCCAAAGTCGGGGCTGTGGACAATGGATCAAAGAAAAAACATCGGCATCGCCAGAAGCACTGTAACAGGGGAGTGGGCATAGAAAATGTAACCGCGTTGTGGTTGCTGTTGACTTTCCCTTTCGCCACTCTTGTCTGTATAAAGAGCTGCTATCAAACATCAAAACCTTCACTGCTGTTTCTTCTATGCTAACAGTATGTAGACATGTCTGATTAAAACGGAGACAAAAGTCGGAATCATTAATCTGAAATTCTAGCATCATTCTTGAAGTTATTTATAGATGCCTTTACCTAGTTTAAGGCTTCCTATTACAATTAAAAAGAATACATTCTCTCTTTATGGAGTTTTTCATAAGATCTTTTAAGAAAGCATAAAATGAAAAAACAGTAGGTAAATGGGAAAACCAGCAGGGCCAGGCATGCCAGAGGAGGATTAGTGTGAACGCTTTCACTGCGTCCTGCTCTGTTTTACCCTGGTAAAGCAACGGGGAAATTCTCCCTACAGCAAAGCCACCAGGCGCGGCAGCTCCCGGATCCCCAGCCAGGCTGGGACTGCTCTGTGGAAGACCAGAATTGGATGCACCCCCCCAGACAGGCTGTCTGTGAAAAATAAATGGGTTCGGAAATGTTTGTCAGACTGAGTTTTCATCTCACCCTTCTATTCTTCTGTTTCTTTGATTTCTAAAGAGTCTTCATTCCACGTTAACTTTAAAAGGGCCACATAAAGCTCGGCATAGTATCGCTGTCAGTAAACCTCAAAAACTTATTTTGCCATATCTCAAACAGAGGTGTCTGCAGGGAAGTCAGAAAGCATTTAAATGAACACTCAGGCTCTTTTCATCAAAAAACATGGCCACAGTTTGCACAAAATTCATTGCAAAATGTAAAAATGAACACAAGGACCTCGATCCCTGACACTAACGCTGGGAACTTAGAACAGGACTTTCAGATTTTTTTTCTTTTAAATAAAGTGGGAACAAGAACATACATACAATCTCCCTTGAATGTAGAGATAAGCAGTGTTTAAAGAAAAACAAACAGGTCTGCTGTTGCAAAGCTGAAAAAAAATGGGCAAACATAGATACTTAGGATGAACTTTTCATGGAGAAACTATACCTACAGCCTCACTCTTAACAGCAGATGATTTCTTCCTTTTGGAGAGTCTTGTGAGGGAAGAGGAAGACCAAACTCACATGAAAACAGCAGGCGCTATCTGCTGTCGCTATTCATAATAACCTTTTCACATCACCAGTGATTTAACCGTGAAACATTTTGGTTCCCAGACTGGCCCTGACTTCTTCCCATCAATTGCTTCCGCAGTTCTACCATCACACCTTGACGTGCAACCACCGCAGGGACTGCGGCTCCAACAGCATCCCTGGCCACAACGCCCAAAAAAGATACTCAAAATGGTGTAGCACAGAAACACGCAGAAAACTCCCTTGCCTCACCTTCTCCATTTTCAACCCCAAATTCATATCTGAACACAAAATAAGGAAGCTCTTTGGAGAAGCAGCAGGCTCCAGCAGCCCAGGGGGGTCATGCTCTTCACAAAACCCTGACACCACTGGTTTTGCGACTGACGGTAACTGCAAAAAGGTTAAAATGGTGCAATTGCACAGAAGAAAGTGTTCAGTGAGAGTCACTTGAGAGGGCAGAGTCAGCTGCTCTCAGAACGACGCGCCAAGCCAAAGCCCATGCACCCCAGGACTTCCTTCACAAGGAAGAGCAGCCGCTCAGCCCAACGCAGCAGGAGATTCTGATCCCAGATCCCTCCAAAGTCCAATCAAACCTACTTGCGTGCATGGGCGTCTGTGCCTAGTTGCGCTATCTGTCCTCTGAGTCCACTTTGGCAAGCAGTGACATGAAGACCGGCCCCACTGATCTGACCATGAATCTCCTCTTCCTAGATTTTGTGAGGGTTGGGCATCCAGCCCCAAGGAGAAATCTGCATAGACCACAGCAAAAGGAATTGTTCTTTCTACGTTAAGAACAAGCATCCTCTGACTCCAAGGGGTGTTCCGCATTAAAACCTGCCGATGCACAGCGTGCCGTGGTGTACCAGCAGCCCAGGTACCCTCTGTGAATTACAGCGCAGTTACGCACAGCCCGAATCGGCCACATCTGTCTCCTCTTTTGTCTGACCATGAGCAACACCGAGGAAGTCAATCTCATTTACTCCCCGATACATCCTGTCGTCTGGGCTACACAGCCCTGTATTGATTACACTGATAGACTGGGAGGGATAATTTATAGGACTGAAGGTGGAACGAGCCCAAGGTAATATGTCACAACGCAAGACTTTGGGGTGGTTTGGGGTTTTTTGTTTGTTTGTTTGTGTTGTTTTTAAACAAGCCAAACTTCTGCCAGGCCAATGATGCCGGCTCTGGGGGAAGGGGGCCGTTCCAAGCCTCCAGCATCCGGATGCTCCTGGCAACCCTCTGCTGCCCGTGTCTTTTGGGGGATCTCTACCTCCACCAGCACCTTGTGCACCACGGCCAGGAACTCTGCCCAAGCGCGCTCCGTCCTCAGCTGCTTCCTAAGCAGGAACATGCTGAGAGACAGGGAAAGCGAAAAAGCTGGCTTTGCAGGGTTTGTTCCTCCTCTGTTCTTTCTCGTTGGGAATACAAGGAAGATGGGAGAAATCCAATCCGTAAGAACCGGTTAAAGCATTAAAAAGAAACAGCCAAACGGATCTGTTGCTGTGTTTGTTCAAGATTTAAGAAGAACAAAAGGAAGCCTCACAAAAACAGATGGTGGGTTTTTTCCCCCAGAGAAAACAGATATTCTGGCTGCCCTCCTGGCGCAGGGCATCAGCTCGGACGCTTGATCTGCCCGCTCCTCCAGCGTGGAAACCACAGCACAGGGCTTTGTCTGTCGGGTGGGATGGAGAAGGTCTTTTATACACTGAATGCCCCATAATGACGTAAGGAGCTCTGTGTTTTGGGGCTATTAAGATGCAAAGGAGAATGTATTCAAACTCGGAGAAAGAAAGAGAGCTGTGCAAGAATGTGAGTCACGCCCTGAGTCACCGAAACGGAATAAAGAAGACGATCATTAAACGGTTCACTCCAGCACCTCACATTCCTTAATCCAGACATGGAAAGATTTCACAGACCATTAAGAGAGCAGAGCTTCACAGTCAGTTACTAGGGTTAGCCTTGGTTATCCGCATAGATACGAGCTACCCGACTTCTTATACAGCAGTAACAGGATAAAATATTATACACAAAAGTCAGATCAGATTATCCAGCAGCACCTTCTGGGCTGAAAAATCTGTGCGTTCGTGGATCTACCGAACCAGTTCTCTTCCAGGCTAATGCTTTACACCTCTACATGCATTAAAAATATGTAATTCCTTAAAGAACTTTTCATCCAACATCTCAAAGCATCCTATAAATTGTAATCATATAAACCTCAAAGCCTCTGAAAAAGATGGGACAATTATCACACTAATTTTACAGATAGGTTAAAAAAAGTCTTTCCTCGGACTTCTCTGCCACTGCTCTGTCCCCCACCGTGCCATTCTGTGGTGGAAACGAGCTTGAACTTTGCTCTAAGGCCAAACTGCTTACAATCTGTGAAGGACAGAAAAAATAACAAGCTAAAATTGCAAAACAGTAGACTCAAATTTAGGAGTATGTAGAAATCAGCATGTCTGACAACAGCAGTTGCCCAATTTCTTGTATTTGCTTGATTTAACGTTTCTAAAAATATAATGGGCAACAGGCTCCCTAGAGAGTGCACCCGCCACGGACGTGCCCAGCACTTCCCGGCTGCACTGATGGGCAGCGGCACCGGCACTGCCAGCTCGATGCCAGCGAGCACCCTACCTCCATCCCTTCCCACAGCCATGGAGGAAGACCTCCATCCCAACCAACCTGGGACGACTGCCCACCCTACCTCTTCTGCTGCCCCCACCAAAGCAAGATCAGCTGGTCCCAGACAAAGTTGGTCAAGAAGAGGACAATCCTAGCTAAGAAAGGCTTGGGAGGTTTCATGAGTTCAAGCCCAAGGGTGGATGGGCTCAAGGTGAGGGTGTCAGAGCTAATACCCACTGCAGCCAGCGAGTTGGTCTCTGCTGATGGGATCCTCTGCTCACAAATCAGCGCAGCTCCTTGAACTGCAGAGCGAATTTACACCCTGGGTAGGTCAGCCGAGGCAGCTGCTGCAGGCACAGGAGAGGCACCGGGCAAGGCCACCCAGAGCACACACCAGCCCCTCTGCAGGCATCCCCAGGCTACCGAGCAGCCCACGCACCATTTGTTCAGGGGCCAGTCAGTTTGGCAGGACATCAGCTGCTTTTACTCTCTAGGGCACCGGGTTATTAGTTTTAAAGAAAAACAGTCACAGACAATAGCCTCAAAGCTGTGCAAGAGGAGAGCGTGCTGCAGCGTAACAGACGCCCTGGTCCCACTGCTCTGTGTGGACGTGACGATCCCGTTGCAGAGGCTGAGCCAAATACAACCCACTACAAAAGAGGGAGATAAAATGCAGGGAAAGTCAACATGCAAACCGTGTGAGAGGGAAGGTTCAAGCAACCCTGAAGAGTAGGGAAGCCTGAGAAAGGCTGCCCAGGAGAAGGTTAACTGTCTGACAGTGTAACCAACCACCAGAGCACTCCAGATTCCTGGTATGAGAAATTCTTGGGAAGATAACTTATATATCCTATATACTTGCCTCTCCATACAATCCCTCACTCTCAGTGGGTGGAGCACCACATATACCTAAGGCTGCCCAGCACTTCCATTATAAGTGAAAGAATGAATGACAGTACATACGAACGCCCTCCATACACTCAATAAATACTAACCAAATTGCACAAGAGACCAATTGTTTTCAAGTCTGTGGCAAGCGTGGATGCCTCCTGCATTAGCTCACAGCTCATCCACATCCCAAGGACTGTTACAACTTTTCCTTAGGGCAAAGTGTTTCCCCATTTAAAGTTTCGACATCCCATGACCCCTGAAGGGCTGGAAGCAACATGTGGGATCAGCTGAGTTCATGTCCTGAACCTGCTGAGGCGTGGGGATCCTGCCTGCGTGCACCTGGGAGGAGAGACCAGCAAGAGCAATGCCAGGGATGGGACCCGGCCAACCTCGGCAGCTCCCCAAATCACCCCGAGGCCCTCCAGCTACGACCCTGCGCTGTAAGGCTGGAGGAAAAGTAGTGGTAAGAGCAATACTTTTGAATACAAAGCAATGCTCTCCTCCTTCAGCTGAAGGCGGTCCTTGTGGTTATCTCACCCAGCCTCTGCTACACCAGACTTGCAATTAAAACGTGGAACCTCCCACTGAAACGCCTGAATCGCTGGCTTTGTAACACAGACTCATTAGAAATGAAGGTAATGGGTGTGTCTTTCAGAAAAAGGATTAAACCATCTAGAAGGGCAATGGCTGAGCACACACCCTCGCAGAGGGAAAGCCAGGGATGGGATGGTATCGAGTGACACATTTAAGAAAATTATGCCTCCAGATGAAAAGGTCCCGTGCATTTCCAAAGGCTGACTGTGCTTCGCTTGAAGCGTGTCCTAATCACTTAGAAACGCTGTTCTTCCATGCCCTCTTGGTTAATTATCCCCACTGTGCCTTTCCAATTCCAGCACAGAAGGGATGGGTCGAGGGCAAGCGCAGCATGCTCTGCCTGCTGCCTTCATCAAGGAAAGCCTCAGCTGCTGCCAGGGAATGAACCGTGCTGCTTCCTCCAAAGTCTCTGCCTCAGAAGACAGCAGCCAAACGTCAGCCCAAGGCTGACACTCCTCTTCACTCCTCCTCCCTTCCCAGAAAAAACACAATATTGGAATAGCGAGGGAAAACGATGCCATGACCGATGAAAGCATGTTGCCTGTCCCTGGATCCAGCCAGCTTGGAAACTGCAGAGAGGAAGAGTAAAGATAAGGGGGAATTTCACCTTTCGGTGCCTCTGAGAGGCGAGAACCAGCACAACCCTCCCCGACATCTGCAAACCTGGCCTCAGACTGCACAAGCACGGGCAGCTCTGGCACAAGAGAGAGGGGAGGGGAGACACCTGCTTTGGCCTTTGTAAAACCGAATGAAACGAGGAGATTGGGGCCCCAATCTCCTCCAATCCTCATCCCGGGGGTGCTCATTCCCAGAAGGTCCAAGCACCACACACGGGCATCACACGTTCACGTGCACGGAGGCCAGCAGCGCCCGCGCCCTGCGAGACCCGGGGCGAGACTCCCGAGTGCCACGTGAGCAGAGCCCCCTCGCGCCCCCGACCGCAGCTCCGGGCAGCCATTCACACCAGGGGCAGCCAAAGGACATCTCGCACAGCAAACACAGCCCGCAGGCCCGCCGACAACCAGCATTATCACAGAGATGCAGTTAATGGATCAAGAAAAACCATCAGTCATCTAAGCCAGCAGACCCAAGGGAAAAAAAATTCTCCAGAATGGGCAGTCAGCGCAGACTGCAGCACTGCACTCTGGAGTAGTTTAATATTTGATGAGATGGTTTTGCTCTCAGAACTGGGCCACATTTGGGTGCCCACTCTCATATGCTTGTCTATTTTTAACTGAATTCAGTTTTAGAGCAAAGGCAGACCTGCTGTATCTCAGTACGGCACCGCAGAAGGACCGTGTGGATATTCAGAAGGTAAAGAAGGTACAACTGAGAAACCAATGGCTGGGGGGGGACGGTCTCCAAAGGGCTTTCCACACCAGACAGGATCCAGCCAAATACTTCACAACTTCTTCATGAATTCATCATCCTCTACAGACCTGGAGCATGTTTCAGGCTGCAGACAGCTCAACTTGAGGCTAATAATATGCATCATGTTGGGATCACTGGATTGTGCAGCTGCCACCCACAAAGCAGAGATAATCACCCTCGCTTGCTTCATTTCTGTGAGAGTCATCACATCCTCTGGTATGAAGTGATCACATTACGCCCTTCTAAAGGAAGGGAAATCAGCGTAAAGCATATTATCTCCTCTCACCATCTTCCCCAGCATCCCAGGCTTTATTAGTGGGCACAGAACCAGATGGCTATAGATAAACAATACGAATGAAAACACAAAAATAGCCTGTTGTAGTACAAAAGTGTTAAATTCCCACCCAGAAAATAAGAAAGGGCATTAACGCTACAAAGGTACTTGGGCAGCTCACAAGAAGCAGCAAGTCAGCAGGCAAATGCAACTGATGGACACCAATGTATGTGGTCTTTTCCTGAAGCACCATCTGAAGACAAAGTGCTCCCCAGCAGCTACAGCTCTGGCTAAAATCAGCTGTCTCTGCAGGTGTCTGTCACTTCTAGAAAATCATCTCTCAAATATTTCACTTTATTCCCTTGGTATGCACACAGCTAGCATTTCTGCAGTGCTCTCCCTGGAGGACTCTCCTGCCATATTTGCCTTTTATCACACATGCAAGGAAGACAAGAACTGGATGCAAGCATTCCTTCTGTTAAGGCACTATTTAAAAAAAAGCCTTCCTTCTTTTCTGCTCACATGCAGAATTCTCCAGTTCTTTGGATTCATATCCCTCCATACAGGCAAAAATATGGGGCTTTCAGGCTGACTGAGGTACCAATCATATAATGACATTTGCTTACCAAAAAAAAAGTAACATGTCACCCTAGCAGGGTGAAGCAAATAAAGATTTTTATTTATTTATTTTAACTTCTACTTACCTAGAAGCAGACCTAACCTTTGTTCAAAACTCCTACATGGTGTCAAGTGGAACGTGCCGCTGCCTGGCTCACCCCACGAGCCAGCATTGCCACCTTAGCTGTCCACCGGCAGCATGGGAACAAGGCACTGCGGGACATCCTCAGACAGCCTGTGCCCTTCGTGGCGCTTTGTAGCCTTGTTTGAACCTCAGACTACCGACACATCTGCCTCTCCTGTACAGCATTACGGTCACGTTTCCCTTCTTGTATCTCAGACTGTGAGACTACACCCTGCATCTAAAATGCATCAGGAAAAAAGCAAGCCCAGGAACTCCCGTATTATTTATTTCACCTGCTGGCCGTCAGCAGAGATGCTTGCACGTAAATGTGACATGCATCCACACAGCCCCATAGGCTACCGTGGGGATACGCCGCTGGGACTTAGAAAAGAGCCCAGTCCTTTGCATGCGACAGAGCCGGTGTCTGCTTTTTTAATAGATTCCTCCTGAAGCAGATTGCTAATTGCTCCTGATTTTGCTCTTCTAAAATAAGCTTAGACTGCAATCTGCATAGATGTTGCAGAAAGACTAATGAATTGCCCGCCCACCTGAAATTCAAACTTTATCAAACCACACAGGAGAAGGCAGGCATGAAGTCAGCCGCTAGCAACACTCACCGCGCCACTGCCACCCTGTGCAACGCCCCTCGGTCTTAAGATGCGATCCCAATCTAGAGATTCAGAGAAACCTCAAGGACCCACCAACACAACGTGGAGCAAAGGGAGGAACTCCATACGGAGGTCAAAATTCACAGATTTCAGCATGTCAGCAGAACACCCTGCTTGTGTCGGAGCCTGCGTGTGCCTGGAGGGTCTCAGAGCATCCAGGCAGCTGCGTGTGGTTTTCCTCCAGCTGGCTGAAGCTGCGGTGGCAGAGCCGATTCCCTGCGGTCGCTGGGCCAGGGCTCGGTCCCCCGGCCGGGAGCAAGCCCAGAGCCCACCCCGCAGCGGCAGGGCTCTGGGGTGCTCTAGTGCAGGACGGGGCAAGGAGGCAAGCAGGGGAGACGCAGGGACTGTGACAAATAAAGCAATGTATTTTTACCTAAAGTAAGTACTGAAAATGAAGACTAAAAGGAAGTGCAAGAAACCACATCCCCGCATCGCTCAAGCCAGGCTGGGGAAAGCACAGGGAAGCCTGTTGATGGGCACAGCCCTGCAGTAGTGGGGGAAGTAGGGGGTGAATTAAACGTGTCAGTTCCTGGTTTCTACCATTCATTTAAAAAAAAAAAAAATCTGGCTGCAGATGTCCACTCCAGGGAGCAAAAGGAAGCAATTATGTAAACAAACCTCCCTGCAAATAAACATCTCGTGTAACACATTTCATTACTTTAATCACCAGATAATCTTCAATAGCAAAAGCATATCAAAACACTATTTTCCCTTTAATCTTTCTGAATTGTCCGATGTGACTGTGACAACTTCAATGCACCCCCCATTCAGCACTAAGGCACAGTGCTCCAAAACCTCTGCCAGCCATCGCTGCTTTGACTCTGCTTTCAAACGAGAACACCACCAATTCCAATTGCCCCATTTGCCTCTCTGCGGGAGGATCAAAACATTTCACACTCACTGAACTCTGTGTTGCTCCCAGGGACCACAGACAGACTCGCTGTCATCTCAGGGTAGGGGAAACTCACACGTGAAGCCAGTAAGCCCTTTATTTCCAAATTATTTCCCACACAAAAAGAACGCACGGTTGTATCCGTACACTAAGGCTCCAGTGAGTACAGAGCAACTGTACACACACGTCAGGTCCCACATTTAAGTGTCTTCACGACTGCACAGTCATGGCAAATACCCATGCCGCACGCGTAAGTGAGCGCACAGGTGGACGTACACACCACCTCACGGGTATGGAAAAGCTGACAAATGTTCATGCTAAACTCAGTCCATCTGTACAGCAAAGGGGCAACGCCACGGCAGGGCAGGACTGTCACGCCTTACCTCCAAGGCCAGCAACGCACACCCTGCCCTGTGTCACTGCCTGGGTGAATTTCCTCTCTGCCTGCCCATAGACAAGGACAAATAATTAAGAGTTTAAAGCAAAGAAGCCTTAAGGTGGTGGAAAATCAACAACAAAAGAATAAACAATGCAGATGCTTTCACCGGAAAGAAAAGCCCTACAGCAAAGCAGGGGTAAGTCTACCTCGGCATTAGCTGCACTTTTGACGCCGTCTTCCCCCAGCACAGATGTCCGCGGAAGAACAACTAACATTAAAACCACTACTGCCCTAATCGTGGCAAGTATTAGGAAGCCTACTGCTGTTTGGACCCTATGCATTACTGTTTCTAAGACCATGCAACGCTTCCAAAAAACAATGGCAAAACCCCCAATGCATTTCAGCATTCGTACGCCTCCCCAGCCTGCTCCAGCAGAAATCTGAGCTGTCCCCGAGGGCAGCGCTCCAGCCTCCAGAAGACAGCTGCAGAACACACCCCAGCAGTGCCATGCCCCGTCCCCGGCCTCCAGCTTCCCCTCATCCGTTCTTCCAGGAGACCAGACAGCTCCATCCCTTTCTCCCCCGCTCCTTCTTGGTGTGGACACAAATCCCAAGCCTTAAGGATTAAGCCAAAAATACTCCCATTTATGTCGTGTTCCATACACTTCCTTGTTTTGCTCTGTGTTTTACTTGGAAGATTGCCTTCAGGGATCCCCCAATCCTCACCCCTACTTACATATTCCTGTTTTTTAAGCCTTCTGCTTGCTTTCCGTGCGTACATTTCCCATCACTGCTGCCTCACCTACTGCACACCGCACAGGTGACGTGCCGGGGCCACAGGCGAGCCCTGAAACGCCGCTCTCCGTATGAGCCTTGCAGCAATGATGCAGATAACCAATTCTCGGTCCTGCCACCTTTATTCACACGGGCAGCCTTGTCGATGCCCTCTGTGCACAGCTATCTTGAGGAATCAAGCCTTTAACACATTTGTTCCTCCCCTTTCAGCTGAGAACGGACTTCAGCCCTCCCCGCTCTTTCCTCTCCATCCCCGTTTGGCATTCCCTCCTGCACTCTCCTCCATCTCCCAACGTCCAGCTCTTCTGCTGCAAGCACTGCTAGCCTGGCACGAGTCACGCTGAGCAAACATCATCCACTGGAACCCAGCACAGTCTTCTCTGACATCTCTCCTATTTACCCTCATCAGTTTGTTAGGAATAATTAAAAGATTCCACGTCCCATTTTATTTATTCAGGTTAGACTTGCAGTAGGGAACAGCCCTGTAGGCACCTCTCCAATTCCACAGTCACCTGGACCTCTGCCGCCTTGTCTGTTAGGTGTTGGTCGTCTGGGTGAGCGCGGGTGCGGCTCAGCACGTCCTGAGGGTGGTCAGACCCAAAACTTTGCACCTCTCAAAAACAGCACACATAGCTAGTTACCATAGATTTTCTGTTTTAAAACTCTGTTAAACTAAGGGCTTATTTACCGCTGTGAACTCTCCTCCAGAGTGCTGGAAATACAAACGTAAAGGCAACAGCATCATTGCAGTAGTGTATGTGAAGTCCAGGGTGAATCTGGATGGGCTCCCTTCCACCGCCTGCAGAACTGAAGTACAAGTCTGAGTCACCGTTTCATTTTTTTCATTAATCCAACAGAGAACCTAAAGGAAACCAACCATTTAACTCTACACTATGCATCTTGAGAGCACCTTGTAATTACCAGTTCTGGTTCTCCTCTATCTGACAGCTTCTCAAAATATCCTGTGCATCTCTCAGTACATCCCAGAACCTCCCAGCTTGCTTCTCTCCCAACTGCCATCCCAGTTGCAGCCGCTGCATCAGCTATGGTATTTATATCCTCTCTCTCTGCTGATTCACTATTGTTCCTTGCTTATTTAGAAGCTGCTTTAAGTAAACTTGCTTTTGACAGTATCACATTTATCTCTCAAAGACGTAATTCTGACGTTTTGCCCTTCCAAAACCAATACAGAAGAGACATCCTTTGCCTCTTTTTGTGTGGAGGGGTGGGGGGTACTGGGTATTTCCTTGTGGTGCACTTTCTTTCCTCCTCCCCACTTCAGAAGGGAAAGAACCTGGCTAAACCTATTAGAATTAGTACCAGTTTGGAAAGAGACGTGAGATCACAGAGGGCAGCCAGCTCTGAACGTGCCTGGTTTGACGCAGGGGCCATTTACGAGCAGAGATGCAAAAAGGCCACTGAGCTGCTGTTGTCTATTTTGAGCTAATGGACGGGTTCTTCTCAACCCTCTCTCCTTTATATCTGTTCATCTGGTCTTAGGATGCTTATTCACACTACGCTAATATTGCCAAGGCTAGCTTAGGCTAATTGGGAAGAGACTAAAGAAAGCAATCAGAACTGGAAATGTGTTACAAAGAGATGAGGGATCTTCCACAGGTTGGCCAATTAGAACTGATTGACAAATACCATTTTTTATTTACATCTATATTTACATTTCCCATGTATTCAGAACAAAAAAGGGTCTGTTCAGAAATTATGTTTCTTTACAATCAGGTGATGTTCAGACTGAAACACCTATTAATGCTTAGGTAAAACATAGAGGTTTTAGGTGGCAGCACTGCCTCACATGCATAATTATATCTTTTAACGCATTATTGTATGAGTCTGTATTCCATAAGGATATTTTTTTTTCCAAGCTCTCCCAGAACCTGTTTTTGAAAGGCTGAGCTTCTCTGGGCAGGTATCTGAAACTTCCCATGGCCCAAGATCATCTCTAGGGGTCAATATCCTCAGGCAATTTCTAACACGTTTTTAGGACAGGGTTTGACACTGGAACAGCCTTCTAAAATCACAAGGAACAAACCCTGTCCCGTCCACTCCCAGCAGTGACTGATCAGAGGCTCTCGCCTCCTTTAACAGAGCAGCACATTCATAGTCCCTCTGAAAACCACTCTCCTTCTCTACCTTACCTACATGCTGGGAAGAATCTCCTCCTGATCTGTCAGCCTAAGAGTGGAAAAAGAAGTAACATGACTTTGGAAAGTGTTTATCCATCGTTGCTGCATGTGTGACACCCCCACTGACAGCTTGATGGAAATCTGGCAAAATGTTTTCCTTCTAAAGTAAAAAATTTTTTTGAAGTACAAAGTTGTTAGACAAGCACCTCACGGTTATCAAAGCACGCAGTGAAATGACCTTAATAACAACAGCAAGTCACGACAACTTAATGTTCTTAATATTTGCTTTGTCCAAGTAGCCTGTAGGCTCAGCTATTTTAAACATAACTCCCTGAGCCTATACAATACACGTGCAATATGTTATGCATTGGTAGCATTCCAAACACGTGTTATCTTTTCTGCTCTAACCGGTCTCTTTGTTTTGAAGGCATCAGCCACAATTTTACTCATCTTAAAACTTCAGAATTCAGCACAAGAGCTCCTTTGTGAGTACTCGTCTCTGACCGGCAAGCAGCCGCCCACCATCAGGCTCTACCTTCCATCTCTTTGCTTTCCTGGAGCAGAGCTCCCTTTGTGCATCACTTCGTCATCATTTATTCTAGTGAACAGCATTACAAAGGACGTTGCCCCAGTTCTCACGGCAAGTGCATCAGCTCATTCCGTAGCACCTTTAACCTCTGCCCTCAAGATACCAATCACCGCTCGCTTGGATTAACTCTCTTAAGAAATGGGTGTCCTTCAGGCTCCTCGTAAGGCCATCCTTTCCTTGCTTTGCTCCATACGTTATTCTCATTTTCTCCCATACATCAACTCACCCAAATTTACGTGATTCTGAAATTTGTTTAGCACCATCTCTTCACTCAACAGCTAGACCTAAACTAAAACTTAAATCTCATCATCCCCTCACTTTACATACAGTTATTGTATAAAATGCCTCCTCCGATTGCCTCTCGAGCAAGACAAGCAAAGCAGGTGTCCAAGCCGACACAAGGCAGCGTGGGAAGGTGGACGCGGGTCTGCCCTCTCGTTGTGCACAGGGGCAGGAGCCGGCCCCGGAGCAGCCTCTCGCCCGGCACCAGGGGGTTTGGGATTCAGACCAGACTCCCCACCTGCAGCGGTGTATTTTAGCACGCAGTGGGGACACACGTTTCCTCCCTGCCGCTAAACTGTCTCTTCTCCGCCTCGGTACAAACCTGGAGCTCCCAACACAGGGAGCGTACTCTCCCTTCTCCGCTGCACTATTCTTCTTGTGGTTTGTACCATCTTTTAATAAACGTATCACAAAACGCCACTGACCCCAGCCCTCTGCTTTCAGGGCTTTGTGCGGTTCAGCAATCCCCCTGATGCTTCCCCGCCTTCAGGCAGAGCACTTCCCACGCACATCACCACTGACACATCCCAAGTATTTTCAGTATTACTGAGACACAAGATGGACAAGACACCACATGGGAACAGCAAGGGCACGGTTCTGCGGTTAGGGGTACTGTCAGACCAGCATCAGGGAAGAGCAGGCATCTTAAAGCCTCAGGGGAGCAAGATCTGTCAGTCCAACCACGGAGCACCTCACCTCAGCTCATTCTACATCAGCCATCAATATGGTAATGCTAGATCAAAAATAAAATTAAAAAAAACCCTAATAGGCACTGCTCTTAAAATTCCTCCCTGCATATTCTTATCCCTAGATGTCATGGGTTCTCAAGGATACTGAAGAGAAAAATCTTTATTTCAAATTACCCCACAGCTGTAAGGTACTGATGCACTACTATAAAAGCAGGCACCAGAGACTCCAGGATCGGGACTGAACATCAAAATTATCCAGTCTGGGAGATCTTCCCCGTACCAGCAGCAGCCACCTGCTCTTTTAGACCCAATTGCTTTGTATCTGCTTCCATTAATAAGCAGTATACTATAAGCCAATTGGCAAGAGGGACAGAAATGTGAGCTATAGAGCATCCTTGGCAAGGCAGCAATCTCTTCCCAGCACCGGGGAGAGTAAGGCAGCAGCAACCCCTCAATGCTGCCAGCCACCACTGTCAGCCAGAGATGGGCACGCTGCGCTGCGGGCTGTCAGGCTCCGTCATGCAAAGAGACACCGACATCTCAGGATCCAACACACGTACCTAACAGCAGCAGCACAGCATCCGAAATGACTGTTCACTCTTTTGAGCTCCTGTTCCTACAGCCGTGGTCCTGTGCCACTCATCCCCACTCACAAGCTGCGCTCCACCATCTCCGAAAGGCACTGTCCGCCCTCCTGCCCCGTTGCTACCAGAAGTCTCTTTCGTGGTATATCAAACACCAGCAGAGCAGGCAGCTCAGAGGACTGGTTTCTGTTCATATCTCATTATTACCCGATGCCCCCTAAATGAGATTGAAGGCAATACTGTGATTTCTGTATTGCAAAGGGCTCAAAAGCAAGCCTAACGACAGTCCCGGAGAGCGAGGAGGGTCCTGCCCGCGGCCCCGGCAGACAGCCTGAGCTGGAGCACCTCCCAGCTGGGGTCCCGGGCTGCCGGCAGCAAGCGCGCTGCTTGCCTCCTGCTTTAGGCGTGTGGGGACGGGAGCCTGAAGAGCCCCAGCTTACTTCAGCTGCTGCAGAAGTGTGGTCCAAACCCAAAGCCACCAAGCAACACCAACAAGCCCTTCCTTGCCTGATGTAAGATTTACTTCAGAGTGTTGTAGCTCCTGACTGGCAGTGCCAGGCAAAACCTGCCAGCGTGAAGAGCTCCCCACCAACGTCTGATGGCACTTCAAGAACTGAAATCCCCCTTGGAATTGCACCTACTGCTGGAAAGGGCGACACGCAGCACAGTCGGAGGAATTCCCAAGGCCCCAGGCAGCGGATCTTGTGGGTTTGGATCCCAAGGGAAAACATTCACAATCTTTTTGTTTCCATTCATTCTTTGCTATTGCACGCCTATGCTTACCAAATCATTCATAAATCAAATTAAGTCTTGAAGCAATTCTGGTAGAAAAATGTATTTTCCTCATACCCTTATGCTGTACAGAGGCTTTTTTAAATATAAAACTTTAAACAAATAAAGGTGGCAACATGCTGTGACTTTCCTCACATGAATTCCTAATTTTATGGTTACATCCTGCCGTCAGTGCTAGGAATAATAAAAAAAAAAAAGCCTACAATCATACAATCACTGTGGTTTTGCTTTAACACAAGCCTCTGTGGTGGAACAAGTCCTGATACAGCACACAGATTCAGAGGGTGCCCTTATTTGAATTTGACAGCACAAAGATGAAGCAGTGAACAAAAACTTAGGGGACTCACTTATTCAGCTGTCAATAATGAATGTGGAATGTCCTACAGCGTATTAATGATTTGCAACAGAACACACGAAACCAGCCAGAGCAGCATCCCAGCTCCGTATCTACCAACACACCACATTATCTGAGACTAATCAAACCGACCGCCGCCCTTCCCTGCACGTGAAGTGTGTAACCAATACCCTGACAAACGCTCCTGAACGGAGATTTCCTCTCAGTTACTAAAATTTTGTCAATGTCAGCAAAATAATCCGGGAACTATATATGACACAATTCACTGGTATTTGGTTTTTGTGCAAGAACCATTCCTTTTCTCAGACACTCACAGTAAAAGATGATTGGTGCTAGCTCCAAACAGTCAATATTGTCCAGTATCACACGAAGCTATTAGGCTGTTCCCGCAGAGCAGCACCAGCTGATCAAACACTGGCAGCAATCAAGCACAGGAGCAGCTTCAAGCTCATTGGAAAAACAGAAGAGATTTATCTCACTGAATTGAGAAAACAAGGTTTTAACCACTGAAGCATAGCAAGCACTAAACCAATACAAGGTCATTATTCTTCTCTTCCAATATGCATATGAGCATTGAAGCCTCCATCTACACTCCACTGCTCATTCTGTCCTCTGACCTTAACTTAATCTTGCCTTTTCTTGCCCTTCCCTAAGGATTACTCACTCAATGTCTTTGTCTATCAAGGCGCTCTTATTTCACCACATCACATTTGGCTTTCCAAGCAGCATCTACCCACTGAAACCCAGAGCAAAAAAACCTTAGACTTCTCAGGCCACGTGTTTTTCATCTTCATCGCCTAGTTCAAAGTCAGGAAAGACCAAGGGTGATCTAGATACAGTGACTTCAACAGCACTGCAGGGAAGTGTGACCTTCTAAACACACACACTGGTCTGACTGTACTGTCAAAACCTTCGTCCCTACAGAAGAAGAAACAAACCGGCCACGACAATGAAGGACACTTCAGCACCCACCCCTCCGGCCAAAGGCAGGCAAGAATTTGTTGTATTCCTGAGCTTCGTGTGCTCCCTGGTAATAAAAGCACTTGAGAATATAAACCTACCTGTTCAGGGACAGGCAAGCGACTTTTTAACGTTAGAATGACCTAGCACGTCTTTTTGTCCATTTTCATACTGTTGCCCCGTAAGATGATGTTTTCCCTTGTTGAAGAGATACAGAAGTGAGGTGAAGAGCACGAATGGACTTTCGAGGTGGGGAGCACATTTAACAGATGGCCTTTAGCACCAACTATCAAATTGAGTTCAAATAATTGCAATTTGAAGGAAAAAGCTGACAGTGACTTGACCATGGTCTCTTTATGTAAAAATGCACCGTATTTCTTTTGTGCCATATCCTCATTCACTTTGATGTATTATCATTCCCTGTTCCTCTTGACTGCTTTTCAAAAGCGATCTAAATTAATGTGAATTGGTAAAGGGTAATTATTCCTATGAATAATTAGTGCATGCTAATATATGCAAAATAGGACAAATGCTAAGTTTTAGCCGCAGTGACAGTTCCTGTTCATGAGGCCCGCTCAGTAAAAGGGCACCTCCTGAGCACTGACAAAGGAACAAGGAGGATAGCTGCATCCTCACTGCAGGAGCAAGGAGTTACCCTGTACAGCAAAGAATGACAGAAGCATAGCTCCTGCTTTTTGTCTAAAGCATGATCTTACCAAAGAAAGGCTGGTTTTGTCTTAGCAAAATCCTGTAGGAATCTATATTATTAAAGATACATGATAATACAAAAAGAAGAAGCTATTACCAAGAAAAAGAGGTAGATACTCCCAGAGGAAGAAAACGGAAGGTTGTACTCATACAGATACCTGCCAGCAGCTCTCGCTGTCCTGCTCCGCTGATGGCCACGCAGAGCTCGGTGCCAGCGAGCACCGGGTCCCTGCAGGGCCAGGGCAAGTGGCCAGGAGCAGGAACTGCTTGAATCAGCTCGGGCACTGCCACCAAACGTGGCACCGCAGGCTGTGCTCCGCAGCACACCATTCTAGCACCGCGCTGCACAGCCAGTCCTGCACGCTGCCCCAAGCAAGCATTTAACATTTATAATTTCCATTAAACTTTATTAAACTGAATAGCTTCACACAGCACTATTTAGAGAGACCTCCAGCACACTAATTGGATGAAATGGCACACAAGAAAAAGAAGAAACATTTAAGTGCCTTCTTAGCAATAGTAGGAAGCTCCACAAGTAAGAAGTAAGATCCTGCTTAAAATAAATAGCAGTTCAGAATTCTCTCCAGATTGCATTTGCTACCTCCTCAAAGCCACAACAGACATTCTGGCATCAGGATGGGAAAGACATTAGTGAATTATGTGAAACATTTTCAATCCAGTTAGAGTCCAGCCCACCGTTATTTTATTAGTGAGCTTAAGAAGTTTAACATGTAACGGTATAATGCATCTAAAAGGGCTATTCCCCCATCTTTTGACAAAAAAAAAAGACAAAAAAATTCAAAGCCACACACATGACCTTCATATCTGCACTGTCTGTGCGTATCTCCTGTCGAAGAGAATTATAGACATGGTGCAGCCAAATTAGCAAGAAGCAGGATAGAAAAAAAAGATTCAAGATTGTCTGCAAGGGTTTTTTTTTTTAATCAGACAGTAATTACTAAATTTATTGGAGGCTGAAACACTCTCAGATGGTGCTCCCTGTTTTCCTGTTTCTGCCTCTGTGACCTGGGTATATAAGCACTCTCCCTTCCCTAAACACTTCTCCCTCAGCACCGAAAACCTAAGATCCAGCACGTACCTTCTCTAAGCGCGAGGTCTCAGAAGCTGCCTGGAGCTTCCATTCACCCATAGGGCTCCAACTTCAAAACCATCTCCTGAAAACACACCTTCTGCTTCGAAACTGCAAACGTGAGTTAGACCCTAGATCTGAGCAGACACATTTACACTCACCACTTCAAGCATGCTTTAAACCTGCAAACAGGAAATCAATTTCAGCATAGGTTACATCTGTATCTGTAGTTATTTTCTTTAGGAAAGAACAACTGATTATCAGTGGCGGGCATAAATACAGCTTTCTGCTACACGGAGATCCTCCTATAGTCCTACACATGTATTTAACCAATTTTGTAGCTTAAAGCATGTTTACTCAGAGATTTAATGCTTCTGGTTATATTACGTTAAAAGGTATTCTTGGTGGATGGAACTTTTTTTTTTTTTTCAAACAAACACGAGTTTTTCTCCAAGCTGCATTAAAGCATTTCACAGCTACTTATTAACACGATTTTGACCCGCCTCACCTAGAATGGTTAAGCAGGCCAGAAGATGCTGATATCCACCCAAGCCAGTGCATTGCTTAGAGGGAGAACAAGAGCACCCAGCAGGATACCACGCCTCCTCCAAGGAAACTTCTTGGGCTGTTGTTTTAAAATGAAAATCAAATGCCAGAGCAGGCTGCCCAGAGGGAGCCGCGGCAGCTGTGCAAGTTGCAGAACATCCACATAGAACGGCCCGGATGACCCAAGGCATCTGTTCTTACCAGCTTTGGCAGAGCTGGTTGTGGCTCAGCGCCGAGATGGGAAAGCCAAGGTCAGGGTTTGGCAGCGGGAAGGCAGTGCAGTGACTGAGAAGCCACAGCGCAGAATCAGGGGCAAATCCACTGTAAATCTTCAGAAGAAGGAAGGCAGAAGGGAAATCAAGCAACCATTTAGACTGACAAGTCCTTGCTGGGAGCACCTCACGGACCTCCAGAATGACCAAACAGCTGAGGCTGGCGGGGACTTCTGGAGACCCTCCACCAGGCCAGCCCCGCTGCTGGGGGCTGGGGCAGCTCAAGCAGGCTGCCCGGGACTGCCTCCAGTCGGGTGCTCTGCATCTCCAAGGATGGAGTCTTCTCAAAGCCCTCGGGCAGCCCGCTCTAGTGTTGGATCATCATTTAAAAACAAAAATCCGGTCAAACAAAAAAACACTGCATTTTACGCTTAAGCAGAATTTGTATTTCAACTTTTGCCCACTGCCTCTTGTCCTTTTACTGGATACCACTGATGAGTCTGGCTTGGTTATCTTTACTCCCTCCCATCAGGTATTTATGCACATGGGCAAGATCCCCCTGAGCCTTTTCTTCCTCAACCTGAACAGTCCCAGCCCTCCCAGCCTCTCCTCCTGCAACAGATGCAGCAGTTCCTTGGTCATCTTCATGGCCCTGTCCTATACTTGCTCTGGTGTGTCCATGTGTGTATTGTCCTGGAGAGCCCAGCACTGGACCCAGCACTCCAGATGTGTCTCACCAGAGCTGAGCAGAAGGGAAGGATCACAATCATCTCCCTCAACCTGCTGGACAAGACCTTAACGCAGCCAGGATACTGTTAGCCTGCTTCGTCGCAAGGGTGCATTGCCAGCTCACGTTCAACCTCTTCTCCACCAGGACCCCCACGTCTTTCTCTGCAGAGCTGTTCTCCAGCTGGTCAGTCCGTGCTTGCACTGGTGCCTGGGGTTGTTCCTCCCCACGTGCAGGACCTGGCATTTCCCTTTCCTGAACTTCACGAGACTCCCGTTGCCCGTCTCTCCAGCCTGTCGAGGTCCATCTGAACAGCAGCACAACCATCTATCTGGTCTTATCAACTGCTCTCACTTCAGAACACAGCAACTTCCTTGAAAGCATCAAATATTTCAGGTGGAGGATTGCCGCAATGATTGCATTCTTCACCTAAGACACAACTGGATTCTAAGAAAAGTTTTATGATTTTCCTGAAGCAATTTTCTCCTTAAAGTCTTGGTGGTTCCCTTTGCTGCTGCTGCCCCTTCTACTCAAGTTCAGGCTTACCTTAAGAGCTGATAGTTTTTCTTCATACCATAATTTCCAGTTGCTGAGGCCAGGCCACACATCACTTATTACCATGTCACCATAGAGTAGAAATCCCCTCTCCTCCGTGCTGGTGAGACCCCACCTGCAGTACTGCGTTCAGCTCTGCAGCCCCCTGCATATGAAGGGCATGGACCTGTTGGAGCGAGTCCAGAGGAGGCCACAAAGATGATCAAGGACTGGAGCGCCTCTCCTGTGAAAACGGGCTCAGAGAGTTGGGGTTGTTCAGCCTGGAGAAGAGGAGACTGCGGGGAGACCTTACGGCAGCCTTCCAGGACCCAAAGGAGGCCTACAAGAGAGCTGGAGAGGGCCTTTTTCCAAGGGCATGAAGTGGCAGGACAAGGGGTGATGGCTTTAAACTGGAAGAGGGTAGGTTTAGATTAGAGGTAAGGAAGCAATTCTTCCCTCCGAGGGTGGTGAGGCACTGGCACGGGTTGCCCAGAGAACTTGTGGATGCCCCATCCCTGGAAGTGTCCAAGGCCAGTCTGGACGGGGCTTTGAGCCACCTGGTCTAGCGGAAGGTGTCCCTGCCCATGGCAGGGGGTTGGAACTTGGTGATCTTTAAGGTCCCTTCCAACCTAAACTGTTCTGTGATTCTATCATAGCGCACACAGCACAACAGCCAATGCAGCTAATGAGGCTGCCTTAAACAATATGATAAACACATATGCTGATGAGCCACGGCACCGCTGCTTTTCCATTTGTGCACCTCCATGAATGATGGGTTGTGAAAGCATCACCCATCATCCATCAGACTGAAACCTACTCATCAGGCCCAGAAAAAGCAATTTACATTTCCCTCTTTCATTCACCGAGCAATAATGTGTATAAAAGGAGATTTATGCCACCTCCTAAATGCTTTGCTAAGCAAAATACCACTGTAGCCCCTGTAACTATTCGGTTTTACAAAGGATGTCTACTCAGTTTAGCACATGGCAGTACAGATGTCAATCTGATTTCCAGAAGAGTTAAAACAGGTTTAGCTCGGATCCATACTCCTGACTAGAAGTATAGTGTGGTGGGAGCGCAGCTCCAGTGCCACGGCTTCCTTTCAAGAGGGAGGTTTTGCTCAGCCTGGGAGAGACAGGTCAGGGGAGCACATGGTAATGGTCTTCACCTGCACGAGGGGTGGTTGGGCAAGCGTGGCTGATCAACCGGTCTTCACGAGCACGAGGGAAACACATGAACAAGTCAGCTTCTTTTCACAAAATAAAATTTAGTTTAAACACTGGGGAAAAAAAAGCAGTCTAATTAGAAACAGTTAACAGACGAACCAGGGAGGTTGTCAGATCTCCCGTCACTGCAGGTTTTTATTAACAGATTAGATGAGCATCTGTCAAAGACGCTTACGCTGCCAGGAAGTTCTAAAGATACAGAAGAGACGGGTTTTTTTGGGTAAATAACACACGGTTTAATAAGCCAATGGATAAAATACTGCTTTGAAGGGAGGAGGGCGGGACAGCGTCTTCGGCTACGCGGCCTCCTCCGCGGAGCCCGGGGACAGCCCAGGGACGGCCGGGCTCCGGGCCTGCCCGCCACAGCGAGCGCTCGGCTAACCTGGGCGCTGGCAGGCTGCGAAACTCCCCCTGCAAACAGGCGAAGATGATGATACTGGCACAAAAAGGGGACAGCTGATAATATTTTAGCGAAGAGTTCTCCCAAGGGTTGTACGCTGCCCCTCAGAAGGAGGGGCCGGAGGTGCCTCATTCATCTGAGCATACAAAGCAGCAACCAGAGCTCTCAAGGCCTTTATCATTTTGATGGCCTTGTGCTCATTCCCTTTTTGGGAAAAATCACGCATAATGGCCTTTAGGGAACTAATTAAGTAAAATATGCTGAAGCTGAGGACGGCAGCAGGCTAGGGACAGATCAGCCAGGGAAGACAGAGTGCATGGAAAAAAAACCCGAGACACTTACAAATAATCTTATTTTTCTAACAACACTGGTAATTTTAATATCAAAATTGATATTTACACTTTCAATAAGTTTTTTAAATGTAAATTATGAATAAAAACATTATCACTTCAGTGAAAAGGTAGATTACATATTAGTATTTCCCTGAAATACTGTCAGTCTGTATGTTAAGCGACTGTAACTTATTGGGGATTAATTCCAACCTCTTGAATTCAGTGAAAAATGTCCCTTTAAGTTAGGAGTCTTTGACTCATACCAACACTGAAACTGAATAAAACAAGGTAGGGAAGTTGTATGGTCCTGTTTTGTTGTCCAAACTAAGCACCATGCAAATACCGAAGTAAATTTAGCCATAGAGTTCATTAATAATTATAAGCAAATGAACTTTTTTGAAATACATGGGTTTTGTCCTAACAATTTTACTGTAAGCGTTAATGGATTATTTCCTCTCTCCCTCTCCCACCAAATGTCACAAGATCCCTTTGTACATAAATTATGTCCAATAAGTTGCCTCCAGCTAGGATATTTTATTAACTGCTGGATGAAGAACAGCTGTATTATACAGAGATATAATTATGTTTTAAGGAAAATATCACCACCATGGAGGTATGATTTTCTATTTAGATTTAAAACTACTGAACAAAATCAATTCCCCATGCTAATAACTATGTACAATCTCAGTCTCCTTTTGAGCATCTCCACATTTCTGGCCTGCTTTAAGAGGAGACACACAAGCAGACACGCTTGTTCGCAGGGCTGTGGGGAATCAGCCCAAGCCAACACATACTGATCAGCTACCGAGAAACAGGATGTCAGCAGAAACCTTCATAACCACCTCACAGCGTTACCCACCCTGCCCTGGACGCAGCCGCTTTCAGCACACTGATTCTCGTAAGAGAGAAGGAACAGAAAATACAGCATTATTTTACAGCTGCAGTGGGCAGAAGAGCTTAGCCCTGATGCATACCAAAAGCTCGTGTTACAAGAGATGATGCGAGTTCTCTTTTCGTATTGCTATTCTGCTTTCTCTATTTCCTCCTCCTGCTTTTAGCTGTCCCCTGTACTCAGTGGTACGTCCTTATTTGATTGATATTTATGAAGGACTGAAAGTGAGGCTGGGGGACTGCAGAACATACCCCTGCCGACAGATTACCCGCAAACTGTCACTCTGAACTGTAAATGAGGTATATTTACATTTATTATTTTGTTAAAAAATGTTTTTCCCCATGGAGCATCATATCTGCGTTTTTCACCAATAAACTACAGCCTGTTAAATAGGAGAAAAAAGGGGAGTGGGTGGGGGAAATCAAAGGGCTGTTATTCATCTCTGATGAATTTCAGAAAATTTCGTATTAAAAAAATCTGTTAACAGCCCAGCCAGCAACAGGAAACAGGCACTGCTTGAGAATGATGGGGAAACCACGGGTTATACACAAACGCTAGTTTCAGCACAACAGCAGTTACCGATTTTAAAAGGCCAACACCAAAAGCCATATCCATACGGTACTAAAGATCTGAGCGAGAACAGAGGGTTCAAAGACCTCCGTTATTGCTGGCACAGGACAACAGAGCCCAAGAGCAGGCACAGCAGCCCTCCCTGTCCTGCTCCAGCAGCTGCCAGAGGCACAAAGGCTTTGACCCGTTTGGGGAACATCTGCCACCAAAACTGCCAACCCGGTCACTTCGAGCTGCAGACTACTGCCAGCCACTACCACGGTGCTCGCGGCTTGGGGCAGCTCCCCACCATTTCGGATACACAGCCACTAAGGACCCACAGAGCGACTCCGCACTACTTAAAAGCAAGGCAGGGAGCGCAGAGTGGGCCAGGACCACTGTGCCGGGAGAGCAGCCAGCGGCACCACGGGGCCGCGACTGCCGAGCCACCCACCCCACACGTGCCACTGCCCGGCCTGGAGCACCTTGCAGTGTATTTCCCTCCATCATCTTGTGGCAGAATGTGTTTCTCAAACAGACCTTCAACTGGCCGAACAGCTAGAGATCATTTTCCTGCACTGACAGACCCAGGCACCAACCCTTGATGAGGAGGACTTGGGTTCGACTCGCTGCAGCGCTACCAAACACCCTCGACTCCACACACCCGATTTTCACAGCTCATGTCAAGGGACCGGCAGGTACCAGGCACCCCAACAATCTGGTCCACCATCTCAGCCCCTGGAGGTAAAATGAGTGTCCTATCTCACACTCACATTGCAAGACTAGCTCACTGTTACAGAAAACGTTCAGTTACTATGGTGACAGGGAACAGAGAGGAAAAAAATCCCTTAGATTCATGTAAACACAGGTTTTCATATGCAGATTGCAGTATTCTGTACTTCCAGTTCATACTGATTTATGAATTTTCAGTTATTCAGCCAGCAAAAACTGAGTGATTATTTATAAATATAAAAGTTAAAGTTCATTCCTAGATAAATCACAAACAAAAACAGGCCTGAATTTATCATATATATTATTCACAATGACTAATTCACTCATCTCCAGTTATATGTCGAAAACTCATCATGCTAATTTTAATTACTTAATTTAGGGGGCAACTCTTCCCTGTTTCCCTCATCATAAATTTGTTTACATACCTGTGTCTCTGTTTTCTACCCTTTGCGGATAACACACATAGTAAACAAGGAATAGATGCTTTTAGTGAATGCTTCTAAAATTCGCTATATTCAGCTTTGAACTGCTGGCCTGAGGGTGAAATCAGTACTGATTCATAATGTTTCAGTTCTTTTTTAAGCTGCAACTGAACATTCATAGAAAAATGAAAATAGTCTGAAATAGTTTTGGCTACCATTTGTGATGGCTTTTAAGTTCCAATGTCCTGACGCCAGTTATCCGTTTTTCTCCTTTTCTGAGCCTTTTCAAAACTGGTTTCCAGGAGCACACACAGAAATAGAAGTCTCGCACCCCAGATGCCTGCCTACTTCTCTTGCCTATTTTCTGCATGAAACCTACCAGGAGACTGCAGCTGCCAAGGAGGAATCTAGTCCTACCTCAACCGAGTTTCTGGAAGATGAGGAATCAACCGGACTCTTCCCCAGGTGGCCAGCAATCCTGGTTCCAGCCGCTGTTGCAACAGCCAAAAGGCACAGAATACACACCGGCGCGGTATCTACCGCCAGCCCCTTCGAAACAGTTCGGGTTTCTCAGCTTCCCAGCTCTTGCACATGCGTGCCCCTCCTAACACCAACAGCTACAACTGCACTTCGTCCCCATCCGAGCACAGCCAAGAGCTCACCCACCCGCTTGGGTGGTGCCGGACACACCGGCCATCAGCGCCCAGAGGAGCCGCTCCGCAGCCGCTGCGTTAGCACCCTCCGTCGTGCTGCACGCTCCAAACGCGCCGCGAGGCTCCGCACCAGCTGATGCCGAGATACAGCGCACTAATGTTTTATCTCTATTCGGCTTACCTAGGATTTGTTACTTTAAACATTACTTGCCTCTGTCCTGCGAAGGACACCTGTGCAAATAAGCATGCACTAAGCCATCGTACGGCTCCGGATGATGCCAGCACAGGAACCCTTCAGTAACTCAGCAGCAGCAATAAAAGGCCTCATATTATTCTGGCAGTGATACCAGGCAGTCCACAACCAGATGGATGTATTTGTAAATAAGGCAGATCAGTTTTGTCAGGTTGTAATTGGTTTTAGAACAAGCAATTCCCACGATGACAAACAACAATTAAAGAGCACAGAGCTCCCACTGCGTGCAACACTGAACGGGTTTTACAAGAGGGACAGAAGCAGAGGAGAGCAATGGAAGTGCTACCAATGATACACAAATGGTTTCATCCTGAGACAGGCCTTACAATGCCACCTAGAACAGGAAAACCCAGCAGCACTGTCAGGGTGATTCCAGAAGAAAGCAGAGCCTCTTCCACCTTCTAGATGTCCACTGCCCATTCAAGTTGCAACTGGAGCCACAGGAGACACCTTGGCAATTCAGAACCTGCAATGATCAGCTGTCCTTCCATCTTGGCAGGTCATCTGGATGGCAGGCTTACACGGACTAGATAAGCTACTGGGAACCTTGAGAGTCTTCACACAAAGATACTACTGGGGACAAGGAGCTAAGTTCTTTCCAGAGAGCTCTAGACACGTGCAGTCTGGTAAAGAACCGCCAAAAGCTAAGGAAAAGGTCACTGAAGATTTTTTCTTTCTTTCAAAGGCATATTGCTACCATGAATTTCTGCAGGCTCAGTAGTTAGTTTGGTGGCCATAAATGTCTTTTATTGTCATGGTGAGGTACACCATGGTCAAGGACACTGCAGCAAACACTCACCAGCGACAACGTGAGCAGCCTCCACATAAATTTGTGGCATGCCGTCAAGAGTACACGCACTGGGAACCAACAGGGTAGCCGGGCTTCACGCCTGGCTCTCACGCACAGTTGCAGGACTCCTGAGGAGAAGACCCGTGACTATTTCCGTGACCAACCGCTGCTCTCTCACGGAGCTTATCACTGCAGTTTTGTGCAAACCAACTGTCAGAGCAGCTGGATTACCTCCACGAGAGCATGCTACAGCTGATAAACAAGGGTCCTGTTTCACCACGTTCAAAGAGCTGGTTCTGCTAGCGCGCCTCGTCCCCAATACGCTGCCTTAAACCCTCAAAACACTACCCCTCTTCACGAAATCTCTCACGTGTCACCCACTCCTCAAGCAAGACAGCATCATTAACCTCGTTCCCCACATGAAGCAGCTCTGGTGCAAAGAAGCCTCGCCACTCAAAGCCACAGCACCAGTCCACTCTCAAGCCTGGCACGGGAGTCAGGAGCGCAGACCTGGGTCCCTACTGCGCCTTCTCACATCGAGGAGATACCCCCGGCATGCCCACCGCTCCCCACGTTTCCACACTTCTGTGGCACCCAGAGGGACGAGGTGTTCGGATGCAGTAAGGTGCACAGGACACGTTACCTTCAATCTAGAGTAAAAGAGGACATTTGCCACGAGCTGTCAGAGCCCGGCACTGTATCTTCTGAGGTGACTGCAAGCATGTTTGGGTCTGGAAATGGAAAATGGCAAACAAACTTTTGTATCTATCAGTGTGAAGTAGTTTAAGAAAGCTTCTTGAATATTTTTGGTTTAATCCCCAATGAAAGCTTAATTCTGAAGAAGTTATTCTCTGGTTTTGTGACCTGCAAAATTATCTCCTTCCGCCCAGTGCCTCGGGAGAGGTACGCCATCTGCTATACGTTCCTCTCCCATCTGACACACATTCAAAAAGCGTTTGTAAAGCAGTAGGGAACTACATCAACAGCGCAACCCACGAGATGTATGAGAACATGCCGTATGATTAGGAGGAGAGGCAAACAATGTGCATTTCTTTTTTCCTCTTCTTCCCACTCACCCTTAGTTTTGAGCTGACCTCTTACATGAAACAGATTATTGTTATTCCAACAGTATCTCAAACTGCCATCCCACAAGAACAATGACTACATGAGTACTCTTTTTGTTATGGTTTCACTTTCGGGGGTTTATATTATGACATTTTCACTTACAGCATGTTTGCTTATTGTTTCTTTAGGGATTTCAGCAAGAATAGGTCAAGAGCATCGATCACTGCACAGGAAAAACTGCTTTTAAAAATGTGAATCACTTAAAACATCATCAAGCAAGGATGTTAAAAGAAACAAAAAATGTTTTGGAAGAACCTGCTGCTGAGAGCCTGCTTAGCAACTCGCCTGATATACTCCAAGTCAAAACTGGCTCAACGCTGCTATTTATTTTTGTTCAGTTTTTGCCACACCTCCTCAGATTTTTCCTGAACTACCCGAAAAAATGCGATCACAGTGGAGAGCCTGATTTCCAGCTTCATTTTTTACAACAGCAGACGTCCCCTTCATTTTAGTGGTAAAAAAGAACAGGGCAGGACAAAAGTCCCTACAAAACGCTGGCTGTACTGAGTGGAAAGTAAAATAAAGAAATGTTAAAGGAAAATCTGGCAAAATAAAAGGTTAATCTTGCAGACTTTCTGCATGACCGTTACAGTCATTTCAAAGAGCTCCGACTGGGATGTCAATGGTCTTAGTTTCCTCTGGGTGCAACACTCAACTTACATAGATCTTCACACCTTCACAGTGCACTCACACGCCATTTGCTGCAGAATGACCTATACAATAAGCCTGTCTTCTCCATCTCTCTCCAGCTGATGCACATACACAGTCCTAGCCACAAAACACTGTTCAGTTCCCCTAAGGTGTGAAACAAACTGGTTTCCATCACAGAGTAAGGTCAGCTGGTCCAACTTACCACTATTTCTGTACAATACCTGAACAACTCACACTTTCCTACACACGACAGATGTAAGCGCAGATTGGAGCTTGCTGTCTCCCGGAGCAGCGGTACACCTCTAAAACATGACGGTACACGTTACTCGCACCGTGGCGGTGAAGATCCCTCCGTTTCTGCACCACAGGCAGAGTCCTGCCCCGAGGAGCCAGCAACCTCCGCTGAAAACAGGAAGCGGCAGCTGAGTCGAGCAAACAGGCAGGAGGCAAGCGGGGACCTCAGTGTGACTTACCGCCACCGATCAGCCGATCGGATGGTTTTCTAGACCCCACAAAACAAAGCTTCAAACAGATGGTTAAAGGAGAATCACACAGCTCACACATTACCCAATTGCTGTGGCAGCACAGAAGACACGTCCAACCTAAGCAAACAGCCGGTGCCCAGGCAGCTTCTGGTCCTCCTGCAAGACGCAGAGTTCAAGGGCCTGACTTCTGCTCCTACTCCTAAGTACCACCCCCGTGCCCGAGTCTCCGTGCCTCTGCATCTCCCCGTCAGCCAAACAGGCGGAATGCTCCCGCCCGCCTCTCGGAAGCACTGGGAAAATAAAATCACAAATACTCAAACATTTTGAAACTATTGTGTGGGTATTCACAGAAATGCCAGCGTTATTTAGTCCAGTGGCCTCTCTCAGAGCATTGCTTCGGTGCTGCAGGGGAAACTATAACGTATCCAGCCAATTGTGTAATGCTCTACACACGGATAGAAATTGTTTTCTGATCTCTCCAGCAATCACATTCCACCCCGAAGCATGATATTTGATTGTGCTGACCTCAGCATGCTTAACTGTACACAATATTGACTGTAAATGTACTCAGCCCTTTTGAAAATATGCCCATGTCCAAAAAGAAACAATCATTAGGCAACACTGCAAAATAAAAACACACCACGATAGTCCAGCCTATACTTGGTGAAGTTTAACCCTATTGAGCAGCAACACACAAATAACTCCCCTGTAAGCAATTAGCACCCTCTTGTATACTACATTACTGCTGAAGTACTCAGCGTGACAACCACCAAGGTCTTTTACCTCCAGAAAGGGGCATAGCAAAGGAGGAGCCTTTGCCAGACTTCTCACCACCGCCTGTTTCGGAGGGGTAGACGCAGACAGGTTTCAGTCACTGCGGTATGAGAAGCAAGGTGAAGGATTCACTGTGACCCTTTTCTAACCTCGCAAGGTGCATTGCACGATCCCTCATACAGGCAGGGATCCTGGCACATGATCTCAAGGGCACGAAGCACCACACACCAAAGCCGATGGGAGATATCCCACCCATTCAAGAGGGCTTGCTTCCAACCCACAGCACCATGTTTGACAGCAGCAGAGCCATATTTTCAAACAAAACTCTGTCTTTTGGCCAGAGCAGGACTTTCCCATCCCTTAACAGTCGTTTAGGGTATGCTGTCCCGCCAGAGGAGTTAGCACATCCTCCCAAATAACGGAGAGGCAAAACCATCTGCCTACAATAACATTTTCTTAGAAGGCCCAATACGTCTTCATCAGCTCACAGCTTATCTCCTTCCAGTGGAGGTCACTGCTGGTAAGTGGTCCACAGCATCCTTCCACAGATGCCGCTGAACAGACACCCCCATCCGGCTTACAAGGTCCGGGGACAGAACTCCACAACGACCACAGCTCACATGCTGCAACACCAGCATAAATCTGGAATAACTAATCAGCTTCTGAGGGCAAACAGGAACAGAAGACGGGGAGTTTAAGAAAAAGCTAGATATGCTCTCTGCTCTTGGCAGGATAATCTTGCAGAGAGTATTTCTTGCTTCACTAACTGACCAGCTAAGCAGTGCCTTTCAACGCTATCACACAGCTTTAGCGTATGACTTTCCATTAAGGGCACAAAGCGGTTTGCAGAAAGGTCAACAGCACTGTTTCCATCTTGTCCTGAGCTACAGCCCTCTGTTTCACACTGCATTCCCACTCCAGGGTTACATTCCCAAACAGGACTCGTCTGCACGAGGCTTCGCCTCCTGATCATCACTGTCTTGCCATGCAACTCCAATCTTCAAGCTCTATTGCAGCTTTAATCCCGCTACATTGCCAATACTGTAAAATAATAGTGGGATTTTTTCTCACCAGATCAGATAGAAGTCTGTATCTTTACAATTCAAACGCTAACAAGCTGTTTTGAATGAAACATCATTCAGGCTCTTCCCAAATACCAATTAACCTTTTTTCACACAGAGAAAATCTTGAATTCTCTCTAGAGCCTTTGCCAACACAAAGCCTTAGAATGCCACACTAACAGTTTGATCTCGAGTTCTTACTCTTATGAGGAGTTCTGTAATCTCAATAATTATAGTGTCATCACAGAGTTAAATTTCCACAAAGTACAAAAAAAAGGGGGGGGGGGGGAGATATTCAAATGCAGACTTCTTCCCAAAAAGCAGTTCATTCAAAGCCATTGGGTCACTGACATTAGACAGCAAGTCCTACCTATTGCAGGACCTTGCCTGAGCCAGAAGCTTTAAACATCACCATCAATATAAAAAGTAACTCACTGCTGTGAGCTCCCTCAGATCTCAGCTGCTGGCACACTGTAAGCTTGCACACATAGAAGCTCTTCTGAAAAGCATTTAGTCCATCCGGGTATGTCAGCTTTCACCAGAGAGTAAAGCAGAATTCTAGCCCTCTTGGGTGAGGGGGAAGCATTTTCATTCCATAGCAAGGGTTTTTATTTCCATGAAACAATTATTGATTAATCAGTGCATTTAACAGAGAAAAAATGTTGCACGCATATAAGGCCAGCAACCTAAAATTATCTAACTGATGATCTTCAGCTAAGAAATCTGTTCTTCAGGTCATCTTCTCTAAATGAGCTGTTCCAAGTAGCAGAACATCACCTCAGGCTCTAACCACACCACAGAATAGCCTCAAGACCACAAATAACTCTTCAAACAAAGCTAATCAATGCTACAGCATCTAAAAGAAAACCATCTTTGGGGCTCTTCCGTGGTGAAGGGGAAGCCACTGTTTCATGAAGTCCTTCATAGGGACTTCTGCTGTGGTCTTCCAATGCGTGACACTCTTCCACAAAGTTGGACCTCGGAGGTGAAGTTGGTCCAACAGATGGAGAAAGGCAGTGGAAAACAGGGCTCCCTTTTCCCTCAGCAGGAATCATTAAAGCCAGACCTCTATCTCCTGATCTCTGGTCATTTACATGGTTTTGTATCCTGTTTTCTTTTTAAATATTTACTCTTAAGAGTACAAGCAAGATAGTAAAACAACACTGAGTCTCACCTAATCACTACAGTTAGCTTTGCTATCTGGATAATAACCAAAGCAAGGGCCATACAGATAAAATCCTCGCCCTAGAGAGCTGTAGCCCCGAGCATTCCCAAGAGCCGCAGGATTAGCTCTCTCCACCCAGAGAGCTGCATCCCCTCTCCTCCATTTGTTTGACAGACAGGCCACTGAGACACAGATGCCAGGAGGGACAGAGCTGAAGAATCAGGGATGCTCTCCTAAGGAGCAACCCCCTCTCCTCTCACCTCTCTGATATAGCAAGGAACTGTAGACAATTGAACTCTATAGTCGTTCCAACAGAACATTACTGAGCTTTCCTGCACACCTGCTGTTGCTACAAGATGGAGCAATATTTTTACAGAGCTACTTTGAGCAGCAAGGTGCATTGGAGTGACTAATCCCTTGCCACATATATGACTGTTCCTCCCAAAGGCCTAGGTGAAAAAGGAAAGTGAAACCTTTTTCTTATCGTCCCTTTTCAAAGCTGTTCTTCAACTCCGAAGGAAAGAAGAGTGAGAGACACTAATGCAAATTCTTTTCTGAAGCTATTGGACACAGAGAGGCTGCGTAGTTTTCCCAAACTCTCCAGATCCCAGGCTAACCGCCTGCAGCACCAACTGCCTTCACAGACAACCTCCCCTGAATGTCAGCTTGGTTTCAGCAGTCAGGAGAGGACATCAGTGAAGCTAACAAAGAGTTTTGTTGTTCTGGGAGGCACATTGTTTTAAGGCAGCTCAAGAGCACAAGATGCATAAGCAAGAGAATCTCGCAGCCACAGCTTCCTCCCAGTTTCCAGCTCCCTGCTCCCCCCAGTCCCTTCCAGGCCAGGGGTTCCCAAACTGGGGAACTCAGGCCAGTACAGCCACACACACCACAGCCACGTCCGAACGAACACCTGAGCAACCAGCCAAGAGGCACTGCTGTCACTCTCCTCTGACAAGGGTGCACCCACAGAGCTAAATCTGGGGACCCACCTTCTAGAAGAGGCACAGGAATTATAGCACCACACCTTTTTACATATCTTTGGTTTTAAAACAAAGGGGAAGATTTAAAATAAAGAGGATGATTTAACACAGAGGGGATGATTTAACACAAAGAGGATGATTTAAAACCTTTCCCTCCCTGCCCTGGATGGGATCCTAACAGCTGCCTCCTCATTGATGAGTAATGACAACACTGGGATAACTAACAAGGCTGTATATTCCCCAGCCTGGCATGCGAGGGCTGCTGTGCTGTTGATGCTGCCATTTTTCACATGAACTCTAAAACCAAGCTGCTGACCGCTCGCGGTCATTAAACGGCAGTGAGAACACATCAGCCCTATCACACCGACTCGATCCCAGCCCAGGGACTCGTACTACAACTACATAAACTCCCTCAGTAATTTTATTTCAATACTCTACTTCCTCTCCTAAAACTGTGTGTTGCAACATGCTGTTCAGCGGCTGCCTCTTCCTGAACTGCTGCAGCTGTCTTCCAGAGGTGAGAAAAGGGACACCAAAGTACGTCACCTCGGGCCAGTTTTTCAGAGAAGAGCTTACGAATCAGACTCTTGGAGACGTGAACAGCTCAAAGCGCATCCAACAAGCGCAGGCACAAAGCGGGAGCACCAGGTGAGGAGTGGAAGCCCTACGGAGGTCATCAGTGACAAGCACAAACCATTATTACAAGTTGCTGCATGGGCTCACACTGTTTACTCATTCCTGTGTCCTCCCTTGCTGCTATGATACATACCAATAAAATACACAGAGGTGGGGCGCACACAACACAATGGTTATTAATAAGAAATATTCAACTTTTGTAAAGAGGAAGATTTGCTGGCAGCTCAGCAAAAGCCTTCTGGGATTAAATCAACATTCAGGATTAAACAGCTGCCCAGGGTGTAAGAAAGGGGAGATTACGTCTTGCCAGTTTTGCTGGAGAGCAGCATGAGACACACGACTGCGCACGCCGCGGCACCCCTCTCCAGCCCCGAGCCTGATGCCAGGCGTTACCTGCTCCAACCGCTCCGTCACCGGCCGCCTGTCAGGAGTGTGAATGCCTCTGAAGTCGGTAAATGCATTTCAGAAGGTGATTGTTGCTGCCGTGGGTGGTAGCTTGACAAACAGCTACTGAAACAAAGCCAAATTCAGGCAAGAGAAAATTTAAGAGCTCGTGGGGGAGGGTTTCCCCCCACCTTCAATGGGCCAGTAGCAGGGTAGAGTAAATCCTGCTCCTGACAGGTGCTGAAACTGTGCACACAGAACTTAAAATATTACACCTTGCGGAGGCTTATAAATATCTGTTAAGCACCTGAAGTGCATTTGGTGCTGCACTCCTACAACCCTTAAAACTCTTCACCTGGAACCAGGACTAGCTACAGGCCATGAATAAGTGTTGTAAGGGGTTTTTACTGTTATCAGGAAGAAGGGTAGATTGGTAAATAATGCCTGCTGCACCCAGGTACCTGCCAGCTATCAGAAAAGAAAATAGCCAGGCTTACAAGGATCAAAATACCCCTCTTTTCTATTGAATCGCAGCCGTCAGCTCTCAGCAGAAGCCTCAGACCTCAGCTCCTGCAACCACCAGCCACGTTCCCGAGGACAAGCCAGACCTCTGGGCTGGGCTCGTCGTCCAGCGCTTCCGACCACAGCTGCTGCGAGATGGCACACAGGTAACGGGGAGGCTGGAGGCCCCGCTCATCACGCACACAAGCCGGAGGAGCTGCAGAGGACGCAGCGACCCGCTCGGGGCAGGGCGCGTGGGCCACGCACATGCCACACGCTCGCTCCTCCTGGTCCCCGCACGAGGACCCGAGTTCAGGGATGCAAAGTAGGCCTCCAGAGCAGAGCAAAGCCCAAAGCAGGCCTCTTCACCACCGTGCACTCCCAAACGCAGCCGGATTTCGGTTTTTTAATGCATTAGAAGTCACCATAATGAAAGAAATCTGAACTGAAGTCTGACCGCCGGGCGCGCGGCCTGCCCACGAGAAGCACAGGCTCTGCCCCGGGACGGCGGCGGCAGGAGCAGCCCTCGACTTCTGTTTAAGACAGATGCTCCTACGTGAACACAAGTGTTTAAGAAGCATGGCTGCTAAATGCAACTTCTGCCCCGCTGTGGGGGTCAGGCCACGCTAAGGGACTTCAACGCAGAGCTTCGGCCTCCCCCTCCCTCGCCACATGGCGGAAGCACAACCTCCCACACCCACGATCTAGCTGTACAGGTACACCGCGAGGTGCTGGGAGACGAAGCCCAGCCTGGCGGCAGCAGCCAAGAACCCAGACGCAGCAGAAGCAAGTCCTGCAAAAGATCCATGGCTTGTCCCTTTGCCGGCCTCTCCGTCTTCAGAGGTAAAGCAAAGCTTTCCTGCTTATCCTGCCAGAAGCACCTCCACTCTGCTGTGTTTGCTTAAACAGCTTCAGCTGGGGCCAGAGTGCTGTGTCTTATGAGGAAAAAACACTTCAGTCATGTCACCCATCTTTTAAATATCACCCCACATTCTGCTAGAAGGCCAGCACACACAGCACACAGGCTTTCAGGCCCCCATCCAGCTCCCCATGTAAATGGGGCCATGCACCTAGAGAGTCTTTGGGTTTAGCAACGTCTTGACAAGCAATAGCAGCCACGGTGCTTTGGCACGCTCCACTTCTACCGTCTGCACCAGCACCGTGAGGCCAACCATCCGGCCGCGGCGAGGCAGCGCCCAGTGCCGTGCCCACGCTCCTGCCTCGGCGGTCACGCAGAGCTGGCGGCGAGAGCGCTGGGCCACGAACCGGCTGCGTCTGACCCAGAGCAAGGCACGCCGGCACACGGGTACACACAGCTCTGACCCGTTACTGCGAGCTCGTGGCTCCTTCTCCCCTCTGACCACAGAGGAGGCCCGAATCCAAGGCATTTTCAGAAGGTCCACCCCACCAGCAACTATACGGAGCTGCTGATGGCCAGTCGCGTGCAGGAGCCTGCTGACACAGTTGAACCATCCCAGCCTCCACCAAAGAGCTTGGGACTTCAGCTTTGCAGGAAACATCTCTGATAGATTCAATTTGTTTCCATTAGAGACTGCCAATTAGTCTTTATTATGAATTACAGATATACTTCTCTGCTATTCTCTGCACATGGCCCTCCCAGTCCCCAGGCAAGGAGGTCTCATGTAAAACCCATCTGCCAGGACCGCACTGTCAGACCCCACCAAGGAAACACAGAGGATAAGTGGAAGATAACAAGTAAATCTATATGGGAATCAACCAAATAAGGAGCAACGCTGAGTGGTTATTCTGAAGTCTCACAGTAAAAACTAGATGAGATTCATCAGGATCTGCTATCTGCTGCAGATGACTCCACCGAAGCCGATGGAGCTACGCCAAGGCATGCCAGCTGGCTCTCGGGTCTCACCTCCCCACATTTTGTTAAGCAAGACAATTAAGCCAATGGAAATTTTATATGTTTCTGTGATTAATATTTAGCAGTTTCCTACCAGCCTGCCCAAAGGGATGGAACTTTCTTCTCTTTTGCACGGTCCATTTTATTAAATGGGCTGCCAAGCTTAAGCCTCGATGCCTCCTCCAACTGGGAACCAAGCTTCCCTCCCGAGCAAGCCATAACCCCAGAAAATAACTTGGTATGGGAATTTTCCCAAAATTTTCTGAGCAAAGTGGAAAGAGAGCAATAGGTAGGAAATGAGAATAGACATAAAAGAAGGGATGCAGCTACTGCAATAGAAAGAGTAAAACGAAGCTAACAAGCAATGATAAATTAACCTAAGCTGCAGTTCTCCTATGAAAATGGGAAAAAACACATTGGCTTCCTTTGGCCTCAAGGTTTGCAAGCCTTCTTAATGTTTTTATATGCTAAATCCATCAAAACTCTAGTTCTATTATCAATTTACACAGCAGCTAAGAGTCCTAGAAGTGCAAGAAATCATTCCTTTACCACTCTGCAGCCAGATGCACCATTTAAAGACTACCATCTTTAAGGATCACCAGGGATGCTTTTCACCTGCCAGCCGTATGACAAAAGATGCTATTGATTCACAGCAGTCTTCCTGCCAACAATAACCAAATAGATCATACAGTGATTTGAATTTTGCCGGGTTAAAGAAAAGCTTCAGGAAGCAATATGAAATTAAACAGCCAATCAACACAATGCCCAATTTTCTGCAAGATTTACAATGCTGTACCGTAGATGGTTGCATCTACATAATTAGAAATCGTTAGTTTTGCTGCATTAAAGCAACAAATCATGCATTTGACAGTAATGAGGAAAAGACATTTATTTATCTTCTGGCCAGATAGACCAATTAAAATTGTACATCTGAAAACACTCACTTTAAATTGTGCATCTAAGGATCTACTGTATTCTGTATTTTGCAAGTAGCTTTAATGTGGCAGTTGTAAATATGCAGCCACGTCTCTATTGGCATTTATTTTTAATGCAACTGCTCCTGCCTGCTAATCCAAGAACGACAAATAAGAAAACCTGCCTCCTAAAAAGTATCCTTAATATTCTCTTTCTGGTACCGTCAAGCAAGCATCTGCTGCCAGTCCCAGGCCAGCTCTCTCCTCTCCTGACAGCTGAGGAAGGATGCAGATCAGCAGCAGGAGGAAAGGACGGACCCACAGCACCATAACTGACAGGAGAGACCACACCACGGGAAGGCACCTGTCAGTGTGGTCAGGAGAAGGGAAAGAGAGAGGTCCCCACGCACGGGCAGATGGCAAACGCTGCGGCGAGCTGCAAGGACAGCCAGCCTGCAGCAGCCGCAGGCAGCAGCGATTAGGTATTTCCACTCCTACAAACGGAGCGGCACTGACCTGCCTCAGACACCCTGCATCGCTACCCACACCGTGCCACCGTGCCCAGCCCTCCCTGCAACATCCAGCGAGAGTGCGTGCAGCCGACGGCACGCAGGCAGACCTGCGGCACACACAGGCCATCACCCCACACACACCCTCTATCTTTTCAAAGCATTTTCAGGACAACTCCTTCCCACCATGAGAAAAGCAGCCACAATTCTCCAGGGAGGGAAAGAAGATACAGAGTCATTACGGCTGATAAATCACCCCTGTGCACAAAGATTATTCACCAGTTAAACTCTGCTTACGCCAATCAAGCTCCCCACACAAAGTGTGGACTCATCGATTTTTTTAAGCGAGGCTGCAGCACCCCGGAGCACAGGAGGTCGGGGCAGGGCTCGGCTCCCGCGCTGCAGTTGTTGACAGGCTGTCCCCGAACCATTCGGGGCCTTCGCTCTACTCCCCAACAGCCTGAGCAAGAGGGCTTTCAGCAAAACTTTCCTAAAAATCAGTCTGAGCAACATACTCTGTTTTCCCCACTGTGTTATTCCCAGTTGTCTGTCAGGCTCCTCTAGTAATATTTGGGCAACCGAGGAGTTCTTACGCACCTCAGGCACTGCTAGATGGTAATTGCCTTGCGAGAGCCCCAGGTGCTGGCTGACACCTTTCACCTTCCAGGCTGCACTGGCCAGCACCCTGACCATTTCCAATCCTCTCTGACATCTGCCTTTTAAACACATTTTAAACACACCACTGCTGTGAATGACTTTCACTTCCACCCATGTCAATGCATTCTCTGGAGTTCACATGCAGGGTTTTCCGCCTTTCTCCCTGATATTTTCTTGACCACGCCATGGGGACCACCGCTGTGCTGTGTTCAGATTTCAGCCCCATCCTCCATAACAAGACATCACTTCTTCAAAGTTTCACCTTTTATCATCTTCATATGTCAGCTCTTCCATGCCAACATTTTGTTTGCTCGTCTCCCTTGCCACCACTCCCCCTTTTCCTTCTCCCTACTTCTTTTCTATTTTAGTCTTTCTCTGGAGATTCAGGTATTTGTCTTCACCAGGGTAGCAGGGGTTTAGATAGGAATAGGGTAACGACTAAATCCCTGAAGGAAATAAACAGGGTATGTGGGACAACGAGGTGGCCTACATGAAATCCTAGGCTGAGCCAAGAGAGCTCAGGCCCTGCAGGAGGGGAGCAGAAGTGGAGGCGGGTGTTTATGGTCACTGTCACAGCCTCAGAAGAACGTGTAGATGATCACAACCCCCCTCCCAAGTCAGGTTTTGCTGACACCGACACCGCGCAGACGTGTTGCATTTGCACATCCTCGGCGGCCGGTCCTCCTCGGGTCCCTGCCAACGTAATGACCCAGCAGTGACGTTCCACCAAACCTTTCTGCCTAGTTACACGTTCTTCCACTGCTCCTGTTTAACGATGAAGCACGGGCTACAACAGACCTCCGCGCCGATTCCTCTGGAGTCGGATGTTTATCCTCCTCCGACACTTTAGCAACACGGGAAGGTCGGAGCCGCCCTGGTCCCCGCAGGGAGGTGACAGCGAGGGCGACGGCTGTCAGGACACAGCCGCAGGCACCGGAGCCCCTTCACCCCACCGAGGTCACCCCGAGACCACCCTGGTCCTGTGACGGACCTGACGTGTCTCGGAGGGAGCTGCCACCACCTCAGAGGCAGCGGGCAGGCAGCGCACGCAGACGCGGGGTCTGACCCTCCCGGCCTCACCCCAGCCTCAGGCACAGTTAAACCCTGACCACATCCGAATTAACCTTTAGTCGGATGAAAATACAGACCGAGTACCCTAAATCAGCAAATGGACATTTCTGGAGGTATGATTAGGCATGGAATAGTACAAGGAAATTACTACCGGCCCATCAGCAAACTCCGTCTGCACTACAGCTGCCCAGAAAAGCGGCCCAAAATGCGATCACTGTGGCGCAATAAAACACCCTCATACATAACCCCAGCGTTTACTGTCCAACATATGGAAACCATGAGGCTACAGAAGTCGGGCCAAGAATGATCACGGCAAATGAGTATTCCAGTTACAAACAACAACAAGAAAAAATACTGGAGAAGCCTGCAGCAAGGCTTTTGGAACGGATCAGACCCAGTCCTGCCTCCAGCTACCCCTCTGCAGCCCCAAGCATCCGAGAAGCAGGAACCACCCGGCCCACGACATCCTCGAGAACACGGAAATGCAGGACAGTCTCTATGAATAAATGCAAATCCCCTCCCCTGAAAGAGAATACCACAGGCTAAAAGAATATTTCATCTGCTTAACTGCAGGGTGCAATAACATCAATTTGCCCAAATTACACACAAGCAGAAAGGTAATTGGCACTGAGCAGAGCATGTTGTGACTGTTACATCACTCTTCACAGCCAACTACAAAAGACTGAAATGCAAGAAAGTCAACAATGGCACGAAATCAACAGACAGCCCCTTCCCCAAAATCCTTCCATCTGGCATCGCACTGCAGCATTTCAGCAGCTACTTTTTCAACGCGGTGTATATGCAGATAAGACATCGCTCGAGATCCAACACGCTAAGTGACCTCTAGAGAAAACAGGAAAGCTGTTTAGTTTGCACATTCACGGGTTAATTTGCTGAAAAGCTATTTTGTATTTTTAATTAACTCTGTCTTAACCGGAGACTTCAACATAACAAAATGGTGATTGCAGAGCTATATAAAACGACCAGCCAACGGGAGACTGGAGCCAATTTTATATAATAGCAGGGGGACTCGAAGGGGGCGACTTAATGAGAAGGCGTTAAGTAAGCGGTTAAGTATCCTTAAGCTGAAAGTGGGAGAAGGAATCGTCATTAACAGAATTAGGAATTGTTGCAATAAAGAGTAGATTTACAAGCTGCAGTTATTCAAAAATACCAGTTAATGCAGATCGCTAGTGATACCAGAAATCCTATTTTTGTGACAGGGAGATGGCTACAGACGAGGTCTCTTCTGTCTGACCGCAGGTGCTCCGACACAGTCTTTCACCAGACTGCAGGCACTGGTGATGTGTCAGAGGGTACCAACTTTCCCATAACAAGTCTAACTGTAATAAGAATTAATCCGGAGCCTGGTACTTGATGCTTCGTGGCCTCAGTAGACGCAACCTTTCATTACATTCTTCCCCAATATCTAGAGGCAAGGCGGTGTGCTTCAGAGGTCTCCAGCCTGCATCACCGGGACTTGCATAACGCTGATTATCCCCCTCGAACCCGCCGGGCCGGTGCTCGGCGAAGTTCCTTACATAAGGCCCGCAAGAGCAGGGCGCTCCCTGCCCGGCGAGGCCCCGCTCCCCCGGCGCTCCGCGCCGATCCTGCGGGCAGCCCC
>WEKW01021224.1:41895-88223 GCA_013389905.1 Sula dactylatra | reverse complement strand
GTGGCACCGGGTCCCACCGCCTCACGCAGCCCCCCGGCGCCGCCGGAAAGGTGCATCTGATCCATACCTACAGGCCAAAAATTTGGCCACGGTGGATTTACCAACATAAAAGCAACGATAAACATGACCGCAGTGGCATGAGAGGTTTATGGCACACATTTAACCTAGAGGCTATTCTGCTCAGGCCAGAGTATCTTCTGACTGGTGCTGTCCTTTAAAACTGCATCAGGAAAGCCCCAGGTCCCAAAACACGGCAAACCCCGCTGTTCAGAGCAACAAACCAAAGTTTGCTTTTGCTTTTCCAGCCCCAGGAGCAGGGCCAGCACACTCGTAAAAGGCCACTTTGAGAAAAGAGACTCCTGCTTCGGGTAATCTTTACAGAGCATCACCTCGTGGTGCATCTGTGGGCTGGCTCGTGGAGGTAGTGGTTCATTCTCCCTTCTGTTAATCCATCATTACGTTAACCCTGGCTCCTTGGGCAATCGCTAAAATACATGTACTTTAGGAAAATCACATTTGGAAAACATCTGATGCACGAGGCTGGGCTCTGCAGATGCCCCTCTGTTTGGGCCAGCCTCCCCAGTCACCGCTGCACCGCTTCTGCTTCCCTTAAATCCTCCCCTGGAAACCTTGTTTTCTAGCAGTGCGTTTCCCCCCGGAGGTTTGGAAGTGGGGGGGTCCAGGGGGGCAAAACTAACTGCAAACCCAGGTGGGATCCAACCAAACTGCTGTGCAAAGGTACAGGTTTCCAAGTGAAGATATGATGCCGTTTGAGGGGTGCCCAGGCAGCCCCGTCCCTCGCTGCCCTCGTCCAGGCGGGCAGAGATGACAATGCGGGGCCGCAGGCTCCGGGCAGCGATGCCGGAGCCAGGCAGGCAGGCACCGGCCTGGGGGGAGCAGCCTCCCCTCCCTCTGGGCTGGGAGCCGAACGCCCACGTCCACGACAACTAGATTAGGGGCACACAAGTTGGAAAATCTCCTCTCCTATTCGGGCACCATTTCTGCAGAAACAGAGCCTTGCGCATGACCGCAACACCCTTGCAAGATCGGGGTGTGACATACGGGGGACCAGGGAGCGGGTAGGCGGGAGAGCAAACCCCTTTGCAAGCTAATGGACTGACCCTAATGAGTTCTCCAATTTCATCCAGAGGCTGTTTTGAGAGAGGGGCTGCGCTTGAATAGGTTTGCCATTTTTTGGTTAGGAAAATTAGGAAGAAAAGAAAAAAACCATTCATTCTAGCAGAAGCAGCAATACTATTTAAGGCTCTTTTCTAGGGGTTTTCTGGCTGAGTAAGAAAGAGTAGTTGGGACCCAGTGTCATGAAAAAACCCACACGCTTTTGTCAGCAATGAGTTTTCAAAGCGGCATGTACTAGTTCTTGTGCTGGCAATGCCTGCGTATCCAGCCTCTTGGGAAGCCAGACCCACTGTATGCTTTCTCTGTCCAGCCCCAGCTACACTCCGATTACTGCTCCGCACAATGAATCCTTTTGTTGGTGTCTTGTGTGGAGTGAATTCAGGGAGATTTGATGATTCACAGTTATTCTGCCAGCTTACAAAAAATAAACTAAGCCTATTAAACAAATAATTTACCTAGCCCTAGCAGGCAACACAGAAGAGCATTCTGCATTTCCAGCAGCCATAAAAAGACCCAGAGAGGCGGGAGACAAAGGAAGCGCTGCTGGGGGAAGTGGCAGCCTTTGCAGAGCGCAGAGGCTCGGGGCTGCAGGGCTGAGCAGCCATCGCTCCCCGGCTCCTGCGAGGGCTGAGGAGCTCAGAGCCTTTCGCAGAGGGAGGACGGCGAGCTGCTTTAGACACCCGCTGGGCACAGGGAGAGGTAGAGCACAGGGACCACAGGGGAGGAAAGGGCACTGGAACAGTGGCTGTGAGCGTGGGTCAACTTTTTTTGGCAGGGGCAAGAAGCAGACAGAGCTACTGATGGTCTCTAGGACTAGTGCTGCATGGATGAAGCGGGGCGATGCACTGCTCCAACAGCCCAGGGTTTGGAGGAGCAAACCTCTCTGGGACGTAAGCCAGCAGGGATGGCAGCCATCAAGGCGTGAAGCAACAGGAACACAAGCAAGCAGTTCAGTGGAGCCGCTCTGTGGGATCCTCTTTGTGCCGGTCTGCAGGTGCACAGAGGAACCAGGGTCCTCAAATCGGTGGCTGCAGAAGTAGAGGGGTGAGCCGGGCGGAGCAGGGCACAGGGCAGCCGCAGACGCACCCCGGTAAAGCAGCAGTGCGGTCTGCGAACCCCCCGATCCGGTGGAGCCGGGCACAGCTGAATGGAGGAAGCCAAGTGGGAAGAAAGAGTAAGAATGATCTGACAGGGGGACAGTTGGGTGCAGCCAGCACAAAAGAGGCAGGAGGAAAAAAGCGGAGAAAGAAAGAGGCTGTGAGTCGTCCTGGGGGTGAGCTGAAAGGGTGCAGGAGGGACCCGGGTGCAGGACCTGCTTCCCCGGCCTTGGCAAGGAAAGTAGGCTGGGATTGAGGAAACATCAGCAAAGGAGTGTTGACACCTCAGTTAAGGACAAGTAGGAAGTCTGGAAGAAAAAACAGCAATTCTGAACTGAGACAAAAAAAAAAAAAGAGGGAGGGGGAAGCTATTAATTTTGTATGGGGAAGCCAGGAATTTGTGCCCTCTCTGTGCCCAGAAATGCATCCATCCACCGGCTGTAAACCGTCAGCAGTGCAGGAGCTCGCCGGCCCTGCCTCTCTGCATCAGTCATTGATATCCTTAACATTTGGTGTCAAAATATCTTTGAAATGCGGTTTAGCTTGGTCTGAGCAGTTTCACAGTGGGGATGGGACAAATGAAGCGGCCGGCAGTACGGCACGTTGTCGTTTAGTGGAACAGGCTCACACTGATGGACGATGCAGAAGCCAGACAAGAACAAGTCAAAATGCTGTGAGCAGGGAGGTGGCTGGAAGACGAACTTATCATCTCCAAAATTTTGTTTCGGTTGGGTGAGGGATTTTTGGTGGTGGGCAGTGGAACAGCTGTCATGGGGAAACGGAAGAGAGATCAGAGATCTACTGTGCTCCTAGCAGCTGTGATAAAGGAAAACCGAAAAATAACACAAATTTGTACAGACCAGGAACATGGCAAGATTTCTCACTGAGGGGGATTCTGTCCAGAAAATCAGATCAGACCTTAAGAGAGGAGCGGGCCGAGCAGGGCTAGGAGCTGATTCCAGGGTGTTCAGGTGCAGGCATGAAAACAAGAAAATAGTAGGACATTGTAATTGAAGAAAGGAGAAAATGGGAGTGTCTCGGGCATTTTATTGGCCGTAATAAATCAGCCACCAAACAAAAGGTTCAGAAGATAAACCTCGGTCCACTACAGAGAATCCGCCCAATCCTCTCCGTTGATGCGCTGCTCCTCTGCGCTATTCACACTAAATGTTTATCTGCCGCTCCAAAAGTATGAGTTTGGTACTAAATCTTGCTGTACATAAAAACAGTTTTTGGCAGAACCTCTAGTGGGAAAGAATAATAACAAGCATTTTGCAGGCCAAGTGACAGGCCTGCAGCTGTCGGGCTTGGTGGGATCCGAAAGCGATGCTGCTGGGAACCTCGCGCTCCCAGCCCGTGCCCCACACGCACAGCAGGGCAAAGGGCTGCCTCTGCTGCTCTCCACGGAGAAGCAGAAACCCACCTTTCTGTGAACAACACAGGTGTTAGGAAGGCAAGAACCAAAATTTTCTAATAACAGGCTGTGTCACAGGACAGGTTTTGATTTTCTTGCCAGATTGGTTCAAACGTGTGTGGCTACCTCTGAGGTCAAGGTCTGAGGATGTTAAACATCCTTTATCGGAATGGTCCGCGATACAGTGGTGAAAGAAAAAAACCCAAACAATCACGAAATTATATAATAGCGTCAGGATTTTCTGCTATTCAGATATCACTAACAATAAAGAAGCAGCGACGTCTGAAGAAAAATAATCCAATCACGAATTAATGATCTTTAATGAATATCAACGTCTAAGACCATTTGTGGAATTTCTACTTAAAACAGCTTTTTAAAAGGAAGCATTGCATTATAATTCACTTTGTGACACTTTCAACACAGAATTTTTAAATGAAGAATGGGATGGGATTTAATCATAATAAATACTTCAAGCTTGAGATATAGAGAAACCAACAGTAACTATGGCAACGCGGTCACTCCAGTAAGGCTAATGCAGATTATTTCCAGGGCAGTAGCCTTGTGTGTGCTCAGGAAGCAGAGGTAATGTTTGCTTAAAGCAATTCCTAAATTAAGGAAAATTCTTTAGGCAGAAGCTGTCTTGCAGTCTTTGTTTCCAGCTTCAGACTGCAAGTGTTTCATGATATGCTTAACGTACACACAGCTGCCTTAGGAGAGGATGCACATACTGCTTCCAGGGGGAAACTCGCATGCTATTGCCCTAAGTCGGGCAGACCCTGCGGTCATACCAACTCTGACGTTAGTGAGGCTTGGAAAAGGTAGGCTGGAGACAGGCTGGGTGGGCATGCCAAGCCTCGGCGGGTATGGCCATTGAGCTATTTGTTAAAACCCTCCACAACTTCATGCAAGTATTAACAGCTGCAGCAGTACCACCAGTTACCCATCCCAGAACAAGGCAGCTCATGCTACGTGACCCCAAATCTTCCTTGGTCCTTCTGCCTTCCTGAGATCTTCGAAAGGTAGAATTCCCTGTGCCATACCTTGGTTTGATGGAGTTGGGGAAGGGGGACGATCTTTACCTTTGATGTGTTGCAGGACCCTCTGCAACCTACCTGGGAAGTTGCTGTAGACCCCTACGTGGTGACAGCAACTATTCCCTTTTAGGCTCAGGAGTCGCCAGGAGATGGGGGCTCTTCCTCGGGCTCATGTCATCAGCAGCAAACCGCTGAGAGCAGCCAGACTCGGAGAGATTGCTCACGCAAGAGAGTGCTCAGCTTCAGTGGGATCATCTGTGGAATAAAATCTACAAAATATGAGCTAGAGAACCAGAATCCAGCCCTGATGGCTTGTCTGCTCCGCAGATACCGCAGGGCACTAATATAGCTGAACTGCTGGAAAAAGACTTCCATATACACGTTTCCCAGCGTAAGAATAAACTGGTTGGAGACATGTAATACAGAAGCTGTTTGCACTGCACTACCTCCCCTTTGTTTTTTTGAACATACTCTTTCCTGCCAGCAAAGTGCTGTTATCTCGTCATATTAACAAGTAAGAGAACTAGTTCTCCCTCTGTGCTCTTTTTCATCTGTGTATAGTGAAGTGCCATTTTAACTTGGCACTGGCATAGCTGTATTGATGTATCCTGCCTTTGCACCCAAAATAACTGCATCCAAAGATGAATCTTGATTTCCGTATGCCTTAGGTTTTTCATGTGAAAACTCTGGGAGGCTGCAAGGCTTAAGACATTCTTGAGCCATTTGAGATACTCAGGTGAAAAACGCGTCACATTTCTCTAGGACAGTACTGGTATGGTTCCTTCCCCAGATACAGAGCTGGAAGAACAAACTAGGGAGCAGATCTAGGAAAAAGCAGCCCCTTTCTGCCCGTGTTTCATATTGCAACTGCAGCAGGATCTTGACAGCCTGCCTACTGCACTCAGGACCTGCATCGCTGACTGAAGCTCTGACTCCTAGGCATAACCTGTGGATTCCTTCTCTTCCCCTTTCCCACCAGGAGACTGGAAATAGCCCTTCCCAGCAGCCCCACAGTAAGCAGCAAAACACCCAAAACCTGTAACTGCTTCATTACAATCCTTGAGAGGCAGAGCACGCTTCAAACAGCGCAGGAGAGAGCAATCTCCATGGGGTGACAAACAAAGAAAAGCTGCGAGGGGGAAAAAAAGGGGAACCAGAAGCAGTTGCTGCCACTTCCATCTATGGCCTTTCTTACACTATGCAGGTTTTCCAATGCAGATCTACAAGGATAAGGTGAGCTGACCCAGACTCCCTCCTTTAGCAGTCCTGGAAGTGATGCTCAGCACGAGCTGCAGTGATAAAGCTGGTGGCAGAGTCGGTGGCTCATCTGTGCCGGAGTTCTCCGTGTGTCCTACAAAAACAGCCTTGAGCCAACACAGCAGTGTTGGGAATATTTTGGAAAAGGGATCTGCTGTGGGCAGTACCAAACAAGACTCGGTGCAGCAAATTTACTATAAGCAGCTTCTACCATCTCTGAAGACATTAATATTCAGAGGAGAAAAAGAGCACTCTAAAAATCTGGATACCTGTCTTTTTCACTGTTACCATTTTTAAGCCTTTGTAGTAACGGCAGAATTTAGCATTACACTGGTCAGTAATTCAAGTCACTGTAAGAAATTGGAATATTAACTTGTGACTAAGAGCGTGAGGTGTTACGATAAACAACCTGGCAACAGCAATTCCTCCCAGTAGCTAAAATTCTCCTGTAAAAGGCATTTGAGTCACAGTCTACTCAGAATTTGGCATAACTATGCAAGGCCAAAATTGCACCGCACATTGCTTAAGCAGTTGAGAAAGGTCTCTTGCTAACAGTTTCCTGCTGAAGATCCGTTACCTCTTATTTCCTCGGGGAGATTACCAAGACCGTGCGGTCAAAGCTACGCTTTCGTTTCTCTGCTGCGATCTGCAGATTCTGCTGGTGCCTGCGCAGCCGCAGCTTCGGGGAAAGGGCACCCAGCGCCCGCGCCGGTGGCGCAGAGCACAGGGAGGCAGGCAGTGGCGAGCGGTGGCTTGAAGACACGCTTCTTCAGCACAGGAGCCTCCAAACTGACCCACATCCTTTCTCTCAGAGATGAATATTTACAGCTGTCCCTGCAAAAGGTGAGGGGATCTGTTGTCCCAGGCTCTTTAGGAAGGGCATCGCCTGCGCAAGGCTGCCATTTGCATGTTAATATCCAAGGCATGCATTCGAAATCCAAGTGGCTGCTTCAGTCCTATCCATAGGACAGGTCGGAGTCCTTTGCCCTGTACCACTTAAGCCCACAAATAAGTGCTTTTGCACAACCGCTTTCAGAGAAGAGCAACAGGAACCTTGTCTCTGGTTCACTCTGTTGCTCTACTTCCTTAGATTTAATCTTGTACGAAAACCACGGGGGCCCAGACTTCTGCTTGGGGCTAGTGCCTCCTGTACACACCGTGCTGAATCTGAAGCTACCAGAGCTATGCTGTTATTTATACTCCCACTAATTAAGAGTAAAGCTAAACGTGTTATATTTCACGTGCGACAGTCAACCCCCTTTCCCCGTATGTCGTTGTTCCTCTCCGTCTCCATTTCCCCCCTCCCTCCCTCCCTCCCCACGGCGAGGATTCCCCCACCCTGCACTCCCGGCAGAAGGAGCCCCACCACGCAGCGCGTCCCGCACGGTCGCGTCTCCTCGCCTGCCCGCAGGGCAACGGCAGCTTCCACCGCGCAGGGCACAGCTCTGCCACCTGCCCGCCGGGCTTCCCAGGGCCTTCGAGGCTTCCCTGCAAACCCGTGTCATTTGACGCAGTTGAATTTGTAGTTTGGGTGTAATTTGAACTCTGCTTTGCTGTTCTCCTCTGGTTACCTGCTCCCAGGAGTCCATCAGAGTTTTAGTAGCCGTGCACGTTTTGTGTCATCTAAGACCAACTTCACTGGCCTTTCTTCCCCTGCACCCGCTCGTCGGAGTGGTGAGCACCGTTAACCCTGTCCGGAGCAGTGCCCTTCGTGTGCGGCACACACAGACGTCAGTCGAACACAGAGCGGCAGAGCATTTGCTCCAAAGGTTCAGCTGTAACTGGCTCCATGCAGGAGTTCTTGACCTCCGACAGCCGAGGGCTGGGGCTCTGAAGGCGGCAGTTCTGCCAAAGAGGATGTGGGTCATTTGTCAAATTGTGGCGATGTGCAGAGGTGAACCCAGAGATACAGATTCAGTGGCCTTCTCACAGCCTGCCCTACAAGAAATACAGACCATGGTGTGGGGATAAAGGAACCGAAATGCTCTATTCCTTTAAAAACAATCTGAACATTCATAAATTCAGACGCCTTCTGCTGCAGTAATTTAGATTCTACATTTGTGATCTACGCCATTGGCATAAACTGAACTTTGCCAGAACTGAACTTGCCAAGAACTGCTTGTTTCTTTTTAAAGAGTATTAAGGCTTTGGAGATTTTGGTACGGAATATGAGTCGTGGCTTAAAATACATGATGTCCACATGCAAAAGAAATAAAAGCCAAGAAATCTAGTGTTTGTAATCACCCACTTGATTTAAATAAGTAAATTTGATTTAATTGGTTTCTAAGGGGAAGGAGGAAAAAGCAACGCAGGAATTCTTGTCACAGGAAGGTATGATTTCTATCTGAAATCTAACACAATTAGTGGAGTAGGATTCAGTTACTAAAGGCAAAAAAGATGGCAAACCAAGAGTCAACTGAGTTGCTGCAAAATTTAATATCTTGCTGTCATCTTTGTTCTTAGTAGAGAGTTGCTGTAGCAACAGACCAAAAAAAGAACTTGCACTAGAGGAGGAGCTTGCTGCTCTTTCAACAATGTCTTTTTATCATCCCTGAATTACTGTTTATGAACAATCAATCACATCCCGCAGTATCAATGACTACAGATACAAGGCCAGATCCTGCAGATATTAAGCCCATCACACAAAGAACTGTGTTTTCAGCTCCTCTCTGTAGGTTATAGGATGGCAATTTTCTTTTGTAGGATTGGGCCATTTTTATCACATGCGAGATGCAGCTATTCCTCGATCCATTTACATCACCAGTGGCTCTGCACCTTGCAGATTAGGACTGCTTGTGACTACATGTCCTATAAATAAGAAGCAGCTTTTCCCACCACTTGCTTTCCAGATGATGCAGACAGCACAGTCGCTCATGAGGACAGGGCATGGGGCAGCAGACCACAGCAGCTTCGGGGCTCGTGCCACAAGGCAGACCTTCCAGAGCCGTGTGCGTCGGGTCCAAATGAAGCCAATGAAATGCTCCAGCGTGTCAGTGGCTGTTGGGCGCTGACTTACTTTCTGACATCTGGGTCACTGCTATTTATCGTTTGCAATCAATTTAGTCACACATGATCTCCATTTCTCCACTTGGTTGCAATATGAAACCAACTAATCGCATTTTTAGGCACTTTGGGATCCAGAACTCCCAAGGGCCGGGTGGCCGAAGCCTGGACCTGCTTCGGTCACGGTCGGAGGGCAGCCGCACGGGAGCTTTGCCTGGGGACGGGGCGCACCTGCCTGCGTGCCCCGGTGAAACGGCCCCTTCACCACCGCCCTCAGCCCAGCGGGACCAGCGCCCTCCCAGCCCCTGAACATCGCTGCAACAAAACAGCCTCACTGCACATCACAGCACATCCACCTTACGTGACGCTTGATTCTATCTGCCAGCAATGCATAGAAACAAGGGTTGATAAACCTCCCCCCTTCGTAGCCCGCTCCTCGCCGGGGCCAGGCGTTTCCATCAGCGGTCTCTGTCACTTGGCAGCAGCGAAGGGCACGAGGCAGGACGAGCGTGCGGGTGGGCATGGGGCCCACTGGGCCAGAAGTGGGGTCTCATTTGGGAGACCGAGGTCTCGGGCACACCCCTGTTTCCTCGTCTGTAAATGGAGTTAGCACTCCTGCTTTCTTTTGGGGGTACTCTCATGTCTGTTGATGCAAAGCTTTTGTGCGTGCTAGGTATCACTGCTCTCCTGCCTGTACTAATGAGCACCATCAACTTGCTGCAGAGATTCAGCCAGTTGGTTTTTGTTTATTTTCACCCTGTTGCTCCTCACTCCAGCATCTTTATCTGATCCGAACAGTGCTGTGGAGTAGCAAATCCCAGTACCAGGAGAGCAGGGACACCTGCAGCCACAGAGGCCTCTCGCAGCAAGCAGCCAGGCTGCGAGGGTGCCCAGCACACTGCAGCTCACGGGAGCAGACCATAAGCGTGCCGCGGCACGCTGCCCTCGCCGAAGCGAGCCCGGGCTGCCTTCGTCCTCTGCCCCCGGGGCACAGCACCCCGCCTGCCTGTTCAAGCAATGGCTGGAGCCCTGCTTGCACCCTGGTTTGCATTTCTTGCTGAAATTACTGAGGTCTGTTGTACCTGAGGCAAATTATCTGCAAGTACCCGCAGTTGGACCCAGGCGCTGGGGAGGAGGGAAGCCCACACCGCGCAGGACCCCCAAGCCCCTCACCTCTTTGTTCGGCAGCCGGCGGCGGCAGCCTCTGCCCGCTCCCGCATCGCCGGGGGCTTCCAGCAGGAGAGGGGAGAGGAGAAAAGGAAAAGCCTGGGAAACTGAGACTGCACTGTGCTGCTCACACAAAGCGCTATTGTTCGGGGGGCTCAGAGAGGCATTTTAGTAGGCCAGCCTGTCCTCTGCGGAGCGCGGCCCCGGAGCGGCACACAAGCCGAAGGGAAGCTGCATGCGGGGCCCTCTGTCTAAAGTGACAGCGATTGATGAAGGAAAAGGGGCCAAATGGAAAACACGCCTTTCAGGGAGCATTTAGCCCTCTCATTAGAGCTGAATACAGCTGGCCAAAGGGGCCTTCTGGTGGAGAAGCCCCGGGCTCCAGCCACATTCACAACTTCATTGTAAATTCCAGCACGACAGTGTCATTTCCTGCAATGGAGTGGAAAGTTTTGGGGTTTTTTTAAGCACCCCTTCTCAGTAACACATGCCTGAGGAGGAAGCCCTTCCTCTCCTTCATGGCTCAGCCACACAGCTCTCCAAACCTGCACAGGGAGGGGAAGGAAAGCGGTCAGCGCTTTTTTTTCTTTTGAGGAAGATTAATCACAGCGGATCTCGCTCACCTGTGGTTTTTTCATTATTATTATTATTATTATTATTTCACCTCTTAAAACAGTGAAGACCATGTTCTTGTTATGATTTCAGTGCTACATAGGACAATAAAAAGCACTGATGAAGAGCAAATCATGGGAAAGAGAAGCGCAGCAAAGAGAAGAAAGAGATCAAAATGAGAAATGTCAGTGTTCTCATCCACCTAAACACCATAATGGGTTGGTAAACACACTTGTGTCGACACAACTGATCACGCAAGCTGCACATAACGCTCTCACCTCTCCTCTGCCCCAGCCCTACCCATGTGCCCAGCACATTTCCTGCCTCCACAGCATCTTCCCCATTGCCTCCAAGGGCCAAACACCTTCCCCCTCATATCGTGCTCTAAACCAGCACTGAGGCTGCCAAAGCGATGCTGGGCCACTGCACAGCAATGAATCCTAACCAGGAGGAGGCTGGCAGCAGCTCCTGCAGCAGGGACCCTCGGGTGCCCCAGCCCGGGGCCGGCACCAGCGTCCAGTGAGCGGTAGGGCCGGGGGCTCGCTGCAGCCCCTGCGGAGAGCAGAGAGCTGGGCCGGGCCGGGCCGGCTGAACATCCCCCATCCCACATCCCGGCACCCCCCATCCACATCCCCCATCCCCCATCCTGCACCCCCACCCCATATCCAGCACCCCATATCCCACATCCCGCACCCCTCAGCGGCCTCCACCCGCTCCCCACTGGGGCAGGCTAATCAGGAAGCATCTTTACCAAGTCCCACCAGTTACAACACTCTGCCAACTGCACACTGAGGCAACAAAACACAAGCGTTCATCCTTTCAGCATTCTCTCTTTCTTTTATTTTCCTTGTGGCAAAGTGCGCTGTGCTGCTAGATGTGTTCCTGCAAGTGGAGTTTCTGCAGAAAACTCGATGTTAGCAGAATCCAGGAGCAATAACAAATTGAGAAACCTTCAGGTGTCCTGGAGGCTTGGAAGCAAGTTGTGCCAAACAGCAAAGAACACGACTGCTCTGCTGTTGCACACAATTCGCATTGCAGCGCTCAGCTACCGGTGTGCAAAGAGCAGCCTGGCCGTGAGTAGGGCCAGCACACTGAGCTGGATGCAGCTGAAGGGCACCGGAGGAAGGGCCGTGCAAGAGCTTTCCCATCGCTCACCCGTCGTGCTAAACCACAGCTTTACTCCCCCATCCCTAGTAAGTCTGGCTAACTCCCCGGCAGGTTTTACAGCCTGTGCCGATGTCTCTGCCGCTGCAGTCACACAGACGGTGTCCGAGGAAGCCCGTCTGTGCCTCTCTGCACCACAGGTACACTCAAGCTCAGTGATCAGAGGAATATTCTTTTCACAGCTTGGAGCAAATAAAGGCTCCTCACGCTGCCCAGTCAAAAGTCCTCGCTCGCAGGTAACCAGGGGTGTACCAGAGCCTTCGCTGTGCATTTCACTATGAAGTCCCACACAGGGCCCATTTAACACATTTTGCTAATCCTTCCACTTGGCTGCAACTCCATCCCTGGAGCAAAACCAACCAGCATTAACACATCGGCGCCTTCCCATCCCAAAGGTGCAAACGGGAGCTGTGACCGGTCGGCCAGCCTGATGAATCTGCAAGGGGGAACATTAAAATGAGAACACTGGGAATGTTTTCTGAGCGTAACACCGAGCTGCAAACTTCTTAGCACTCCCTCTTCACTGGCAATAAACAGCATTCACAGGTAACAGCTACTGAGAGCTTCTGCCCAACAAGGAAATGCCTCTGCAGCAGCAACTGCATCCATGCCAAGCCTGGACCACAGCTGGGCATAATCCAACGCCCACGGGATGGCACAGTCCCCGGCGGTGTTCCCTCTGCCCTCCCCTCCTCGGTATACCCTGAACACAGTCTTTCTTCACAATTAAACAGAACTGAATTTGCTGCTCTGACCAGATAAGGCAGCTGCATCCGAAAACAAGCTGCAAGGAGGGTGAAACTCCCGCCCAGCACTAGTGAAGAAGCAGAAAGCAAACATGATTAGCAGCAAAGGTTGGACAATGTTAATTACGTTGCTTGATCAATGGCAGCTGTTGATTGATCATCCCAAAGGAAACCTGTGCGAGTCCTGGGAGAGCCTGGCTGTTTCCCATCCAGCTCCCCACTGCTGGGTCAGCAGTCGCAAAACTGGATCGGAAAATCCATGAGGATGCCTGTGAGAGGAGGAGAGGATGAAAGCGCAGGAGGGCCTGGACCTGCAGCCAGCACCAGGCTGTGCACTCAATGCTTTCACGGGAACCGCAGCAGGGTGGGACTACAAAGACAAGCGCATTTAGGGCACTACTGGAGTCTGGATCAAAAGCCACAGAAGTCAATAGATCACCTCCCACAGATTTCAGTTGGCTTTGGGTTAGTTTCAGACATATTTGGAGGAGGGCCTTTGAGAATTGAATACACTTCTAAAGCCCAGAAATATTGGATCTGGCTGAAAAAAAGCCAAGCTCTCTTCCAGCGCGTACAACCAACCGCAGGTATTGCTGGCATGCCTCCCTAATGCAAGTCACAGCCTCTGCTGCAAGCGGCGCTGCCGTGGTGCTACAGCAAAGCTGCACCACGGGCACTGCGGCCTGAGAAAGTGCAGGGTTTTTTTCTGTTGCCCTAATAAAGCTGCAGCTTTGGGGCTAGAGCAGCTGATACTCCCTCTTTAAGCAGAGTCAGGGTTAATCTACACTGTTACTGCCAGCTAGCTCTGCCCGTGTCCTGGAGGCAGAGCCCTGCCGATGGAAAACCTGAACCCAATGGAGTCATCCTGATAGAGACGTACCTTCCCATCGAGAAGAAAGGCTATTTACTGTAGCAGCATAAATCAAACTTTCCTGGAACAGCTGAAGCAACATAAGCACTTTGCTAATATATGCTCTATCAGCACGCCTGGAACTGGCCAAGCGCCCTTCCCGGGTCTGCAGAAGGGCTTGGGCAGATGTCTGCAGCAATAAGGTGTCACCATGCCCAAGCCATGTGCTACCACCCTCTGACGAGGGTCACTGGACCCTATCTCAGCTGTGAGGAGACCGATGCTCCTTGCAGTTCGCTGTACATCCTGGCACCTTCACGCACGCTGCAGCTCGGGCTAAGCTATGGGGCTCTGCACTAGCACAGAGTAAGGGCTCGCAGACCCCACTCCACTCACCGCCACGGGGGTGCTACTTCTGCCATGAGAATGGCAACAGCCATGGGTGAAGAAAGGGAGTAGTATTTTAAACCACCACAGTAATTAGCTGCGGGCACATCTGCCGAAGCCCTGACTGTGGTCTCCCCTGGTTGTGCCTGCAGAATGCAAAGCGACTCCAGAAGTGATGCAAGGACAGCGATCTGCTTTTATGCCTTGTTTTTAAAGCTCTGTTTTCTTCCCTCTGTTCCCAGCATCACTGTGCTTTGGGTTTGAAAATTTGTATGCACAGTGAATCTAATTTGGTTTTTATCACTTTTGTCTCCCTCTTTCTATTTTGCACCCTACATTAGGGTTTTTTTTTTTTCCTGCATTTTTCCAATGCAGTTAAAAGCAGATTTACTGTGTGATGAGACGCTGCCTAGCAGTGGCTGGCAGAGCTTCAGAGTAAAGCCAAGTGTCACATAATAGATATGCTATTGATAAGCTGGGGAAACTTTCACAACAGGGAGACCCAGGAGAGCAGGGATTTTCAACAATAGCAGTAAACCCAACTGTATTTGTGCAGGTTCTTCTGGTTGGAGAGCTGCGCTATGCAAAGAAGCAGCGCTGTGTTTGCTAGAGCTGCCGCAACCGTGTGGGACTGTGTCAGGAAGGCTCGAAGAGTTCCGACAAAAATAGCAGCCCCGCTGTTGTTCAGTTACACCCTGATGTTTGGCTTCTCCTTTCCCTTTTTTTAAACTCACCATGTGTTGACTGACTGTGCTGCTTTTGCAGCTCTGTGAAACATGAAGGTGGGCAGAGAAGCAGCTTGTTTGTTGCCAGAGGTCTGTTCCCGTAGTCCTCTGAAACACACTGCGGGTTTGCCCCAGCAAAGCTGAGCATCACACCTCTGCTACCCAGGCTGGGCCAGTTCCTCTTGCGATGCCACTCGATGAGGTGCATGTGAATCCTTCCTTTTAGACAAGATCGGGAATGTCCCGCCACGTTCTAAGTATAGCCACGATTGCTTTCTAGAGAAAAAGCTGTGTTGGCACTGATTTGGCACTAGTTTCTCATGTGCCAATCATTATGATATATTTCCTTTTCCTACCCTCCCCCTAATCACTGGAGTAAGAAAAATCTGGTTTATAGCCACAGTGGCATATCTGTTAGCTATTATTTAAATGTATACAGATTCACAGGTGCTTAATGGACTTAGATTCAAATGCCTCCAGGAGGAAAAGAGGACAAAAGATACTTTGTCACAAGATAATAAAAAGTACATGGTATAAGAAAAGCTACTGGTTAAACAATACTAGAAAATTTAAACAAAAATTACTGTGGACTTTTAATATTCGTGGTTTTCAGTCTTAAGGAAAAAGACCACCCTCCCAAAGCAAGCAAAACAATGCTCAGAGAGGCAGCCCTAGAGGAATGAAAAGCTGAGCCAGACCTGCCACGATTAAACAGCAGGGTGCAGGAGCACAAGGGTCCAGAATGCCATCAATAATTATTCCCCTGCCAAAACAAAGGTGCTATTACTTAACAAGAGATGCACCTGAGCAAACCCCTGCTTGGGGCTGAGCTGCCGGAGCCAGCAGACTGTCAGCGTGGCTTCATGCCGGGCTTAAGCAACCTACTGTCACACCGCTGCTGAGAGGGTCGCGCTGCCCTGCTGCCTCCTCACGCCTCCTCTCCATCCTCTCCCTCCAGCTGGCACCACCGGCAGTGCAGTGACCCGGCTCGCCGTGCTGCTCTGGCTGAGGGCTAGACTGACCGAAAATGTGCTGCCAGTTTTTAATTCACCCAAGTTAGAACCTCTGAAATGGAAAGTAACAGGGTGTGTACGCCAGTGGCAGTGTTCCCAAGGCACAGAAGACCTCTCAGAACTATGCTACTCCAAAAAGGAAAACTTCCATTTACTCCAAAAGCACAGCCCAGAAATCAAGGCACTGACCTCTCTGAAAATCAAGAGCAAAAGCTCAAGTTAGTTATCTCGAAAGGCGAAGTGGAGACGCAGCCTACATAATTTGGGTTTCAACTTCTCAAGGAGCCCAAGGGGCTTTTTTATTCATTTCACTACTAGAAAATATGGCAGTGACCTTGCCTACCTGCATCAGGTTTAAGAAGGATCTATGCCCCATTGCACTGGAATTTCACAGCATTGCAGAGGTGTGATACCCAGTTAGCTCTCACTGCAAAAACACATCTCTCTTCAGTAAGGACATAAACCTATGTTATGGGGCAACTGTTCCAAAGCACTGGCACTTCAGGGATGGGCACTGGATGCAACAGCTCCAAAATTTCAGGAGCAGAGTGAAACACGTGTAAAACAGGAATTCACCAGTGCTCTGCCAGCTGTCCCTATGCCCAGAATCGGTGCAAAATGTTGCTGTCAGATCTAACTGGCAACCTCAACAGTAACACAAACAACAATACAGCCTGCTTGCTCACAGGGATTCAAGGCCAGTATTATCATTTGTGTGACAGGCACCATTTTGGGGGAGATTTTAATTTAAAATAAAGGCTGGAGTGAAGAGAGAAGAGGTCTTTCTTTTTTAATTTAGAATACTTCAAAGAGGCATTTAGCTCTTGAGAAAGAGATAATCCTGAAATTCCTCTCCTGATAAAATAAAAATCAGAACAGACAGGATGAAGAGAGAGGAAACAATGGCAGAAAACTTGCTAGAAATCACACAGCACGTGGCCAGCAGAGCCCAACACTGTCCCAAACCCCCTGCTCCTCGGGCCACACCACCCGCTCCAGGCTGCCCGGCACACATGGCACTTGGGGTGCGCTCACCGGCCGAGTCGCTGCTCAGCAGCAAGCATCGGGCAAGGGATGTACATCGATTTATCTGCACCTAGCTACAAGGCCAGGCCAGTCACTGGCGGCTAATGCAGAGCTGCTCGGCGCAGCAGCCAGGCCAGGGAGCGGGTCACGCCGTGCACCGCCCGGGAGATGCAGCAAGACCAGCGACCTGCCAGCAGAAAGCGTGGTGCTGCCGGCCGCACGGAGCAGGCACAGCGCAGCGTGCCGGGCTCGAGCTGGGTGGCCCCGGGACCGAGGCTGAGGAGGACCTTGGCGGTCAGTGATAACGAAATCTTTCATTTCGGTTTTTAATTAAGTTCCCCTGCCTCAAAGTTGCAGAGAAAAATCCTGAAAAATGTAAGCCGAGAGCATAGTAAAAGCTCAAGTCACAAAGATGAGCAATATCCTCAGTGGCTGTTGTTTTAATTGTAATTTCGTTATCCTGAGGGAAGCATCATGGTTTTCAAGGACCAACTTGTGATTTTTAATGCTTGCCTTCTGACTTTCTGTATGATGCATCAAATGTCAACCAAGTCATACATACAAGCCCACACTTCATTCTTGTCACCAGATGCTGATTTACCTGCCCTCAGGATATTAGTTCTTCCTTTCTCTCTCTCTCTCCCCCTGCCGCTCCCTCCCTCTCACTCACTCGCTCTCTTTCTCTCCCAAATAACTCAGAGAGAGCTACTTATATCGCTCTTTTCATGTCACAGGCTGAAGGACCTATTCAATCCCCCCTTCCTTCTTTACAAACAAGTTTCAAGCCTCCTGTTCCCAAGCAGCATGACCCGAGCTATGCGGGATCTCACAGCATCCTCATGACCGCGTAAGCGGCCCCCTTCTATGAACAGTATCACCAACCCTCTCATCTCATATTTGCTCATCTGCTCATTCTCTTTTCACTTAAACATATGTGTGGAACAGGGTGTTTCCACAGAGGATTTGTCTGGGATTTTGGTTAGTTTTTTCCCCAGGCAGATATGCAGATAGCCCAGAAGTATTTACAGGAAAAGACTAAAAGTTGTCTCTAACATTAACAGCTCCTTTCCCTTCTACTGGACTAAGGAAAACAGTGCTGGGAGATGCAGTCCTTTCTCAGTCACCATCCTGGCAGTTGCTGTCTCTTGTTTCTGTAAGCCTTGGCATCCTTCCCACGTCCCCTTTCGCTCCTGGACTAGGTTCTTCCCAGAGCTGTTTCATTGCCAGCTTTTGGCATCTAGCCCTTGGCATGCACTTAAGAGGAGGAAATTGAGCTGACACCAGCACCAGAGCCTGCTGCAGCCTAATAGAGAATATGCTGTATGCGCACAGACCCCGGCCAGAGCAGAGGGAGCACTATTTCCTGAGAAAATCACCCAGCAATGTCACTCGTTTCATAACTAGCAAACTTGAGCCAGGCCACAGAACAGCATGCAAAACACTGCAGCCCATCAAATGTTTTAAAAATGCTACAAAAACTCTGCATCAACACTACAAGATTTTTGCTCTAACATATTCTGCACAAAATTAAATACCACTAATCCACAAATGGGTTGCTATGAAAGTGCGGTTCAGGTCTGAACATGGGGAAGAGTTGTTGCTCAGCTGTCACTTCTCATCCAAACCAGCTCCAGTTCACAGAGTTCCCAGGTTAAAAAAGAAGAACTAGGTCAGCAGAAATAGTGACTGACACCTCCATACTTTCCTATGACGTGAAAGCACTAGGGGATCGCCGGGCAAGGAAAGCCACAAACTGGGGAAGACTGGCACCTTCCTAAAGTTCACTTCCACATGCTGATTTATCCCGCAAAATAACACACAACTGATTGAACAACACTCTTCATTCCCATTCGGGAGCCACATCTGACATACCGTAGCGTAACACTGCAGGTCATTTTTACTGTGATCTTCACCGAAATGCAGGAAAGTTGGTCCCCTGGAAACTGCATCACACATACATTGAATAAAACCTACATAACACATCACAAGTACAGCTTGCCACCAAGGCAAACTGCAAAAGCAATGAACACACATGGGTAACAGGTGTAACTCTATGGAGGGATTTTTACGCCCTCCAAAACAAAATCTTACAGATAGGAATTTGGGTGAATGGCCTGTATCAGCAGTAAGTTGGATTCATTATTCCAAAAGGGTCATCCTCTGGCCCTATGAAATGAGTTTGATGATCTGTCATGTTTCAGAATTCCAAAATAACAAGCCGTGATCCTCTGGCTTCATTGTTTGGTAGCTAAGACAAATCACTGTCTTGCGCTGAAGAGATTCCCTCAAGCACAGGGTAAGGCACACCCACACCGGTGGGGCAGCATTAGAAAGCAAGGCGGCCTTGCCAGAGGATTGGTATCCACAGCCCAGGAGACTAATGAACTAGGAATTACTGTGACGACTGCAGTATTTCATATGAGCCACGTTTGATGAAAAAAGTCTGCTTCTAACAGTTACGTAGTCATGGATATAGAACAAACAAGTCACTAAATTGCAGAAAAACAGTGAGAAAATTTAAAGCTGGAGTTTGTTCCAGACTCTGCTCCCTGTGGAGTTGCACAACTTTCCCAGTTTCACTTTAAAATACCTTCGTAATTTAATGCCAAATAGCTGGGGTTCAAATGAAGTCTGGATTCCCAGCAGCTGATTTCACAGATTGAGTTCAGCAGTATCTAACTCAGAAGGCACCTCCCCTTAGCCTCTTGCGAATGCAGCGCTGTGGAATCTGTTAAGTAATCAGTCAGATATCTGCTTAAAAGGAACGTTCATCACAGCGCAATAATACCGAAAAGTTCATATGTGAACCAGAACATGCAACATGTTTCTGGCCTAGAAGAGCACATAAATGCATGAAGAATTCCTATAGATCAGCGGTGCTTCCTGAGCCCCCGACGGTGACTGTAGGTTTGGAATGGAAACTTAACTATCAAATCTGAGTTTTCATCTTACTTACTTACATCATCTTTTCAAATTTATTTAGGATGAAGGTGTAATAGTAAGCATACATGTCATTCAGGATTACTTCTTTCCCTAGAAGGCGAGGGTCTGTCCACCCACCGCAATCTGAAGCACATATAACTCTCTGCAAGCCACCGTGTGAACTGTGCGAGTACCGAGGACCAACGGAACTGCTGCATTTGGCAGAAGAACAGGTTGTAGAAAACGCGGTGTTTACACATTGCTGTTTCTCATCACGATGCTCCCTGAACAACACTTCCAAAAGAGAAGGGGACTGCATTGCAAGCAGGCACCTTCTGATACCAATATCAAACACAGACAAGACTGATAAAGAGGTCATTCAGCCTGCAGGGAGGGAGAGGAGGGTCAAGCGGCAAGGCACGTGCAGCGAGTCAAGCCACAGATTCAAGCAGCAACTGCCAGAATGTAGAATAAACACGGCAGAGAGGGAATAGGAGGGGGAAAAAAGTCACAGATTTTCCTCAACTGCTCCAAAAGCTTTCCAGCTGGGCCTTGCGGGCAGCTCCCATCTGGCGGACAGATCCTGAGCCCGCGCTGCAGAGGAGGCTGCGTCCTCCCTCCTCCCCGGCTGCCCCAAGGAGGTTAAAAAGCAACTGTCCTGGGTGCCCTGCTCTCAGACATGCTGTCTGTTCCGTTTACTGTCAAGTGCTCGAGAGGAGACAACCAAGGTCTGAACTCTTTCTTTGGGGTTTTTAATTCGTTTAAGCCAGCATTTGCATAGCAGTAATGCAAAGCTGTTAACATAAAACGCAAGCAGAGAGCACAGTTGCAAAGTCCTTGTGTCTCTGCAGAAGCAGTGGTCAAGAACAGGAATCCCACTGTAACAGTCATATTCAAACTCAGAACAAATGCAGCCAGAGTCCAAAATGTGTGGGTGGTGGTTTTTTAAAAAAAGCAAGGAAGATATCACAACTTTTTTTTTTTTTTTTAAACTGTCATTTCCCCTGTTCTCTCTCTCTTCAAAATGGGCATGAAGGTACTGAACATTTTTTTTCAGAATGTTTTCAGAAGTGTTCAGAAGTGCTGAATTTTCCTGCTAGAGCTGATGAACAGGCAGCATTAGAGCACTTGGGTTTACAAATGACCTGAAAGCCCACTCTTCCTATTTCTCTTGGACAGCAGAAGCTCGTTGCCCATTGAGCCGTTCCCATTCAATCAGCCCAAACACCGCAGCAGTACATGCCTATATTTCCATCCTGCCTGTCTGGCAGTGGTCACAGAGTCAGCTAAATCTCGTACCAGCTCCTCTTTTTATTGTGACTAGATGTAGAACTGAAATTTCTTTTAAAATCACCATTCTGAATCCTCAGAACCCCACATACCTTTCTTCTTCTGCCTCACATTCCCTAGAGAGGTGGAAGCACGCAGATGGTTTTCCACTTCTTACTCTCTTCCAATTGTCTTTCCATGTGCAGGAGTCAAGTATTTTCTCTACATAATGACTTGTTTTCAAGAAAGAGTGAAAGCACAGATGGAAGCATCACCTGAATCATGATATAGCTTTCACTATTCTTCATGTACAAATACCCTGCAAAATTATTTGTAAAGACATGCATTTTTTTCATCCAGCAGTCTCAAAGCACAAAGGAATGCCGGCTCCAAGTTAAGGCAGATGTGATGTGACCCTCATGCAAGTCTTTTCATCGCACGCTGTTCTCACCTTGGTTACATTCTCTCTTTCATACATCTGCAGCATTCAGACCTCTCACCATCCAGATGACATTTCCTCTTGAAACGCACCTTTCTAAATGAGATTTCTGCTTTGCACATGCGAGTGCTCCTAGAGGTGAAAACAACTCTGTTAGCAAATAGTTCACTGGACCAAGTTAAGTACCTGCCTTATCCCATTAAAAGGCATGGATGAATTTGGTTAGATCTTGCACTGCAAATGTCGTATCTAGTTTCTTTATGTGTGTTATACAGACTCACAAAGAATAAGTAAGACTCAGTCATTTCGTTTATGGAAACCCCCTTTCAGAGTGACTCACAGTAGGACCGGCTTCCTGTCAACACAAACTCCTGTTACAGTCACTTCTGAGCAGCTCTTCTACTCTACAAAATAAAAACCATAGGGATATGATTCCAAAGGTACATTTTTGTGCAAAATAGAGTGCAAGCAGGCGATCACACTGTTTGTTTCACATGTTAAAAGATAGCGCAGGCTTCCCAATTAAAGGCAGTTATGTTTAAAATAGAAATGAATTTTTACTAGATCAATTTAATAGATTTTTAAAAATAAAACCCAAAACCCCAGGCTCCCTGAAAGGCCTTTTAAGTATGTAAGTGTGTGCCAATCTTCTTTGAAATATTATTAACAGAAGGAGTTCCATTTAGTGACATAATTTAAATCTTCTGTGTAGGATACATTTGAAGAAATCAGGTTACAATTAAGCTAAACTGCTCGCAGTGGTATTCAGCTGCAATGCCCATACAGGTTATATGCAGGCTAAGATAATTCTCAGCAGAGTCATTGTCACAAAAGTCACTCAAATTTTTGCTAAGATTCTGCTGTTTAAGGGAGCGTAATTTCCCAGTCAAGTCAATGGAGGCTCCCTGCACCACACACACTGCTATACGTAGTACGCAGTACATATTAATTCCCAGTACACACACCACCTCAAATGTCAGTGTAGTCTATTCGAAATGCACTGAAATAATTTTGCTTTTTCTACCATAGAAATGACTAATGATGAGTTGGAAACAATTGACTAGCCATGGACAAAGGTCTGAAACAACAGCTTGTATGTATGGACAGTTTTACTGACAGCTGCTTATTACGATGACTTCAGAGAAAGAAAGAGGTCAAAGCCCATATGTGCCACCACTTTGAATACAACAGCCTGGTTCTACTGAAAAGAGGCTGAAACCAATTTTTCTCAGCTCAAAATATCAGAGATAGCAGGATTGCTGAGCATCCAATACATCTTTTGAATATATAGTTTAACACGACAGACGGTAGAACAACAGCTAGGAGTCTTACGAATCCTTGCATCCCCATAGCAAGGTCACAGAGAGTTTAACGACAGGTAAATTAATAGAACTCTCTTGATATTGCAATACATTATAGATCTTGTAAGATTCCATCCTAGAGAATAATTAAAAAGACTTTATAAGACAGCTTTTCTGGGGGGAAAAAAAAAGAGACTTTATAATTCTATTAGACTTTATACTGGCCCCTAAGTGATATTTGGCAGATCTTTTAATATGCAAGCCTCAATTTACTCGCTAATAAATTAGCTGTTAGGAAAACAAAGCTTCACGTGAAAGGTATTAGTAAAACACAAATGCGAACTATGAAGATGTTCATCAGTACCCGTGGTATCGCGCAGAAGTTGTATATTCTTGTAGCATCAGTGTGCTTTTGGACTCGGTTAGGAACTGAGCATCAGATGTAACAGAAAACATGACGATGCACATTGTGGGACCACAACAAGATTATCCCCCGCACTTCTGAATTATGACTAAGAATTAGGAATTATGAACTAAGAATGAGGAATCATAGGTCCTGCGTCAGCAAGAGGAGTTTAGATACCTACCTGTCAGGAAAGTCTCCTCCATCCCATGCTCCTTTAGCCTTAGCGTGGTTGAAGAGCGGGGAACAAACTTTTGGCATTTAATCTCAGTATTTATAGCTGCAGATTAAAGGAAATAATGTTTTGACCTCTGTGCCACAGGCAAAGGCAAAGATTGTTCCTTTGCTCTTAGCCTTACAGTATTTTTAAATTGTGTTATCCTTGCACACACCTACCCAATATCCTTTTTCCATTTTTTTTAAGAAAAGGCAGTTCCAGTTTGGTCAAATTCTCTTAGAAGTCATGCTTTTTAGACCACGCTCCTTTTACCTTTTGAATACTCTCCATTTTTTGGAAGTGCAGTGCTCAAAACTATAAACAGCCGAGGCCCTGTTAGAGCCGGTACGAGCAGGCAGATTGCATCGTCTGCGTGCAGGCGTACCCTCCTGTTCATCATCCCAGCATGAGGATTGCCTTTTTGCCAACGTGACACTGTTGACTCACACCCAGCTCGCGATCCGTGTAGTCCCCGGGTTCCTTCCAGCAGACCCAGCCTAGCAGTGCTAGCTCGCCACTGCATCCTGCACTGCCGCAGCTGTATTTCCTTGCTCAAGAAGAGCACACCTTGCACTCATCACTGCTGCCCAGCATTCCGGTTTTCAGTTCATTTCAAATCCTAATCCTCTCCTCCAAAGTTCCTGGAATCCCTTCAAGCTCAGCGTTACCCGCAAACCCAGTAAAGCCTTTTCTCTAGTCTATCATCCAAACCATTAATGAAAATACTGAGCAGAGCTAGCAAGGCAGAAGGGTGTGACTGTCGGGTGCCACATAACGCGGACAGAGAATGATGGGTTATTACACAAATGGATGGAGTAACCTCGCGTATGCATCCCCACCCTGCATCCATGCTGGGTCACGTAGCCTCTGTAGCTGGTGCCAGTACAATACAACCCATCCCCTGCCACCCGATTTTCACGTGTCTGCTGTGGGACAGACAGGGACAGTGCCCTCGTCACAGGATTACACTACACCAGCCACACCAACACACAAAGCCCGCTCTGTTGCATGATTAGCATTCACATTTCTTACCACGTAACGCAGGACGCCTGCTCTGGGATTGCTGAGCAGCAGAAGCGGCCTTGGGATGGGAGAACCAGGAGCAGACTTCAGCCCAAAATAATGTGTGCAGGAGTTCAGATCGCGCCTGTGGGTCACAGCTTAGGAACACAAACCTAGTGCAACACACGTGCTCTGGGCAGCTCCTTTCTTGAGGAGTAGTGTAAGAGTAGGGGAACTCAGAAAAAGGCAAGGAAAGATTAGAAGAATGACAAAAATGGGACTGTTTATGGTCAGCAACAAACGAAGAAGGTATGTTACAAAAAAATACTAAAAAAACCATTGCAGAGACAAAGATGGGCAGAGACAAAGCTTGTGATGTTGGCAGCAACCAAACCAACAATAAATAAGAAATAAATAAATAAAAATAGTGGCAAATTACAACAGCCATTAGAAAATGTGCTCCCTACCCCCTTAATATGTAATTAGTCTGAGGAAGAGGAAAGTGGTGTCAAAGAACATTAGAGAAAAACTCAGCAAAACTCAAAACAATTTATTGGAATAAAAAGAAAGAAAAATAAAAGCGGATGCTAAAAAAGAGTCTAAATTTCATGCTTCATGGCTGAAATCAACCTAATTAGTAACAACTGCGAGGTTTCCTGGCCTGCTACAGAATCATCCAGTTCTGGCCACTGAAGCAGTTTACAGTGACTTAGAGATTCAGAATTTTCATGTAGGACCAGGCTGTTTCAGTGAGGAGAAATCATCCAGGCTTGGTTTACACTTGAATAAGGTTATTTCGCTTAGGACGGGGAAAGATATCCCTAACAGGCATACCTAACCCACCACCGATACAAATCATCTCTATCAATGAAAAGACCTTTGCTGTTTTGTCCAGGGAACTGTTTGGGGTTTGTTTGGGTTTTTTCCCCCAAAACTGTTCATTTCTCTTCTACAAAGACGCAAGTCTCCTTTGGGCAAGGCTGGCAGTCCAGCTCCACTGCCTTTGCTATATCAGCACGGCCTTGGAGAGGCAGATACATCCTTCATCGTTCAGAAGAACTTCACATAGGCTGCGTGGCTCCTCAGTTATCTCCCGCGCCCAAGCAGCACACCTGACACAGCACCTTTGATGGCTTAGGCAACCACAGCTTCAAACAGCTGAAACACCGGAGCCTCACCAGAGCCACAGAAAAGCACCAGAAGAGCTAGTAGTAAAGCTGGAGGAAGGATGGAGCTCTACAGATTTAAGTTTAGCAGAACTTCTTTTATTAGAGGGCAGAAGGGGCAGGGGTTAAAATTCAAAACAAAAGTTTCCATGGGGTATATCCCCCTCTCCTCCCACTACAGCTATGATTAGATGAACTGATAATATTTTGCCTTCAAACTTCACCTCATAAAAAGAATTAAACAGATTTCAGCTTCAGAAATGTACATATCCTGAGATAGTGCATTCATTAAAACAGCCAGAGGCTGCAGTTTGAACAGCAGTAACTGGGACAAGCAGATCTCCATTTTAGATTCTCGTTATTACAATTCCCTTTCAATTAAACAACTTTCTTAAAGTAGCAGAGAGAAAGCAGAAGACTCGCTTCCTTTAAATTATCCATCAGTTGGTGTCAATGAATGGCCTCTTCCCACAGCCCTTCTCTTGTGTGTGGTCTCCTTGATCAAGTTGCATTATTTGAAACATGTGAATAGAGCCTGCTCGGTCTGAAATGCTGACTGAAGCTGAAACACACATGAAAAGCCCTCAGCCGCAGGAGGGATCCAAAAAGTCCTTCTAACTCAGGCCTCTCAGCAGGAGGCAACCTTTTGTTATACACATCTACTCCCACACAGGAAAATGAAAATCAGAGAGCTGGTAATGGCCAAATCGTGTTTTGGCAGAAGCAGAGGCGGTGTGCAGAGAGCGCGTTCCCCCAGCCATGCTGTCGGGGGAATGTGTCTGTCCATCCAGACAAAAGTGGAACCTGCTGATATCCACAGTCTGCATGGACTGAGCCACTGAGGCCGGCGCTTTGGGCTGAATCTCCAACCATGGCCCCGTGGACTTGCTCTGTGCACCAACACCACACCTTCACCTCTGCACCCAGACGTGCTGCTGCACTGCACACACTCGTGCGCAGAAAGCCAGGACTTTGCTGCAAGTCCAGTAGTACATAAACCCAGCACCAACAGGAGACTGGAGTGGTCTCCTGATGAAAGAATGGGCAACTTTACACATAAATCCCGAGTGCTGCGGACAATGCTGCAGCTAGTGTAACGCCATCTACAGGCACGCACCAAGCTCAAGTACTGTTTCTTTCCCAGCCACATGTGCTGGGGAACACTTGGGGAATTTTTGACTGATGATGGAAGGATCTGACAACCCAATGAAAATAGGAGCTGCTTCTCTTAGCAGCCACCTGATGATGCTTGGCTTTTTCCATTAAAACTCCTCAGGAGACAAACTTCTATCGTTAATGGAGAACATTTTACAAATATAGGCAAGTCCTGACAGTGGCACAGCAGCTCCGCTGCAGTAATTTAATGACCTCCTCTACAGCCAACTCTGAAGCTTGGGTATGTTTTATGGTAATTTATGCAGAGGAACTTTCATTCTGCATCATCGCAGGCAGGAAAGCCATCACAGCTGTTGTCCAGTGAAGGCAATTTCGACAACAGATGGACTGAACATTGCACAAACCTGCCTTGGGTTTTGAAAGATGGTGTATGAATAGTCCCGTTTACTCAAAGAGCCTATCGCAGGGTCTCCTATCACGAGTAACAAATGTGTTCGTGTATACCACTCCTTCCCCCTTTCTCTTCCCCAAGGAAAGTGAGCCCAGGTACAAAGACAGAAAATCTTAAAAACACATTGTGGTTTTGCTTCCAGAGCTGTTAAAAATAAGTTTAGGGATTATTATTAGTTTTCCAATCGTTAAAGCTTATGCTAGTTCAGCAGGCACTTTGACAAATCCCTGTTTTCCGGATTTCAAAGTCGATTCAAGACCATGAAGTTGTATCCCTGACTGGAAGAGCAAGAACTCCTGAACTGTGCAACCTCTTCTCTTCCCCACACAGGCCACTGAGACAGCACAAAGGACTGGATCCCATCAGACCCGTCTGACTGGTTTGCAGCTTACACCACAGGCTATCTATCCACACTTCATTCAGATGTTACCAGCACCATTTGAGGTTAAAAACCCATGAAAATTTTTGAATTGTAAACTACTTCATCTTTGCCTTCTTTTCTATTTATGTGTGTGTAAGAATCTTCTCTTTACTAAGTTATCTCAAAGTCAACTTGACTGTCAGTTAGGAGGTAGATGCTTGTAGGTTCAAAGGTTATCTGAACAAATCCCAATATTTAACCCTCACTTCTGTAGTAAATCCATGGCAACTTTCTGTGTAGCAGTGAAGTACCGCAGAAGGGGGAGTAAAACCAGTACCAAAAAGCACGCAGCAAGAGTGATATTTGAAGAGGAAGTGGTAAAGCTATCACCCAAAGTCCCCTGAAAGCACTACTTTTCTTAAAGAGGCTACAGAAGGAAAAAGCCTGACATCCTCACATGCATTTTTCACTGAAAAGCTTTCTATACCACTCAGAACATTTTTATATTAAGAAGAGCAAACTTTTGATTTCACTTCTCAATGCCTACATTTAAATAGAAAACTAGACGCCCGCCAATTTTGCTACTACTGCAGAAGTAATCAGAGCAACAAAGAATAACAGTGCATAGATCAGCGCTGTTCAGCCTGCTTCTAAATCAAGATCAGCTTGTTTCTAAAGGCAGTTGGCAACGCACACCCACCACAGCACAGCAACCGCAGAAGGTCCACCAGACATGTGCGCCACCAGTGATTAAAGTGCTGAGAATGAACAAGTGACAGGAAGTTTAAAACAGGATTTAATTCTCTAATCTAAGACTGTCATTCAGGACACCCCAGAAGCAACAATCAGAGTAAAAAAAACTGATCCAGAGGTCAGAAGATCATGCTGCTAGGCCTTCTTATGAAGCCTTTGTGCTGGCATTTACAAAGAGGTGTTTAATCAACATATCTGAGTAAACTAATTTGTGACTCCCAAGGTCTCCTTTCTAGGTGTGCAGTTCCCCACCTAAGGAAACTACACACCTGCACCACTGACCATTCCTGGTAGGAGCATCAGCACCACGAACGCTGCCTCCAGGAGGCCGGCATAACTCTGTAGGTGCACTAGAACTACTATACAAATCAAACTAGATAAAATCCTTTGTGGGGAGGCATGTCCACTGACGACAACCTTCTCATAAAGAGACTGCAACTTAACAGATTCATCAGAAAGAACACAAGTGAGAAGACATGAAGTGATTCAAGCAAGGAAACTGGGAAAGCCACAACTCCACAGTCCTTTTCCTCAGCCTTGTTGTTGGCATATTATATGATCTTCAGCAGGTCTCAAAACACTCAAGCCTTGGCCAAGATCTGGGAGCAACTCTGATCCATCAACATGCAGTGACCAGCCAGGCAGTTTCTAATAAGGGACCTAGAACACTCCAAAGATTTCAGTTGCTTCTTTTAGAGACATCTTAGCTATTAAGGAATGGACGAAAGAGGGAGATAATGTTTTTGTTTTATACATCAATAAATCAGTGTTATCACAGCAAGAGAGAGCTTTTGTTTTAGCTACTAATTTACTGTACAAGAAGCTACAAGTAAAGTTTAGCTTTTGATTTCCTTTCACAGCCTTCCTGTTCAGAAAAACAAACCTTATTTCAGAAAGAAGACTGGGACAATTCAGCTTGGTCCCCATATTGTCCAAAAAAACGGGTTCATCGGCCGGTGTGCAATGAGTCAATAGTCACACACTCAGGAGAGACATTGCTTATTTAATTCAGACTTGCACAAGCCTGGGTGCTCGGTGGTCTCCCACAAAGCAAGTACACCAAGTGGGACTTTCCACGCTATATTTAAACACAAAACTTGCAGAGTTAGTAATTTTCCAAGCCCGTCCTCTTTACAATGATTGGTTAGTAATTTACATACCATTGTAATACTGCTGACTCAATACTACTACTACTACTACGCATGCTCAGGGGAAAAGTCTTCACCTGGGCAAGGGTCTTTTTGACCTATCGGCGTGATTTTTAGTATTATAATGAAGATAGTTCACCTAAAGGACACTTAGTTCTTGCCAAGTTGGCAACATACATAAAACATCCTGATTAATGTTCCTCCTCAAGGTCTAATTGCTCCGGGATGTCCTTGGTTAAAGGATACTGAATGTTTGTTCTTCTGATTAGAGAAGATTAAGTGTCCTTTACTTGTCAGCTTAACATATACGTAGAACATCTTGACCTAATACAATGTTAGCTAAGTTTCTTCAACAATTCCCCCCATTGAGACTTATATAAATATATTTTATATTAGTGTCATTTTAGAAGTTCCTAGAAGTTCATAAGCACATTTGAAAAGACATTGAAAAATTACAAGCATACATACAAAGGCTAGTAAGACTACTACCAATAGCATCAGCATTTTCTTAACCCATAAACTCAGATTAGGGAACCAGGAAGTCAGCCATTTCCATGTTTCTTCAAATCCGAGAGAGGTATCATCCTTTTGGACCCCATGTAATATTCTGGTTTGTTTCCAAATTTCATTCAAGTCAGCAGAAATCCTTCTGCTCCGATCTGTGTACACACAGCAGCTAGTATTAATTACTGTGCATACTCCTCCTTGGGAGGCTAGCAACATGTCCAGAGCCATTCTGTTTTAAGTGCTTACTTTGGCAATTTCTGAGACCCCTTCTTGTAAAGCAATAATAGCGTCAGAGGTTTCATTTCCTATCCATTCTATAAGTGCAGAGATGTCCACTGGGGCGTTGTCTAACTCATTTACTCCTAGCCAAGGAACAAGCCATCTGGCAGAAGAGTGAAATTTTGTAGGTCTTTCTATTATAGAATTATTTCTCTTTTGCCTCTTCATAAACGATCTCAACCACTTTTCTGGTCTTCATTATTTAACCTTTCTGTCACTGTAACAATAGGGATCACTGCCCCCAAAGTACATGTTCCTGACCAACTGGGAGGCAGTTCTTTCCACATCTTATTTCCACATAACCAATACCAACCCTTACCCTTTGGGACACGCCATCCACTTCGTTCTTTGTTCTGCCACCTATAACCTATTTCGGATATTTGGGAGCAGTTCTCATAATTTCCTACATAAATAGCTCCTGTACAATTAATAGGTTGTTTCCCATGGACCAAAACCTTGTCCCACCATTTGTTGCTATTATTACATCTCTGTAAACACTGGTAATAATCTCTCACCAAATTATGAACTTCCCATTCTTGTTCCACATTTTCATCATACACAGTTTGACCATTTTCATTCTTCACATACTTCACTAATTCTAAAAATGAAAAGTAAGGGGCATCCCTATCAAGGCAATGCCTTTATTTGAGTGTTCTGGAAAATGAGTGCATACCCAGCAACTTGTTCAGTTAACTATTTTCATAGATTTTTCAATCACTCCGAAGTGAAAATTATGATCCCAAGAATGAGAGTGTCTTTCCTGGTCCCTTTTGGTTGCCTGAGTCAGATAAACAATAATAGCCAACCACTACTCTCCTCTCATTATTGAGTTTTAGAAAAGAAGTATACCTGTGTAAGTACCATAGAAATAGTACTAATATTATTCCTTCAAAACAATACAAAAAAGTTTCTCCTTGTGTACAATCTAAATGTAGGATTGATTCAATATTTGTCCGAGTACAATTCATTTATCTCTGCGTATTTTCAGCTTCAAACGTTGAACTTGTTCAACTTTCCATGTCACTGGAGGGGCCACCTTTACTTCGGTGTAGTGAATACAGGAATCAATTCCCTGAAGTTTCACAGCAGTGTTTGTTGTCAGCAGTACAAGGTAAGGTCCCTTCCACTTTTCTGACAGCGACTCCTCTGTCCAGGTTTGTAGATATACCTGATCTCCCTGCCATTGCTCCAGGTCTTTTGCCAGTACATTACCAAAGATTGTGGGGCTGTTCTGGAATCCTTGGGGGAGCACTGTCCAGCACAACTGCATTTTGCGTCCTGTTGTAGGGCTTTCCCACTCAAAGGCAAACAGCTTCTGGCTTTGTTCTCCCAATGGAATGCAAAAGAAGGCATTCTTTAAGACCGATACTGTAAAATAGACATTCGAATCAACTATCATTGTTAACGAAGTGTGAGGATTGGGTACCACTGGTGTACATCAGTCATTATTTGATTAATAGCTCTTAGATCTTGTACTAAACGGTATTCCTGTGAATGTGGCTTTTTAACAGGCAGAATTGGGGTATTATATTCCGACTGAAAGTCTTGTAACGGTCCATATTCTAGAAAGATATTAATTATAGGCTCCAGTCCAACACAGGCCTCCATTTTTATGGGACATTGTTTTCGCCTTACCAACTGGTTCTGCCGATTTAGCTCTTCCAGGTTTCTCAGTTGCCCAGACAAAAGGGATTACTACATTCATGATTTCAGAGGAGGCTTCAATTTGTTTCTCCTTATTTCCAGCATCTTGTATCTGATAATTCCTGTAACATATATACTTGTGCTTCCCAAGCATTATTTTGTGGAATATGTACTTGAACTTTGTTCTAATCAAAGGTTATTTGTTTTCTCAATTTATTTAATAAATCCCTTCCTATCAGAGGTAACGGACATTCTGGCATATACAAAAATTCATGTGTAAGTATTTTATTCCCAATTTCACACTTAATCTGGTGAAAGAAGTGTCTGACCTCTCGTTTTCCCATGGCAGCAATCACTGACAGAGAATTTGCTCATGGGCCCTTTACCACTATTTAGGACAGAATACGTTGCCCCTGTATCAAATAGGAATTTAACTGTCTCATTCCCCAGCTTGACTGAAACCAGGGGTTCAGCTGGAGAGTCTAATTTCTCAACTCCTGGTCCCCGTCAATCCGAATCTTCCGTACCGATCATAAGTAAGTCTGCCTCCAGAACGGGTGCAGACAGGGGTGTCCAACTAACTGGCTGTCCCCTTGGGCATTCATTTTTCCAATGTCCCTTTTCCTTGCAAATCATGCACTGATCTCTCCCTAAAGGGATTCTGTTTCCTATATTTCCTCCTGCTCCTGACCCCTTTCCACACCCTTGCTTTCTCAGGAAACCTCCTCCCCAAGAGGAATTCTGTGCTTGAGCAAAGGCAGCTGCGAGAATTGCAGCATTTTGCTTTCTATCCTTCAATTTCTCTTTCTGTTTTTCCTTCCTTTCCAATTCTTCCCTATTATTATATACCTTATATGCAATTTCTATTAACTGAGATATTGATATTCCAGACATGCAGTCTACCTTTTGCAACTTTCTCCTTATGTCTGGTGCTGACTGACCCACAAACAAAGTAGTAAAAGTCATTCTATTAGCCCCATCCTCAGGATCCAAATCTGTCCACTTCCATGCTGTTTCACACAGTCTCCCATAAAAGGCAGAGGGGTCCTCACTTTTACCTTGTACCACTGTAAGGGACTAGAAATTTGTCTCAACATTGCTGGCAGAACGGCTTGACTGCCAGGGCATCACCACGACGACAACTGAGGAGGTTCCCCCCAACAGGAACATGTATATGGCTGTATCTCGCTGTCTCGGAGCACATAGGCCCAGCCCTCTGCACGTGGGCCTGGCCCCAGGGTCATCTTGCAACACATGGGAGGGGGGCTTGGACCCCCCTGGAATCTTCTGGAACCATCGAGCACCCTCTGGTGATGATATTGCGCATGCGTCCCACTGCCGAGGGGGGGGTGCGGCTATAAAAGGCAGAACCAGCAGAGACCGGGGGAACGCTCCCCCCCACCGGACTGAAGGGACATCGGACTGACGGGACGCCGCAGATCCATGGTGGTAGCTATTGTAACTCTATCTCTTTCTCTCCCTTTTCCTTTCTTTCCCTCTTCCATTCTCCTCTCTTGCGTACTTGTTGGCGGCCAAATAAAGCGACTTGGCACTTGACTCCGTTTTGAGTCTTAATTCTGTTCCCGAGAATACAACAACCGTGGTCACAATAACACATCCAATTGAACATCACTCAGAAGTTAAGCCCAGCCGCCCCTAGCCACCCAGAATTATCTGAGGTTGGTTAGAAAGCAAGGGGGCTCAGCTTCTGCTAAATTGTGCAACCCAGCAGCGGATCGTGACACCCACCTGATATAGTTTTGCAAGGTCTAGGTACCCCATGTTTCATTCCATATAATATCAACTGCTGATATTGTTTATTCATTAATCTGCCTGCCCCTGTATTTGGATCCCAGTCAAGCTATTGTGCTGGCATAAAACAATCTGGACCATCCCTTGTATTTACTCTCTCATTCTCCTCCCGAGCTTTTCCCAGCACCATACTTTTTCACTCAGGCGGAAATAAAGTGATACCAACACTTGCATATCTTTCCAATCCGGGTTATGATTTTCAATTATCATTTCAAATGATCAATACATTTTCCCCAGATTTTCCTGATATAACCCAGCAGACTCCTTCCAATTCATTAAATCTGAGGTTGAAAAAGGAACTTTCACATAAACCGGTTCTCCATCTGGTCCTAGTGCCTGGTGCAGCAGAGCCTGAATCGCGGGATTCTGTTGCACTTGAGTTCTGCCTGCAATGGGGCTAAATCCTTCATTATCCCTTCCCATACCATCAACAACACTATCCTGATCGCTGAGGAAACCAACAATTGCACATCCTCTTCTTCATCTTCTGTTTTCAAACATTTTTTCCCAGTGCTACAAGCAGAACAACACCAAGGCAATTTCCTTCTATCCTCCATCATCATCATCAATATATTCAAATCAGATATCAACAATTGACATTTCTTCCTTGTTTCATGATAATTTCTTAAAGTAAAGAACAAATCCACATATGAGATTTCATCCCATTTATCCTGCCTTCTGCAAAACAACTTAAGTTGCAAAAATGTATTATAATTTAAAGACGCCATTTCTGGCTATTTTTCCTCATCCTACAGTTCATACTTTGGCCACCACTGAGTACAATATTCTTTTAATTTCCTCTTTGTTAGAGGTTCCCCATCAAACTTATCCCAATGTTTCAGGATGCAACCTAATAGAGAGCAAGGGGAAACCTCAGATTTTCTTGCCCCTGTCCTGCTCCCATATTGTTATCCAAAAAGAATGTTCTTACCAGCCATGCTTTCAGGCACTCCAGTCATCAGTGTCCAAACATGCACAAAGCTTACAAAACACCTTTACCCATTGTTACCCCATGCAATGTCTCTTCATCATGCGTTGCATGTTTGAGTCGCTTACCCGCTCCAGATGGGGAGATTACTCATGGAGTCCTCCAAACAGTAGGTCAGTGCGCGCTTGGAGTCTGGAAAGCAGATTCTCCCCACCGGCAGCCGGCAAGATGATCCGGGCAAGGTTTCACAGCTGTCCCATGTGGGTCGCCAGAAAACTACTGTCAAAAAAACCGGGTTCATCGGCCAGTGTGCAATGAGTCAATAGTCACACACTCAGGAGAGACATTGCTTATTTAATTCAGACTTGCACAAGCCTGGGTGCTGGGTGGTCTCCCACAAAGCAAGTACACCAAGCGGGACTTTCCACGCTATATTTAAACACAAAACTTGCAGAGTTAGTAATTTTCCAAGCCCGTCCTCTTTACAATGATTGGTTAGTAATTTACATACCATTGTAATACTGCTGACTCAATACTACTACTACTACTACGTATGCTCAGGGGAAAGGTCTTCCCCTGGGCAAGGGTCTTTTTGACCTATCGGCGTGCTTTTTAGTATTATAATGAAGATAGTTCACCTAAAGGACACTTAGTTCTTGCTAAGTTGGCAACATACATAAAACATCCTGATTAATCGTTCCTCCTCAAGGTCTAATTGTTCCGGGATGTCCTTGGTTAAAGGATACTGAATGTTTGTTCTTCTGATTAGAGATGATTAAGTGTCCTTTACTTGTCAGCTTAACATATACGTAGAACATCTTGACCTAATACAATGTTAGCTAAGTTTCTTCAACACCAGCAGAGCATGGTTTGTGGGCTTTTTGCTACTCTCCCCTCTTCTGTTTAGTAATGAAGGTATTATCATCGTCCATTTCATCTTAGAAACCTGCCATTCTCTACCATCAATTACTCAAGCTTAAGTTCTTGTCTAATGAATCACATTTACAAGTACAAGGGAAGTTAAGTGACTAGCCAGTGAGTCACTGCTGTCACTCTTAAGGCCTACCTTGTTTGATTCCCTCAGTGTCACAGGCAATGCAAACTGTACACATTTCCACTAAACCAGCACGGCAATACTCTGTGGCCTCTTGGCATACGACTACACAAAACTCAGTTGAAGGAAATGTCTGTCCATTGCCCTCTATGAGGTCCAGTAGTCTTCTGCTACCAGTTTGTTACTTCTGCTCTCTCATACCCTAATTAGTAGTATTTCTATGTCAGACTTTCTTGCTGTGCAGAATGTCCCCTTCCGTATTTTCATCTGCTCTCCATACTCACAGTCTTGCTGTGGGTATTACTATTACTATTGCTGTTGATGTAGAGAACCTTTCTGTTCCCAATAAGCAGCTGCATGAAAATTACTGATAGCAATGACTGAATGCGCAGCAAGGCTCTCCTCAGCCAAGGAAGGGATGGAAGGCACTGACAGGTTATGTGAAATACAAGGAACTAGAGTTCAGCAACATCCAGAATGTCCTTCTCCAAAACTGGCCTAGCAGTGTTCCCAAGTACTAGAAACATTGGTGGATGTGAAGCAATAATCGAGTTTTTCCTCAGGTTTAAACTTGTAATCTGATCAGCTGCAGGAGCTGGAAGAAAGAAATCTCTGCCACGTGTCAGGGCCTGGTGATATACTCATATGGGGAATGAGGACAAACATTCTGCTGCATCAGATATTTCTCTGTATAAAAGATTTGACTTATCAGGGCCAATAACCTGATCCACTATCAGGAATTCTGCAGTCTTAATCCAGGGGGTGGCTTTTCTGGTTGGAACATTCCCCTTTTTATATAAAATCACTCCTCAAGGAGACAACTTGCCCAGCAAGATGTGAGAAAGAACTCTGCTCCAAAGCTTTGGAAAGTAACATCAGGCATGCACTGTATTTAACAGACCTGTAAAATACTGGTTCCTTGTAAAAAAAGCAGTAAGAATAATTAATCATGGGAGCAGTTTAACTTGCACATGAAGGATCTCTACCAGTTGATGATTTTATGTAAAGGTCATTTTTTCAAAACCATGCTATAGGCAAACACAAGATACAGGCTGGATGCAGGAATTAATGAGTGAAGCGCCATGTAACAGACCTGACCAGAAGTCATGAAAATGGCTCCGTCCTTAAAACTGAAGTTCAAAGAATTTTACTTTGTTTTTAATGTAGTATGCCAAACCCACACAGTTGCAAAATATATCAACATCTCATCTCAGTGGTGAAGGAACTTGATTTTTGTCCAAAAGATCCCACACAGTTCTCATTCTCAGTGTCACTAAGGATCCCAATAAAAATAAATGGCTAAGGGATCTATTCTGCCAGAATACACACTGGAAGAACCTATTCTCTTACATCCATGCCTAGAATTGTCCTTCCAGCATTAGGCTAAGTCAAAACTTACTTTCCAGCCAGCTAGCTAGCAAGAGCCCAATTAGGTGGCTTGATGAGGCGCATGCTGTGCCAGTTTCTGACGTCAGTAATGGACCAGTGTATGTGTTGCTTTGAAACAATGAAAAGCCCAGCTCACACTACCTATTTAATAGCTTCAAGCTGTTAAAACATAAATACATTTTTAAAAAGCACACTCTGGAGCCAGGGGACAGCCCTTTGGGACATCACATATGGCTTCAAGAGAACAAATTTGAAGCTACAGATGATCTACTCTGTATTTCTGAAAATTATCTCTCTGAGGCCAATGGTTACAAGACCTCAGAGTTGGATTTGGTAGCACTGGAAATCAAACTCACCTTCTCCAAGTTCTTCTAAATTCTTGTTCTTGATGAGGACTAAGCCCATAAACCAACAGCCAGAGCAGCTCAGGTCCTTACTCAGGTCACAAGTTCATGGTGAGAGAGCATGAAGGCTGCCTACAGTAGGAAGAAAGGAAAAACTGCTAGGAAGCAGAATACAATGTTTGGCATTAACTTTTAGGAAAAGAAATCTACTCAATTACATTTGAAACCACTGATCAAACCCCATTTCATTTCTGAAATTTCTTCCTTAACTGGTATTGTTTTGCTTTCCATTCCCAACAAAGCCTGATCCAATTAAATCCAGTCCTATTACCAGCTAGTGTAATTTTCCCTAAAGGAAGTAGGAAGTATCCTTCCTCCTGTCAAAGCTGAATTCATCTCAGTGGGCTCTTCACCTGCTAATCATCAGATCTTTAGTGATGAATAAGTGGAGCAATTATCATCTGATGGCTGTTACATTAGCATAATTGCTGAGTCTTAGCGGAGCTGTGGATGAACAGCTCACTAAGCAGAGGAAAGTGCTGCTGCTCTAGTGCAGATCCCTGGGATGGGTGTCGGTACAGGCTCCAGTACCTCCTGAGATGTCAGACCACTGTAGGGGTACAGGGATGACCCTGCAGTGCCTCCTCTCAGGGCACACACCTTCTGGGGGAGGACTTCAGACTGCACCAGAGACTGCAAGAGCATGAGCTCCCTTAAAGGCTCTAGCAGGCATCACCCAGCTGAGGTGCCAGTGATTCGCTTTTAGCTTCAGACTGCACAGAAAGGTAGGACATGTGGAAATCATAGATGTTTACAGGAGACAACCACAGCCGCTTTGCCCTAAATGCCAGCCACGGGTGGCCACCGGTTTGTTTGCTGAGTTTTATCAGGGTGTCTGGCATCTCTGGGCAACTCGGGGTTCAAACACATAAAAGTTTCTGGTATAGTTCAAATACCTTTTTGCTCTCTTCCTCACTGAGTATTTATTTATTTACCACAGCATTTGCATGCCTCATAGTTTCACTGAATTTCTCATAACTCCTGAGGTAGAGGAGTGCTATTTGACATATTTAGAGGTGGAACACTGCGGCAGAGAGGATATTTTCAAGTGTCTAAACGGCGTAAGAGGCTAGACTCCATTTACAGTGTGTAATCACACTGGAGCTCAACACACTTTGAAAATCGCTGGAATTTGGGCTTTAAGTAGCTTGCTTTATTATGGGGCACAGTGTAAGTGTGCAGCGCTTTGCTGCCAGAGGGGTCCACAGCTCAGACAGGGCTGTGCAGACAGGTTCCTTCACGGTGCCACAGTGGAGGGGAATGGTTAAATACTCAACAAGGGATCCAGGAAGGCATCCAAACCTAAGCAAGCCATCAGGAAATGCAGAGAGGGGAGGTATGGTTCAAGCCCTAAAGCAGTTAGACACTTCTGAGTTTTTACTTGAAATTCCCTGCCTGGCCTGTAGCAGGTAAGACAAATTATCTTTTTCGCCAGAAAAATGGCTTTCCCCACACCCCGCTGGCTGGATTACACCAGCTTGCTCTGCCAGGTTTGGAGGTGGAGCTGGAATCCAGTCAGCTCTGTCCCAGGGAAGCACCTCAGCTCCAGACCAGACAGTCAATGCCAGTAAGTACTGACCCCTAGAGAGGTAACCGCAACAGCAGAGACTTGACCCACACACAGGCTGAAACAAACAGCCAGGACACCCAGAGAGAAGAGTTCTTCTCCCAGTCATGTGGAAGAGGAGCTTTGACAGACCCTCTCCCTCCACTCAGTTGACAAGACAAAAGAGAGCCCATAAAGCTAACCACAAAAGGTCTCAATATCTTTCTTTTGGGAGGGGTTGGGGTGGAGAGGAGATACGCTCTGATATAAGCACGAGATTGATATCTCTGGATCAGTTTCCATGGGCAGGTTGGAAAAAAAGAAGGTCTTGTCTGAGAATCCTCGCAGGCCTTGGGCACGAACTGATGAACAGCTTCAGGATTTCAGCAGTTATGTTCATGTCTGTAGGTATTCATGGCTTTTAGGTATCTATAAGATTAGGCAAGACTTTTCAGTTGCTGGAGGTACCTGACAACTGGATTCGGATGCCTAACAACTGACTTGCACACATTCACAGAGAAGGAAAATGGTTGCTCAAGAATTTGACACCTGGTGGCTGGAGCTGGGAGTTACCACTGCCCTGTTCTTCTCTGAACAAAAGACCAGCTCAATCCATTTGCCAGAAGCAAAAAATGGAATCCAGATATCTGTATTAGCTGAAACAACAGGCAGATCTCTTCCTGAACACGCTTTTCAAAGAATTTAATTTTCTAAAATATATATTCATTCAAAATCAAAGGAAAACTTAATAATGGGATCTTGCTCATCCATCCTCAGATAAGGCTTCAGGCTTCAGCTACTTGTGACTACAGCTTTTCAACTGCGCCCCCCCCCCCGCCTTTTTACCTTCTAACTGCCAAATGGAGCAATGGTCTGTAAAAATCTGCACAAGTCTGGAATACTTTGGGAACCTATTTTTAGTAACATTCAGCATTATGCAAATATTCATTTTGTTGGCATTTCTCTTAATAGCCATGCACACAGTGCAGTAATTTCCTGTCCATGTGCAAGACCCACATATAGGGCTTCATTGGTGGTCTGCAGTGCATTAGTTTTCATCAACGGTAAGCTGATATGATCTCTGATATGGAGATCTAAGATAGCTCAACAGAGGGAGAATGCTTTTTGAATGTAGAAAGAGAGGCAAACAGAGCAAAAGACTACTATTTCTTGAGTTTCTTCTGATTTTGATTATCACATTGAACCCAGGATTACCTTGAGATAAGCCTCAAACGTATCTAGTGAAGCCAATGAAGTTATCCCAGGAATTAATTCACTCTATTTTCATACGTATCTTAAAAGAAGCTATGGCTAAATAAGCAGAATATAGAAAGCCAGTCATTCTTACATAAATGTGTGATTTTCTTCATATCCACAAGAAAATGTGTGGAACGGTGTTCTTCCTGTTCACAAATTTGGATCTAAAATGTTTTGTCTCCACAACCAAGAGACAATCCCACTCTGTCCTGCCGTGTGGCATGCCTGTACAAGGACAGAGAGACAGCTGGAAAATGTTATATGTTTGTGACTTGCCAGAAACAAAAAAGGTCTCACACAGCACCGAGTTGGAGGAGAAAACCCACGCAGAACAGACTTGTACTGAATCCAGGTAAGATCTACACAGCTTCCACTATAGCACTGAATAAAGGCAACAGCGTGGTGCTTGTGCTAGCAGTTCTGATTAGCACGCTTCTTCTACAGGATACAAAAAAGTCATTTGTAGTTATCTGCTAATTCCCTGGAAGACAAGAGCGCTGACTGTTTCAAGAGTCCAGATCCTACCTGAAGTCAGTACTTCTAATCTGTTTACATTTTCCTTCCTCATTGTCTAATTGGCACTGTTACTCTGGTTTCTTCTCAGCCATTCTCCCAAGGAATCATTTCTAGGATGGTTGAAATGCTTCTTTCCATTCAAGGATACTTCAGGTAATCAACTCCATTGGCCCTGAGGTTTAAAGTCTCCACAAACTACCTCAAATAAATGAGTGAAGATAATAGTTCCTCTACTAATGAAGTTAGATGCAGTACGTCTGGAACCAAGGATGCTTGTTTGTTCCACCAGGCACTGCAGGCTCTCCGCAGGCAGGACCCTGAACACCCTGACCGCTTCATCCTTCCCAACAGCCTCCAAGAGCACGACGGGACTCAGGGTCAGGTGAACCCAAAGGCCGTGAAAACCAAGCAACACCCAGATCACTCTGCCAGACCCAACACATGCTGCTGCTACGACGTAAAGCCCAGGAGTTCTTTGGACAAGAGACATCAGAGAAGCACCAGCTGCATGTCATTAATGTAGACAGGCTGTTGCTTGACTCAACGACCAACACATCTGGACTGACATGTGGCAGCTTACACGGGACTTTGCTATGAAGGCTGATGCCAAAGATTTGGATCAATCATGATGTTTAATTTGGATTAATCATGATGTTTTTCAGTCCAAAGTAAAAGTTGAGATGGTCTGGAGCAAAATCCAGACACTGAAAAAGATCAGCTGTCTCACTTTAAAGGTTTTCTTTGATGCCAATTTCTTAGGATGATATATCATTGATATTAGATCTTCCTGTCCTCCAGCTTTTCCATGATGGCCTTGAATATTTTGGGGTCCCAGTACTCCTTAATGCTTTCTTAAAAAACTGGGCTGCTCTGAGGAGCCCCACTTGTGGTGTTCTCCTCATGAAGATCGGGCTCCCCCTTAGGTATGTCTTAGGAGGCACAGGTTTTGCAGCTGTATGTTGAGGGGCTCATTTGGAAGAAAACATATTTCCTTGCTCAAAGAACTTTAACCCTTGCAAAACCAAGTGCTGAGTGGGATTTATACAACACATCCCTGTTAATGCAAGACAAACCATTCCAGTTCACACCAAATTAATTCTACAGCTCTGAAATTAACTCCATATAAGCAGTTTCTCCAGGCAAGGCAGGTGCAGACGTAACTTTGCGCTTCATTATTGGAAATTCAATGCCATCTCTAAATTTGTTTAAGCTCTACCAAATTAATTAAACCAATTCAAGCAGTTAATTTCAGTTACTCTGGTCCAAATTAAGCAGTATCTTTGAACACCTTTCACTGCTTTCACGAAACTGTTAAAGTGTAAAGTCCTATGTGCGCATTAAGTTTCTTGCTAGATGAGGCTCCATCTGCAGTTTCATTTGACAAACCTTACAGAGGACAAACCTCGGTTTCTCTGGGCAGAGACGCACATGACCCAGTACTGAATGGCTTGATTGGTCTGACATTTTAAGCACATCTTCTACATTTTGTAGTATGAGCTTCTCATTCTTGTGTGGCCTTACCACTCGTCTGACTTTCCAGAGCACACAGCTCTGCAACCACCCATGCTGCCCATACAGAAGTTGCCAATTGTGGCTCATTTGTTCACCTGCAAAATCTACTGGGGACAGGAAAGGTGGGACCCTTTTTAACAAAATACCTCCAGTAATAAGGGTTTGCATGCAATTTCTCACTTTGAGTTGTTAACTATGTCTTGGCTTATCACCTGCTATTCCCCAGTTCACACCTCTTCTGACTAAGGCACAGTGCTCATCAGTGCTACAATAAACACTGACTAATTCTCCCCCATCCAGTAACCATTAAGTTGCTAATTCACTCCTCTTCTGATCCCTGGTTTCAAAATAGCATTACTTTATACTTCCGCTGGAGATTCCCAAACACTATACTGTATTATCTTTCTCTCCCACAGATGGAAATAGTAAAACTCGAGAAAAATTAAGTAACTCCACGAAGAATGCTGCTGATGAACAGCTTACCGGTTCTGTCTCCCAGGCCACTGCTCTACCAGCCTCGTGTGACAGGAAGAAAAGCCACGAGGTCTCAATACCCCGGACCATCGCTCTGCCTGCTGCACTGCCCAGGGCTCCTGTTCTCAGGAGCTGGCTTTTGCTCTGGCATGCTAGAAGGCTGGTACTGCAGTGTCAAGCTGCTCCAAGGGTAAACTGAACTGTGCCAGCCCCTCACCACAGGCACAGAGGAGAGAAGCTGCTCTTGCAAGCTGTCTGACTGACAGCCGTTTGCAAACACACAGTCATTTCCATCCGTCACAGTCCATGCTAAAAACTCCTCTGCCCCCTGCTTTTTGTTGAAATTCAACTTGCTCCAGTTCATCTTGTCCCAACACAGCGCACCCTTTTCACCTTGTCCTAAAGACAACCAAAGATACATTTGCTCGATTTTTACTTCTGAAATTCAGGACTGTTCACCAAAGGACTCCAGAGGCTTTCTGGAGAAAACACTGATCCCTGCAAAATAGGGGAACGGTGGTACAAAACCAGTACAAAAGTGGCAACGGAACATGTGAGAAAGGAAAATACTCGGTTGAGCTGTTCGAGGTTCTTGGGTTTTTTGTTTGTTTGCTTCGCTATCTATAGTCAAACAACATCTTGGGAAATCATACATTTCTGAACAATTTGTCACCCAAGTTGCCTTAGTTAGGTTTGCACTGAAAGAATGCATCCAGTTGTCAAACAGATCACCTTCAAAAAAACCCAAATACCCAAAAAAAGCCAGAAACCCAGAATTTGCTCATGTGGAAAGCTAGTAACAAGAATTAAAAGAAAACCCGAATTCATCATATAGAGATCCAAGCCATACTTTTTTTTATAAAAATTTGCAAATTATGCTGAAGTGACTCTTCCACAGTCACAGAGCAAGTCAGTGGCAAACTAACCATACAGCTGCTGTGCACAGTCATGTGCCCACTCTGAGGTACATGATGCTGCAAAATCCAGATTGTTCCTTTTTATATTCATCTTAAAGTCCTAATTATAGGATAAGTTATTGGTTTTAGTAAGTTTGGACAAATAATTTACTTCAGGATAATATTAGGACACTTTCTTTAGTTGGACAATTGCTATTTCCATCATTCTGTTGATTAACCCTGAAGTGCAAGAGTGAAGAAGAACACAGTATCCTCTGGGATACAGCCTGCTATTTGAAGCGTGCCTTCGGGACACTTCGCACACACCTTCACACACTCCTTCAGTGGACAGACCCAATTCACCTGGCATACAAAACCTTCCAGACAAATGGTCAGCAATGCTCTTCTTCAGGTATGTACTAAACCAGCTGTGAAATCGATGCTGCCAGCTCATCAGGAACTGCTATTGTCTGTAAATGAGTCTAACAGATCTAACCCACAGGTACCTTCTTGCTTTAACTGAACGTTTCTTCTTCTGGAAGCCAATTCGATTTCTTGGCTCTGGGAAAGGGGGTTCATAATGGACATGAAAATACAACTCTGGTTTTGTTTTGAAGACAGCGTGTCATTTTTTCTCTCCTACGAAAACACAGGTCCAACATTATATTGAAAAAATATATTGGCTGTTTGGATAAATGAGAATACTTATGCCAGTCTGACAACGCGCACTGACTCCCACAGAATGGCATGGCGAGAGTGCCTTTTTCCACCCACATTTGCAACACTACATCCCAGCTTACGTATTTATGCAGCACCAACTACCAACATATCTATGGTCCACTTCTACACAGTGAAATGAGATCATACGCTGTTGAGAACCAGTGGGTTTTTATCTCATAGTCACTTAAGAAGGCTTTGGAACATACAGGAGCTTTCTATAACCAAAGGTTGATCACAGAATGAGAATTAATGGAAACCACGGAAACCGTTCTGAGTTTTGCCAGGGTCAGCTCCCTTCTGTCCCATAAAGTGCTGAGCAGGTGCCGTTACCGCAGTGCATCACCACGTTCCCACTGAAAGCAACTGCAAAATTCTCGTAAGGCTTCATCAAATACAGCGATTTCAGTGGCAGCCAAGGACACTCAGACACTCGCACAGCTGAGCCTGCACCTTTCATGTCACAGGGGAGGACTTCCTCTAATTCACTCCTGGGACCCTTCTCAAGATAAGATCTTAACAAAACCAGTAACGCAGTTATGTGTATTACACTGCCAGTGTGCCTCCCACATAGGAGGGTTTGTCCTGAATCCTTAGGTGAAAATATCTCCTTACACCCACTGTCACACATTGTGCCATGTGGTGCTGGTCTAAATGGTTTTGCTTCTGTCATTCATAGAGGTAACACTTCCACCTATTTAAACTGAAAGATGCTTCGGCTCTAGATGTACAGAGCACGTCAGGAGTTTTTAGGAGGAAAGCCACAAGTGAAGAGTGGTATTATTCTAAAAACCAGTCTTGCATGGGTATTAGACAAACAGATGTCTTCAGCTACTGTAGGACCTGGCCACTGGCAGGAAATAATTCTGCGAGTGGTGCTCGGACAGATTTCAAGAGCTGAAGCTCTCACCTTTCAACCTGAGACCAACTGGGAAAGGTCAGAGCTGCTGCTGATAGGCCAGACATATGGAATTAATTTAAGTGTCTGGCAAACACCTTCACCAAAATATGCAGAAAATTCCGCTATTTAAAGTAGCTCAGCAAGCCGAGTTTGTTATGCCACTTGAATCACAAAGCTCTCCCTTGCTATAGGCATTGTTGCAGCATAGAGCTAAGCAAAATCTGTAAAGCCAGTGTGAGCAGCAAGGCACACACCCCGGGACCTGGCCTGCCTGGGTTCCCTGCTGCTGCCAGGAGCTGTGCTAGCCAGGTCAGCGCTGTGCATGGTGTGCCCACGCTGCTCTGCAGGCATGGAGCCCACGAGCAGGATGCTCTGCATTGCGCTAGACAGCAAACCATGCTAACATTATCTGCAATTTAGAAAATACTGTGGTAAAGGTATAGCACCACGGGCTACTTCAGCAGTCACCAGGGGGACAACGCATGGGGACCTGCAGTTTGTGCAGCCACCCTCACACCCTGTATCGCGGCACTGTCACCGCACTGGAAGGACCTTGCAGGGTGCCAGCTACAGTTTAGAAGATGCAAACGTGCCCAAGTGGTTCTTTCTGCTTTAGCTTATTTTTAAGTTCTCATCAAGGAAGCCATTTCACAGAAACTTTCTCCCGTATGTTTATGACCCAAATTCCATGGTTTTAATTCCATATTTTCAGACTTGAATCACAAGTTAAAAATAAACTGATGGAATACAGCCCACACCTTCCCTCTCTGAGACACTCTCTCACACACATACTTTTCAGGCGAAAGCAAAGCGGTGCTTCAGAAGCCTTAATGGCAAGAGCAGCGCTCCAGGCATCCTGCTCGTTATTAAAATGTCACAGCGGAATCAGAACGTACGTCGGAAAACGAAAACAAACAGCGCTGCTGCTGCCGCCAGTGTGGGCTGCGAGTGCGGAAGGACAGGCCGCAGCGTCGAGTTGCGTTTGCATTTATAAATCCAACGCTGGGGGAAGGCAGAGACTTAAGGGGGTTGAAGAAGAGACGAGGAGGGCACACGGTGCCTCTGCGGCCTCGTGCCGTTCACGCTTTGTCCCACCGAGGCGCTCAGGGCTGTGGAGGATCTTGTGGGTGGCCCGCCTCTCTCTACCTCCTTTAGCAGCTAGTTTCGCTATTCAAGAGATCAGTTCTAGCGCTGCGGACACGCCCGCGACAACGGCCACAAGGCCCAGGGAGCTCGGCGCTTTCTGTACCGAGGGAAAGGAAGGCCGCCGCCCGCCCCCGGCGGGGACCCGCTCCGCCGCCGCCGCGCAGGG
>WEKW01021224.1:4735-33583 GCA_013389905.1 Sula dactylatra | reverse complement strand
CCCCCCGCCCCGCTCCTCGGTGACGCCCCCGCCGAGCGGGGCCGCGGCGGTGGCCTCTGAGCGACAGCTCGGCCGGGGAGCCGGTGGGCGCCCGAAAATGCTCCCTAAAAAGCACGGTAACGGCTGCCTTCCCGCCTCCTTCTCTCCCAGGTCACCTCTGGCTCTTCCGGGACGCGGGGACAAACGACGGGCTCCTCGTCAACCAGCAGGAGCTGTTCGTAGCGGCTCCCAACGTGAATAAAGCCGACATCACGCTGCCCGGTAAGCGGAACAGGACTGCCTGTGCCATGGGAAGCGATGAATTTCGTACTCGATCTCTTTGGACTTCAGCGTAAGGGTCTAGTGAGAGATCAAGTACTCAAATAATAAAATCTACCTCAAGTAGTGTGCATGCAGTCTTGGGCACCACAGGACATCAAGGATATAAAGCTGCTACTGGAGAGTGTCCAGAGGAGGACCACAAAGTCGGGGAAGGGTTTAGAGGGGAAACTGTACAACAAGCGGCAAAAGTCACTGGGTTTGTCCAGCTGGGAGAAGAGGAGGCTGAGGGCACAGCTCATGGCGGCCTGCAGCTTCCTCCCAAGGGGAGGAGGAGGAGGAGGGGCAGGGCTGATCTCTTCTCTCTGGTGACCATTGACAGGACCCGAGGGAATGGCAGGAAGATGTGCCAGGGGAGGTTAGGTTGGGTGTTAGGAGAAGGTTCTTCCCCCAGAGGGTGGTGGAGCCCTGGAACAGGCTCCCCAGGGAGGCATCACGGCGCCAAGGCTGGCGATAGTCAAGAAGCGCTTGGACAAGGCCCTCAGAGCCATGGTGTGGATTTGGGGTTGTCCTGTGCAGGGACAGGGGTTGGACTTGATGATCCTTGCGGGTCCCTTCCAACTCAGGACATTCTATGGTTCTTTGAGAAATAGGAAGCTATCATGAGGGTTTCTAGGTAGAGAACAACCCTCGTGTGTCATTGCACTGTATTGGTGAGAGCTGTTGACAGCCTTCTCATTTATAAATGTGTCTGGTGAGTTTCGTGGCGTGCCTCGTGACGGGAAACAAGTTCTTTTCCTGCCTTTATGGTGAATTCAGTGTGTTGTGAATAACGCTGCGACATGGTATGTTCTGTGTTCACGTACGCGCAGAAGTACTGTCAGTGTTGGGGGCAGCAGCTAATGAGAGCACTTGTGACGAGGTCGTGTGTGTTTGTTTTTAACCTCAGTGTTCACCCTGAAAGAGAGATGTCTCCAGGTTGTTCGCAGTCTGGTCAAACCGATGGACTACAGGAAACTGGACATTGTTCGATCACTATATGAAGAGCTGGAAGATCACCCTGATATTAGGAAGGATCTTCAGCGGCTTTCTCTGGAGAGAAGTGAAACATTGAGGAACGGTATTCTGGAATAACATGACTACTCACTCCAGACTCTTTAAATCGCAAACCACTGAGTTTAAGCAGGGATAGTCACTGTGAAACATGCCAAGAACTAACGTCTGTATTTTAAGTTCTGAAACATAAACTCAGTTAAATTGATGATGGTAAGTCAGATCCAAAAGACTAAACGGCATATAGAAGCACGCCAGGTTCTGGTGGTTCAGTTCTGTGCTTCGTTACGCGTATTGCAAATCGAAACTCTAGAGGCCTTGCGCAGACAGCTCAGAAGTTTTATTTGGACTATCTCAGAACACTGCATAGGGACGTAAGATCAGGTTATTTATTTGGAGAATATGCGTACAGATTAACTTTTTTTGTATTAGGCAGTAAATTACACCAAGGATTAATTTAATCCAGACTGTAATGATTATAATAGGCCGACCAACACCAGTTTTGCTTGAATAATTTGTTTTCGATGGAATTTTGCTCTCACACTTACCCTAGATTTGCCTGTGAATCACAAAGCGTGGGGGGTGTTTGTGTATGCAGGGCTTTCCATCACCACCTGCTGAGGACCTGACCTGAAACGTTACGTTTGTGGAAAGATGATGTGTAACGCTTGGGGTTTTTTCTGCCTCTTACCTTTGCATTTATAAACCCATGTCATATCCACTCTGAGGCTGACACATTTTTACACAGATCATACCTTGAATGCCTTATTTGTCCTTCATGATCGGATTCTTGCCTAGTTGATCTCAAGGTGATCCAGCCTAATCAGCCATATAGACTGGATCCTAGTGTTGGGGCACCTTTCTCCTCCGCACCTGCTTCCCCAGCTTCCTGTACAGGCAACCACGTAGCGCTCCCAGAAGGTAGATGGTTTGAGTCCTGCCTTTTCCCATCGCAGTGCACTAGTTCAGGTCGTAGTGGGAGGCCTTTTTGGAGAGCGTGGACCACTCGAGTTGCTAGTGTATGCTAAGGAACAGACGGCAGAGTGTATCAGCTCCTGCAAGCCTATGGCTAGATCTAGCTCACAAACAGATCCACGCTTTACTGCAGGCTAGATAAGCAGAGAAAACATTTCTTCACCTATATTCTGTTCCCCCTGTACCTCAGTTAGAACGTGTCTTTGTGTGAATCTACACACATAATTCAAAGCAGCATTGCTTTGAGCAGATGCATGAATTGTCCCCTAAATAGCAGATGTAGTGCTGTTCGGTGTTAGAGCAGGTTGGTAGGAGATTATAGCAGGTTAGTTCTGTGGCATACGTTTCTCTCCAGTTTTACATTCTAAGAAACACAGCTGTGAAACTGAGAATTTCTGTCAACGTATTCTGTAAGTACAAAATGTCTCCCCTTTTTTAGGCTTGTTTTTCTTACATATTTGAAGTGTATGAATTGATCTTTGTCATAAAAATGTATATCCACGTTAACTTTTTTACTCTAGTTCTGTCAAATAACTTCACAGTGCTTGTGACTGTGTGCTTGTACTCCTGCAGTACTCCTCAAAGTCATTCCAGTTGATCAGTAACAGACTTTTGGATTGAGTTCCGCCCCCTGTTGCTGCAGGGCTGCGCGGTGGCTGACGCTAAACTGTTCCCGCAGCTTTAGGCAGTGCCTCTGCGTGAACAAAGCTACATTACAGTCTCTGCTTTCACCACCTTTCGCAGATCTCTTTCAGAGAAAAGCAAGCCTGTGCAGCCCTCGGGAGCAGACGTCAGTAAGGCACCCAGCTCCTAGGGAGCCCGTAGGTTAGAGGGTGCCGCAGTGTGCTCCTGCGGCTGGGGTCCTGCAGGTACGCGAGAGGAATTTCTCTGCTGATGTCCATGTGATGCTGTGCGCTACGGTGAACATGGCAGTACTGCCAGCCAGGTGCAGAAAACTGGCTTGCCTGACTCTGTAGTTTTTCTTTTAATGTAGTAGGTATTAGGTCTTAACAGATCTGTACGTATCACAAACATTCTGTATATTTCTGATTCATGTGGGGTCTGTGATCTTTTTTGTTGCTTATAAGAATAATTTACATTTATTCCATTAGTCCATGACTTTTTCCAGAATGCATCCAGTCGGTGATACTTTCCTAGTACAAGGTTTATCACTGCTAATGGACCAGATTCCTTGGATTCCTGCGTGTTAGCAGACAGAAAAGCATAAAGCATCCATGACTTGCCAAAAACAAACATGAAAACTACCTCATGACCTCATCGCTCATAGGAGTATCCTGCCCTTGCTTAACTTCTAGTTACATCTACGGGATTCCAAGGCAACTTAAATCCTTAGCTAAAGAGCAGCTCCTGACAGGCAACAATTAGTTGTGGATGATTTGTGTTAATTTGCTGTGGTTCAGCCACAGCCATTTTCTAAGGGGCATTTTCTGTCCACTCTTTCGAAGATTGACTTGAGGGCGGTTTGTTACCCTGTAGAAATGAACCGAAGACCCGTCAGTCCCTGGGCAGCCCGATGATGAGGGTACACCCGAAGCAGGGAGCCTCGGATTGTTCCTCAGTGACTGTTCAATTTAAATTGCATAAAAATGCAGAAACAATTGTCAGGGTAGAGGCCGTCCTTCAGCTATGTGCTGTCATCTGCAGTCACATATCTACACAGTCCCTCTACCACTTTTCCCTCATCAATTTGTGTTTTAAAAGTGAAAGGTCTTTAATTCTTTGGAAGACTGTGTGCATTTACCCACAGAATCCCAAGTAGAAGGTGGGATTTTCCTGAATCCTTGAGGTATGTGAGTCCCAGGACAGGAATTTTACAGACCCTGCTTCAGTTCTTTAGCATTAGCATTTCATTTAAGCGCAGGTGCTGTCCTTGCACAGCAGGCCAGCGGCTCTCAGTCCCCTCCTGAGGTGGCGAATTTGCAGTACAGGCACCAGACGGGGTCTTTTGGATTCCACACCGGGCAGCTGTCTCAAAGTTAGCACCTGATTTTTAGTACCGAAGTACATTATTTGGATCTAGCTTCGCAACTTCATGCTGTCGTTTCATTCTGCCAACAGTAGCTGACTACTCTTTGCACAGCCACTAAGAGCAGGAAGTACTTTATTTTTAAAATAATGATTGTCTCTTGCTTAAAGTACAGCAAGAGGCAATCCATGCTTGAAATCTTACACTTTCCCTAGACAAGATAACAAAGGAAAGTCCGCTTCCATTTTGCAGATTAAATTGAGTTTTCCAGAGTTACGCAAGAAGTCTGGGAGAGGAAAGAACCGAACACAAATACAAAGTCGATGGAGAACCCTGTTCACACAGCTGCCTCCCCTGTTCCTCCCACAGCTGTTTTCTTGCAATGTGGATACATTTTCTTGTGATATGAATTCTGTAACTACTTAGCTAATTTTAGCTCTCATATACCATCTAAGTGTTGATTTTCCTGTTGACAAATCATGAAATACCGGGGGTTTTTTTCCATACATCAGGTTTAAAAATTTAGCAACTTCCTCTCTGAGTTGAGAAGCACTTAAAAACATCTCTCTCGAATAGCTGACAAGGTTTTGTTTTTACAGACCACTGAGTCACTCCTGATGTTACATTTGATCCTCTTGCCACCCAGTCTGACAGTGGTGTTACAGGTCTTGCTCGTTCTGTCTTGTCTTTTTAACCAACGTGCAGGGATTGTGAGCATGTTAAATAACACCTTCATTTAGCAGGGCTAGTCGTAAGAGTCCAGTTACCAAATCCTCACAAGACCCTACCGTGGGTTTAGTAATAACATCGGCCCAGCTGTGTATCTTAGGTTTTTACTTGGAGGCATTCTGGCACAAAACCAAACTGATTACATATTGTTTGCCATTGGAATGCAATAGCTCATAGTATTTCTGATACCATTTGGTGTTCATTCTTCAGCCAAACCCATGGCTTGAATACTTACGCCAAGTGCAAGGCACTGACAGATGTAAGGAAGTAACTGACATACAAGCCAGTTCAGTTAGAATTGTTAAAGCGGGTGCATAAATGCTATACTAGAAATTTTTGGTCATTAGAGAACCCTTATTGATAAAATATGTTTAAAAAAACCCAAACAATAAAACCACATGTTATAGATAGGTAAACTTCTGGAGAAATGCTCAACATATGCAAGGAAGTATATTTCTTCTGTTCTGGAGTGCTCCTTTGGGACAGAATAAAAAAAGACTATAGAAAATGCCAGCTGGCTGTAAGATATGAACACTGGAAAACAGCCTCCTCCTAGTTACTGAGCCAGATTAGTAATGAGTGAAAGTTGTCATTTACTTGTGACAACTACATTAAAAATGCGGGTAGTTTTCAGTCGGAGTCATAGCGTTGTCTCATTTGAGCGAGAGAGGTCAGGACCGGACTGAAAGTTCCTGCTTGACGCGACTGCTGAGTGCGGTGGGAACGCGCTGCTGCAGGAAGTGGTGGGTCACAGCTGAACGTGAAAAACGCTACAGGAATAACCAATTATTCTGGCATTGGTTTAGTGTCCAAGGGCTCAAGGAGAGCACACGGAGTCCTGCCTAATGCCTCGGTATTTGAAAGTGAAAGCTGAACACCAGGAATGTAGAGGGTCATTCTAGTCTCCATTTCAAAAAGCAAATTTCAGTTGCCTTGTAAAACCTTTCATCACATACAATGTTTAGTGTGAGACTGAAGCCGTTCGCACAGTTAGAGGTATTCTTTCCACTCGTTTTCCCATGAGGCAAGTAGTCCAAAAGGTGTCACAGGTTTTCTCCAGTACCCAGGGGAAAGAAGTGTCCTTTCTTTCTGCTTTTATCCAATTCTTTGCAACGCAGATTGCAATCTCGTCCTACGTGACTTTCAGAGATGCGCTGATCATCTTCCCATAACAGAGAACTCAGGTATGTGTCAGAGGGACAATAAGCAGGGGAAAGGGAGGAGAAAAAACCATAAATTTAACTATTCCTGTTGAAATAGTGCTACTGGTAAAGCAGTTTGGCTCCCAAGGCAATCTTTGAATTGTGATATTAATATGCTTTGGATATTTTTGTTAAGGTTTTTTTCCTGCCTTTTGACCTTGTAGCTACATTAATATTATATTTTTCAGCTTTTCTTTGCCACAGTGGGGGTAAGAAATTCATTGTTACTTTAATGGTACTTGAAAGGTTCATGATTTCTGAGGCAAGAAGTACAGAAAACTGCCAAAATTTGAAAGTTTGATACTGAAAACAGGAGTTAGCTGTACTGTAAAATATATGCAGATTGTAAAGAAATAGTACATTAAAAGTTCTCAAAACCTACGGTACTGTTTGCAGTTAATACAAAAGACCTGGGGCTGCGTATGAACAAAAAGGACAGAAAGAGGAATGGGTTACAATTACGTATTGCAAACTGTCCCACGATGGCAGAGGTGCAGCTAAGGCGCCCCAAGTAGATCTTTTTGCCAGAAGCATTTGTAGCATGTACACTGGCTAATTAATTAATTATACATTTTTATCAAAAGCAGGTTAAATACAAAAAAAGGGCAAAACTAAACATTTAGCAAAACTGTTGGACTTTAAGAACATATTCTGAACCTAATCCTTGACCAGTGAGACCTGGCCATATGACCACTTTTGATGTTTTTTACTTCTCACTCCCTGCATCCACTACCGTACTACATACAGTAAGCGAAATCCTACACGCTGCAATGATTGTAAAATCCTGGCGGCAGGATCGCGGCTCAGTGTTAGCTGGCCGTGGTTTTTACTGCCCTCTCTGTCGGTACGCGTTTCTTTCTTAGGTCTTTGAAAGGTGAGGTCTTTGAAACTTTTCAGTCCCCAGTTGTACAGCACCCAGCGCGGTGGGCTGGTGTAGCCTTTAGGGGGATCTGTGTTTAGAAAAGAACCTCACACCCCCCATATGGGTGAACAAACTCCTAGCTGACTGCCCTGGAGACCTGGCCGGAGCCTGGGCTGAGCAGGCAAGCCGGCTCTGCCAGGCGCCGCTGCTGACCCACGTAGGTCTCGCTTTGTCTGCGAGCAGCTGCTGCGCAGCCTGTCGGCAATGCCAGCTGTGTGTAACATGGAGGAAAGCATCTTCCACCTCCATCACGTGAAACGTGTCATTTGGCAATCGGGCTGGAGCAATAAGCACTCATGGAAAGGAAAATCTGATTTGCATTTGGGGCCGGGGCCTGACGTCAGCCAGAGCAGGAAGCCGTGGAGTGTGGTCTGGCCCTGCCAAGAAACACTTGCCTGTGTCGCTCCGCTCTTCCTCCAGCAAAGAGCAAGTTGCCCAGGGTGGGGACAGGCTGTCCAGGTCAGCCCCTTTGAGAAGAGGAAGCAGTTGGAGAAAATTAACTCTCCGCAGCACACAGAGGAAGCAGAGACGGGCGAGCGTCGCTGCCTGCAGCCGTAGTCCCTGCCCTAGGCGGGCACCATGCCTCGCCGCTGCTGATGGCCATGGTGGGGACAAAGGACTCTCCGGAGGGGGACTGCGAAGCCATGACCCTGCAGCAGCCGCCCCCAGCCCTGAAAGGGGGCTCCCTCCCGGCTCTGTACATTCACAGCATGCCTGCCTGGGTGCTGGAGGATTTCTGCCAGAAGATGGACTGCCTGAGTGACTACGACTGGATGCGATTCGGTGAGAGGGGAGCCGCGGGGCGGGTGGGCCGGCAGCAGGCTGGCGCTGCCCGAGCTGACGGGGCGGCGATGGGGGCACGCGGGGCGGCAGCGCCGTCCGGACGCGAGGTTCGGGCGAGGTGCGCACCGACCCCACGCAGGGCCTCTGGCCGAGTCGTCCCACAGCACTCAGAAAGCCACGTCCCTGCCACAGGGAATTGCCATGCACCAATCTTTTTTCGGGGTCAAGCAAAACCTCTGATTAATAGGCAGAATTCCAGACTTCTGTGTTCCCTTGGCTTCTGCCGGGCAGGCAGGCTCCCTCCCCTCGCTCTCCGCTATCTCTCGCACTCCCTTCTCCATTCGCACTTCGTCTTTTGCTGTTCCTCACTGTTGCCTGTTTTCACAACATCCCTCACATGTGCTTAAATGTTCTATTTTTGTCTTTCTTCCCTCACTCATACTTACTGCCTCTATTTTTCTCGGTCCTGGCTGTGTCCAGTTTATAAGTACAGAAAATGTAGTCCCTGAGTTTTTTATTCTTTTTTCTGTATCCCAGTTAAAAAAAAATTCTAACCTGAATCTTAGTTGGCCTACCTTCCTTTATTTAACGTGATTTAATTTCATCCAAGACTTTACTAACTCTTGTCTGCTGAGTAAACTCTTACCCCAGCTGAACTTGCCGACCTAGGGTGGGATTCATCTCCGCCACCTTCAGATGCATAAAACTGTGCATCTGACATCCTTCTAAAGCCAGCTGGGGTGTGAACTCGCCAGTCCTTGTTTCCACACGCCCACCCCCCGGCCCCCAAGCCTCTCTCCTTCAGGCTGAGCAAGAAGCACGCCGGGTGCGGGTCAGCTGCGGGGGCTGAGTCGGACAGGCGCCTTCGGTGGGTATCTCCACCAGCCCCCGGAGACCACAACCGAGCACGGCTGAATTTACACAAAATCCCAGGACGGAGTGACAAGGTAACCATGTGTCACCAACCGCTGTTTCAGCACAGTTCATCCTGGCTCGGCTCCCCGGACCCTCTGCCCTAAGGATGGGGCTGCCACCCCCCGTCCCGCCGACCCAAGCAGGCAGAGGGCTCCCCAGGGCACGCAAAGCCTCTTGCTGCTGTCAGGCAGGCACTGACGGGTAGGAAGGCTGTGGCATAACCCCATCCCAAATACAGGGGCATTCTTAGACACGTTTGTTGCTTTACTGTTCTTGTTGGCTCGCCCTCCTCTAGCCCACGGCGCTGTAACTCTAATGCTTGCGCTGCAGCCGGGTGCATCGGCCCTAGCGGGAGCTAGACGGCGGGAGGTGGATGGCGTGCTGGTAAGAGAGCCGAGAAGAGTACCGAGACGGTAACCAGCACACTGCGCTCTCAGAAATCGGGACAAATTACGTAGGGTCAGCTTTAGCACAGTATCTCCGGCTCTTAAACCTACCTGCATTTCACCAATAGGTTTATCTGACTGTAAATAACACCCGGGTGATTCAGTTACTATTTGGCGTACCACAGTATTGGTATTTAGTAATGTAAACAGGAGTGCAGTCTCACCACTGACTTGGGTTACCTATTTTGGGACAATCACACCAGGAATTGAATCTGAACTTATTTTGGTACAAAGTATTAAGGTGAAGGAAGATTATGGGGAAAATACGCTGAAAAGTGTGACTGGGTTTTTGTGTCTCTGATGTAACAACATTTTTTCCAGAATACTCAAAGGAATGAAAGGAATATCTTACTTCAGGACCTGAGCTTTCTTCGTGTCCACATAGCTAATTTATTGTCATCTTTCCTTTTAAAAGTGTACAAATGAAAAATCAAAGTGTCTCGCCCACCCTAGCTTTCCCTGCTTGCACTTGCTTGTTTTTTCTAATTTTTAAACAGAAATACCTGTTGTCTCCCACTAGCCTCCTACGTGATAACTGATCAAACAGAGCTACGGAAAATCAAGTGCATGGAGAAGACAGGGATCAGCATAACAAGAGAGCTCATGTGGTGGTGGGGAGTGAGGCTGGCGACAGTGCAGCAGCTCCTGGACCTGCTGCAAGGACTGCAGCTCTACCGGGCGGCTCAAGTCATTCGGGACTGTGAGTAGCCGCCCCCTCCTCCCGCAGCGAGTCTGTGCTTCTCAGAGCACCTGGACCCAATCCAGTCAGTCTGTCTTGCTAGCTGGAGGAACTTCTTGCTGGGAGTCTCGTGCTCAAATTCTAAAATTTCTCCACTGATTCTCATCTTTTACCCTCTCAAATAAAATCTGTGGTGGGAAAGGAAGAGGTGACATAGAGGAGGAATCACTGGCCCCTCTAGTTCACCATCCCGCCTTTGCAGTGGCATCTTAAATGCTTTGAGAGGTACCAAAGAAAGATGGGCTGTGCTCTGAAACGGGTGGTACTTTCATGCAATAGACAGGGTTTCAAACCAGAGCTTAATTATGAATGTTTTAATTTTTCATACGTTCTTGTTTCTCTGCGAAATTTTGTCATTATACTCTAATTGTCAACAAACTCAGGGTAGAAAAATATATAATCAGTTTTGCCTATGCAGCCTGCTTTCCTGCATCGTAAGAAAAAGGTTATGAGAAAGGGAAATGGTTTATTGACTACCTACATTACTATTTCTTTATCCTGCTTCATATTTCCTCTATTCCTATCAAATGTTCTCCTCGATCCCTCCATAAATTAAACAACTGTAGTCTTTTCTAACTCTTTGCGTGTAATTCTCCTCACCTATCTCCAGTTTGCTCTATTTCAGATTTATCTTTTTGAGGTAGGACGATTAGAGTCTCGATGTGGCTAGTTAAGGTAAACAACTGCCTTATACAAATCACAACACTTTGAAATATAATTTTCCTTTGCATTTTTCTCCATTGAAAATTATGTTTAAATTGCAGCTGTCCGGTTTTGTAAGCCAAATTGTACCGTAATCCAGTTCTACCACGTAATCTGTTGAACCCTGGACAATGTACGGTCTGTCTGTATTGGGTTGCCCCAAAAAGTTGGGAGTTGACCACATTCGCCTTTTCACACTTCCTGGAAATCAGACGTTTGTATGAATTCTGCCAGTTCTCCACACAGAATTACTAAAAAGAAAAATTACAAGTTTTTGTTATGTGGCCAAAAGTGCTTAGAGAAGTACTGTCCAGGAGCATGTGGGAAACGCTCAAAGCTTATGAGGGCGTACGCTTCCAGAGGTGGAAAGTGTGCAGGACACCAGCTGCTTGTCACGGTCTGCGACGGGGACGCTGCGAGCGACACGGAGGGTTGCGAAACGGCAGCCTGCCAGCGCAGGGCAGGGCCGCCGCAGCCCGAGGTGCAGCTGGCACTCGCTGCGCAGAGGCATTTCTCTTGGGAAGTCCAATAACACATCGTGCGTTTCTTGCCACCGCGTTTCTTTGTGTAGCTCTGCTGGTTTTCTGGAGTTTCCTGGCATTAGCTTGACTTGCTGGCAGAAAAACATCTTCAACAGTGGTATTCTAAATTTCTATTTTCTTTTTTTTTTTAAAAGGGAATATTAAGTGCTACAGCGCAAACAACCTTCAAGCAAATTCTGTCTTAGTACGTCAGACGCAATAACTACAGACCCTAACGAGAGCATTGCTCAGTTAATGTAACTGGTTTTGGCATCACCCATATGCAGCCTTTTGATTCAGCAGATCCGCTTTCTGACTGAATTCAGTCACAGCGTTCAGCTCAGGAGACCGTAACAATTCTTACTCCTCGTTCCTCAGCAAAACAAGGCAAGCTACAGGAAAGTGAATCCAAATCTGGTTTAATTTGTGTATCAGTAACCCAATTGTTAATTTAGTCACAGCGACTGTGACTTTGCGGGTCCAGTCTGAGTGAACAGGATTGAAAACAAAATCTTTTTTTTTTTTTAATCTATAAATTGAATAAATCTGATCTAGATACCACCAATGCAATAAGCCTGGCTCCCTGATAATGGTATTTTTATGAATACTCTGGAGGAGACGGTGACGCCCATGATGTGATGACACTTTTGCCCTGTGCCTGTTCAGTATTTAACGCAGTTGATTCCTAGTCCATAAAGGAGTTTCTGGGTGCTCTTATATAACACAGTGTAACCTACCACACCTTAAACTCTAATTAGTTACAGTCCTTGCCTTCTTTTCCTGTCAGAGCACATTCTGGAGCCCACCTTTACTTACAGCTGGCTTATTTCAGTGTATTCCTTTACAGAGTTCATTGACATTTCTGTAATCGCACTTTTTACGCTGTGATTTAATTAAAAAAACCACCCTGCATTCTCCTTCTGAGAAACATAAAAATTGAAATTGAAAAATTACCGAATGCTTTTACCACTACATAATAGTGGCACCAATTTTCAACATATTTTTTATCTGTCACAGAAAAGGCTGGTTTTGTTCAGTTAGGTATAATGACTTCTCTTTCCCCTGTGGAGTTTTGCAAAAGCTGAGTTCAAAGAGTTTAGAAAAATTACTTGTTATAACAACTGAGATGCTGGTGCTTTTACCCCGAGGTAGAGGGTTTTCTCTTATAGGCCTTTAAAACAAGACCATGAGTAGATTTCAACTGAGATTAGTTCAGGATACTGCAGCGGTGAATTACTCCAAGAGAAGCTTCGTGTATTTAATTCCAGAGAGCTATTGGCTGCAAACCACGACGCTGTTGGATTCAATGTGACACATAGTGCCTTCAGTAAAACGAGCCCCTGGAAATCCAGCAGCTGCGCAGAGGATCTTGGATCATTAGGCCTGGTCCTGTGTGCAAAGGCCAGAATATGGCACTGGATCAAATCCTGGGAGGCAGCATTTTAAAGCCCCTGACAAGATTGGTTACGCAGGAGCCAAGTAAGATTTGTCTCTCTGATCATGTAAAATGCAAAGGATCGGGCTTCCAATCCACGAGCAGCTTCCAGCAAACATCCCCACTAAAAATAAAGATACAATACAGACAAAAATAATCATCATCACTGCACAGGAACATTCATCATCCTTCTGTTGTGTGACTGGTTTGCTTTTAAGTGGTGTGTCTACATCACTGCAGCTTGTGCAATATGCACCTGAGTCAGCCTCTGGTACAAGAGGGGATTACCTGCTTTCTCTTGTGCTTCTGTGATCTACCTTTTTTCTTTTTTGGGGTTTTTTTTTTGAGCTTATTCAAAAACATTTGAGACTTTTTGGACTTCACTTGCCACAAGCTGCAAAAACTGAGGGGTATTTCCCCTGTTAAAAATAACACTCAATCAACTTCCTCCAGGCTGGAGGAGTACACTCTGTGATTTCTAAGGAAAAGCTTGCTTTCTAAAAATTGTAGTTGGCTGATACAAGTAAACAGGGATCTTTATAATTATTTCTGTGGGCTAGATAGTAAATAGGGAAAGAAAATATTAAGAGATCATGGCAAGAAATGGACATACTCAGTTCAGCTCATTAAGAGAGTGAACTGATGTAATAGATCTGACATACCTTTGTTTCTCTGATTTCCTTTGTGACAAGGTGAGAACTACAATACTGGACTGTTCCATGAACAGCTTCATAAGGAGTCAGGAGTGATTTTGGTTTTGACTCCAAATTCTGTAAAGCAATATGAAGGTGTCCTGGTTTCGGCTGGGATAGAGTTAATTTTCTTCCTAGTAGCTGGTGTAGTGCTGTGTGTTGGATTTAGGATGAGAATAATGTTGATAACACACTGATGTTTTAGTTGTTAAACCCACGGATTGAAATAAAGACAGTTTAATAGGATGGCAAAGGAGGAGAAAATAATAATAATGATAATAATAATAAAAGAATATACAAAACAAGTGATGCACAGTGCAATCGCTCACCATCCACCGACCGATGCCCAGCCCGTCCCTGAGCAGCGATTGCTGCTCCCCGGCCAACTCCTCCTGGTTAATATACTGGGCATGACGTCATATGACACGGAATATCCCTTTGGCCAGTTCGGGTCAGCTGTCCCGGCTGTGCCCCCTCCCAGCTGCTCGCTGGCAGGGCACGGGAAGCTAAGAAGTCCCTGACTAGTGTAAGCGCTGCTCAGCCGCAACTAAACCATCAGTGTGTTGTCAACATTGTTCTCACCCTAAATCCAAAACACTGCACTGTACCAGCTACGAGGAAGAAAACTAAGCCTATCCCAGCTGAAACCAGGACAGAAGGCTAGATAAAGATGGCTTAAAAGAGGATGGAAGACACTAATCCTGTGGAGTCATCAATTTTTAGTTATGTTTCTGAATGATCAGTATTATTTTTTGTCCCAGATAAATTCAAATACAATGAAACGATCTTTTTAAAAAACTTCTTATAGTCATCCTGTATACTGAAGCCCGTAGCAAAACTTCATATTAATTTAAGTGGCAGAAAGTCTGGATTATTTTGTTGTTGTGCCATGTGGAAGTAGTTAATTTTTTCTGGAACTCACCCAATACGGGCATTGCGCTCAGTCATAAGCAGAAGTGATTTCTAGCAGGATCTTTTTAGGTTTAGACAAATCCTTGAAGTCTTTACCTTCTATTTCTGATTTTTTATCTATATCTGAATATGCTTACTCAGGTGAGTCCTCTTGGGCACATATGGAGAATACATTGCTTGTTCTTGGGCACTTTAGAAAACTAAGTGGGCCTTACATCACCATAATTCTATTCAGCCTGACTTAAAGGAATCAGACACAACACACAGGTAGATGCTTTGCTGGCAGATTACTTCCCTTCAGCAGTTTCCTGCACTACTCCACTCCCTCTTCTGAATGTCCGTAATAAAATTTTTTTTTCTTATGTCTGTTCTTTAGCTTCAGTGGTGACCTGTTTGATGTGCAGGAAGTTGCAAAATTCATGAAAAACCCTGAAAAAATAGGTTGAAAGAGGGAAGAGATTCTAATTTTAGAGACTTCTAGGTCAAAGTGCAGGAGGAAAAAGCCAACGACTGCAGAATACAGGGACTGTCAGTTCTGACTAAAGGCCTGCAGACTGTTCAGTAGCTAGTTTCAAAAACATGTAAAATTTGGGATTTCGTAGCATTCTGACACAGTAATAAAGAAACATACCTGATTTTTCTGAGTTTTAATTTTAAGACCTAGTTTTGTTCAAACCTGCATTCATAGGTGACATTGAAGAAAGTGGATACAAGCCCCAAACAGAGGTCGAAGGAAGAAACTTGCCTGACATGAACGTGCCCACTTCTACCATTATTGCTTTTCATGTACTCCTACTCTTCAAACCTTAGTACACTGAACCTGTCATAGCTTGTCTTCTCCTAACCAGTTCTACTGAACCTTGGTTTATTATAAGGAGCACGGATTATAAATGAAACACACAGCTTCCTGCTTGTTTCAGATACTCCCAATGCGTTGTTCATACAAAAAAGGAACAAAGCTATTATCTGATTTAAAATGCAAACAGAGACCAGTGGCTTTTGATTTCAAGATCACCACCATGCTTAGGATACAAAGCTGATAAAACAGCTTGACAAAAAACCCTTTGTATTAATACTTGTGCTTTTTTTCTTTTATATAAAAATAAAACATTGTTTTTGAAGAAAATGCTAAATGTATTGCTGATAAAAGGTGCCAAGTAGAAACAAAAGTTTAGAACTACAACCAGGAAAATGTTGTTATCAGGCAGTAGAAAGTCCTTACATCACCCTCAGTGCACACTGGGCATTTCCAAGGTCCTTTTCAGCCTCACCTTTAAATGGATAAGAATTCAGCTGCTTCTTCAGGAGATTTTGACAGCCTTGTCTATCACAGCATCTTGATTTCTTTTACTTTATTTTTTTCCCATCCTGACTGTAGCCTAATCTAATTTTGATAATTCCCTTTAAGATATACATACTTTTCAAGTCCCTGTACGCTGACAGCATCTTTGTACTTCTTTTATCCGGACTTCAGCTTGCTTTTTCAGACCTGCTTCTGAGATTTTGCCAAGCTGTATACAACATAGCATCTTTTAGAGCTGTAGTCAATCAATAATTCGGCCTTTAATTTTTCCTTATATATCAGTAAGTCTTGACCTTTGACCATTTTTGCTGTCCCTAGATCGTCTCCAGTTTGGGTTTGTTTTTTTTTTTACTGTTCATAAGTAAAAGTATGATTCTTTATTGCAAATAGTTCTATATAGGAAAGTGTTTCCTGGGAATGAGCATGGTCATGACACTAAAACCACACAACTGAAAATAGCCCTAAAATACTTTACTGACTAAAACCAATAGAATTCTGTCAAACTTCTGTTCAGTCCCATGACAATTCACAAAGAACTAGGTGCCTTCTTTAGGCTGGGAGGTATTTGTGATTTGAGATCATTGGCTGAAGGATGCTGTATAGAAAATGACAAAATAAATATACTATTATTGCTGATTTCTTATTGTAAGAGACTATCTATCTTCCCCATAGTCATCACTGGTATTTGTTTGAAGCTATCACTTCTGATTAATTTTCAGTAGTGGTTAATGTCATGATTATGGTCTGAATTTAAATACCAATAGTATTCCAGCAACTTAACAATAAATTGCTTGAATGTTCATGTTAATGTTCATGTTAATTTACGGTCTGTTTTCCTGACTAGGGTTATTTCCTGATAACTGATTGGAGTCAGACTGTTTTCCCTGGTAATCTTCATCTTTCCTTTGCTCTCTGTTGAAGGGACATCAGCCTCTAAAATTACCAACTCTGAAAAAGACGAGCTGGTAGAGCCGCCCAAACAGGAGAACATATCTTTAACTCCCACAGAAAACAAAAAGAGAGAGAGAGAAAACGAGATAAGCCTGTTGCCATCACCAGACTCTTCACATCTGGCAGTATCACCAGCAGGCAGTAAGTAAAGTAATAGATTCTGTATCGGCTCTAACATTGAAATGACCGTACAGACAAAACTGCTTCCCATTCGCTCTCAGTATAGCATAAAGAATATATTGCTCTTCAGAATGGTCACGTCTGAATATTGGCCTTCTTCCTAGCACTGTTGTCTCCCGAGCTGTTTATTCCTAACTTCAGCACACGGCCTCCTGTCCCTCCTTCCTGTAGCTCTCTCAGCCTTGAGAGATGCTGGCTATGTCTATCCTGTGGGATCTCAAGTCATCTCCCAGGTCTCTGCGAACACCCTGGTCCCATCCTGGCTCCATACCAAGACTAGATCAGTGCATACATTTCCTGCCCCGTGTCCCTCTCGAGGTGCAAAATAAGCCTAGGCCAGAGGAGAGCGGTGCACGGGCCAGCAGGTCCCTCTGCCTGGGGAAGGGAGGCAGAACCACAGGGCGTGCTGAGGAGGGCATCTGACCAACAGCGTAGGCATGGGAAGCTCTGTGCCCCCGAGCCAGGACCAGAGAGATCTGCATAGTCATCTTGCAAAGAGGAACCAGGAAAATAGCTCCCTATTTTCACACAGTATGTCACGTTTTGGCAGCTCGTCACAGATTATCCCTGGTTAGGAAATTCAACAAAATACCCTAGACCTCCACAATTAATCACAGGCTGTGCTATTATAAAAATAAGGCGTGTTTTCATTTTCAGGTGCAGTTTCTGAAGGAGCCTTGTATTCACTGCCTTCTCCGCCACCTCCCCCGAGAGACCTTTTGAAATCCTTACAGTCAAATCCTCCTGTCTCATCAAGTGTGAAGGTAAATCCCTTTAGCACTCTTTGATTATAACAATCAAAATTGTCTTTATGACATTCTGTGTTTTTTCAATTAAAGTTTATCCCTCTACTTGTATAAATATAGATCTAGTGAAAAAGTGGGGCTTGATTACAATTTGTTTGGACGGAATATAATACTAATGCTTCATTAGTACGGTTTACATCACTTGTTTTGCCAGTGAAGGACCAGTGAGGGAAAACGTTAACAATATTGCACCCTGCATTGCTGAGCATGGATAACACGCCCACAAATAGCAATTAATTTTGAAGGAATTTCCAGTATAGATTTTACAGAGGACTTAACATTTCTGGTGTGACCACAGGACAGTGCAATATATACCACTGACTAGTCAGAATGGCAGGTGTCTTTTTAGTTTTATTTTATACCTAAAATGGGGTTTCTGCTCAAAACTGGGCTAGTATCGAATTTAAGTCAGGTTGCCCAGAGCCTTGTGTAGCTGACAATTGAAAATTTCCAAGGATGGAGATTCCATCACCTTTCTGAGCCCCTGTTCCGTTGCTCAACCATCTCACTGTGAAAAGTTTTTCTCATGTTCTTAATGATCTCAGCACACAGTCTCCTGTTTCTTCCTCCCTATATCTCTCCTGTCTTTAAGATAGTCTAGCTAGAGCTGTCCTGTGGGTTCTCAGGGTGTTTCCCAGATCCATGTGCACACTCTGGTCCCATCATGGTTCTGTCTTGGCCTGTTTTCGTTGGTTGATTTTGTTTGAGGTTTTTTTTTAAAGAAGATTGTGTTTTAAGACTTTAAACTCTTCCAAAATAGCATGGTTCGAGAGTACCAGCCCAAAGAGAAGATTGCTACAAAGAGTGCAGTAGTTTCGGAGTTTCTTCAGAGGGAGTTAATGTTTTTTTTCTCAAGTCTGGAACACATTAAGGTTGTGAAAGCTGCTTGGCTGCAGTGGAACTCTGACAACAACTGGCATTAGGACTTGCCACGCCGGAAGACACAAATTATTGCGCAACCAATGCCAGATGCCTCAGAAGTAGATGTGAAATTCCTTCCAGAACATAAATACATTATGAGGGAACCTACTTTCTGATGCAACTGTTTCCTAATATATGCCCCAGCCGTAAAGATTAATATTTTTTGTAACTTAAACTAACATCACCTCAAATAAATATATGGACTTTTAAACAAAACTATGTCTGTCTTCTGGGGAAGGTGGAAATGCAAATTGGTAACTGTTTTCAAGTCTCTTCTGCTGTGCAAACTTTTTACATCAGCAGAACACATCAAGACAGGTATTACAAAGGGAAACCCTAATGAGTGATTGCACAGTACCTTTCACAGTTTCTTTCAACAATCACAGTGATTGCTTAAATCATGGAAAAGAAAATATGACACCTGAAAGAAGGAAAAAGCATGTGAATTTTCATGAGATAAACTCGTTTGTTCTACAAATCTGTAGCCTTGCAGCTCTTCTACTCCTCAGCAGGAGACAACGACTGATCTCCCCAGTGGGAGTCTTTTGTGGACCCAGAGGGAAGTTACTAATGCCACAGATGGTTTCAGTGACAAGAGCAGAATTTGTGAAGGTACTTTTGCAGATGTCTACAAAGGTCAGAGGAACAACATAGCATATGTCATCAAAAGACTGAAAGAGGCAAGTACTCCACCTTTCCTTTTTCTTTGAAGGGGGTAAGTTATTAGTATCTCTTGAACATCAGCAGTTGTTTAATATTGTATGGGCAAGGAACCAGAATGGCTACACAAGAGGAGAGGTAAAAAGGAAACGGTGTAAAGTAAGTAAACCTAGATTCAGCAAACATGTAGTACGAGAGACACTTTGCTCATGTGAGTAGTTTTATTATCTCTATCCGCAGGAGTAGCCTGTAATGTAACTACCTGCATTGATGATTGGATCAGAGGTGTCTTTACACTGGTTTTTGTTCTAATTTTCAATTAATTGTTGCCTTTGACACAAAGTTGCCATCAGTGATACTTGCCTGTTTTCTCAAGTAGCTTGTCATCTAGAGACTAAAAGATCTGTATAAATGCAACATCTTAATAATTACTATTGGCATTCCATTGCATGTTTTAATTTTTCAGACGGAATGCACAAGCCCTAATTCCACCCAAAGATTCTTTCATACAGAAGTACAGATTTGCTTTCGGTAAGTGGTTGGCTTTCAGATGCGGTCTGCGCGTATCCCGCAGGCGGCCTGTTGCGTGTGGGTTTAATTTCAGGCTGATGTGTCTGCCTCCCAGGCACTGTGCCGTTCTGGGGACCGTGGGGTTACGCACTGCCTTTGCAGGAGCCCTGGGGAAACAGCATGCCTTCTGGTGATGCTGCAGTCCCTGCTGAGCAGCGGCTGCTCTGCCAGTCCTTGAGATGGTGCGGAAGTGGTGCCTTCCAGAGCGCTCTATCCCTCCTACTTGCTCAGGACGGGGCTGCACTAAAATGGTCTCTCTCTTTGCTGCTAGGTTAGTTAGCCTTCTGCAGTACTGCTCAGGGCCATTCTGCCCTTCCAGCTGCAGAACACAATTCCCAGTTGCCTTGAATTTAGGAATTTATTCCAGCTCAGGAATGTGTTTTTCTGTGTTTCATTTGCAAATCATTGTTGATCTGTGCCTGCAGGTGTTGTCACATCAACATTTTGCAGCTGCTGGGTTTCTCGGTGGAAACTGGATTGCACTGTCTGATATACCCATACCTGCCTAATGGATCACTACAAAACAAACTTCAGTGTCCAGTAAGCAAATAATCTGGGTCTATTATCTCTCTGTGATTATAAGTCCTGTCCTGTTATTGTGTGAAAAGCAATTATATCTCTTTGAATTCTGAGAAACAGTGAAAAAAAAGTGCCCCAATATCTTGACTGCAAGTCCTAGAAAGGCTGCAGCCCTTTTCCAGTTTTTCTTCTGCAAAGCAGATCAGGTCAACAGGAAGGTTCTGCTCTGCAGCCTTTAGATTTTTAAAGTAGTAAGGAATCTGCAACATGTCTCTATTCATATTGTAGTATTTCACTGGATTTGGAAACATGTTTCTGTAGAATCCATCACATTCATTGGCACAATGTGCTATGAAGTTTTACAAGGGCTTAAAAGGCAACAGTTTGAGATGTTCCCACCTACTGAAAGAGCATTTGCAGAGGAGATCATAAGGCAGAGAAACATCAGAAGAGCAATCCATCAAAACCAGCGCTATGCCTCAGTCATGGCCACTACTTGATGCTTTGGACAAGCGTGGTCCTTGCTGTATCCTTATCTCACTGGGTCCTACGGCAGGCAAAACGGGCAGCACAATATATAAGAATAGGTTCCTTCCTTGGCCTGGAAATCATCAGGTTCTGCCTTGGACCAAACTTTTGATTTAGGTCAGCAGGAGTTTTGACTGGGACTAAAACTAAGTCTGTGGTTTTCAAAACTACTACTGTCTTACCGTTTTTTATTCTATAAAATATTGTTCTTTCTCTCACTTCCTTGCAGGATGATTCTGCTCCACTGACCTGGGAGATGCGAATTAGCATTTCCATAGGACTCATCCGAGCAGTAGAGTATTTACATAATTCTGGAATTCTTCATGGGAATATCAAAAGGTGAGGGGTTTGGCATATCAGCGCTTCCTTGGTCACCTGTTAATTCCAGGATTTCTTTAACAACAATGGCTGAAAGTCTATGCAGTTTTGAAATCCATTTGCAGTATCTTTCTGCTGTCTCTTGTTCTGTAGGGTGTTTAATGGTTTATGTTTAATCTGTCTCTCTTTTCTAAACGATGCAAGTATATTCTTTTGAAGTAATTTTTGGAGTGCTTGTTCTTCCCCCTCTGCCTTTCTAGCATTCTTCATCCTTTCATTCATACACAGCAGGCCAAATGCTGGAAACCTTCAGCGCTTAAATTTAAAAGTGTAAAACTGTAATACTTTAGCTCAGGTTAAAGTAATTACTTGACCAATATTGTTATTTGTCTTTCTTTATCACAGCTCAAATGTCTTGTTGGATGAAAACTTTACACCAAAGCTTGGACATTCAGGTCTGCGATTGTATTCTGTTGATAAAAAATCAGAATATGCTATGATGAAAACCAAAGTCCTACAAGCTTCTCTTACCTACCTGCCAGAAGATTTTATCAGACATGGGCAGTTAACAGAAAAAGTTGATATATTTGCCTGTGGTGTGGTAGGTTGCCTTTTTTCCATGTTCCATTGCATTCTTTGGTGGTTCTAGACAGGAAATTGGATCTAAGAGCATGAGCCTCATATAGTTGTTTTGCCGGCAATTTCACATCATAGTTGCTGACTATATAATGTGTTGAAATCCTGGTTTTAATTATGTTCACACTCGAAAATATACTTCAGTTTGTGGCAAAGTGAGGTGAATCTTTTGAACAACAGAAACAAAATTGCTTCTTGTTGCAAAAAAAAATTATTACTGCTGATAGTTCAAAAAAAACAAGTAGCAGAAAGACTACAGTTAGGTTCTCAGAATTCTTGCAAATTTGCCACACGAACTGCTACAAACATCACCTGTTAATGTGGAATTTCAGCTAAATAATTGATAGTCTATGATGTCACCTGTCTCCAGGTGTTTCTATTTAAATAGGAAGCTACTCTGTTCAGTGAGATTTCTTATCTAGATTTAGAATGACTTTCTCCTCATCCTTTGTTTCAATAATATCTATTGTACCTAACTATAAAATTCGGACTTGGCTCTGGAGGTGGATCTAAAGTGTCATAAAGATTGCCCAGATCTGGCTTTGTTAAGCCATGTGAAGTAAAAATATAATTTCAAAATGCCCTGGCAGTTCAATGTTTCATAGTTACAAAACTCATTTTTAAAAACAGAATTAATTCTGAACAAATTGTTTTATCTTTCAAATATATTTTCTAGGTCTTAGCAGAGATACTGACAGGGATTAAGGCACTGGATGAAGGAAGACACCCTATTTATCTGGTAAGAAAAAGCGGGAATAATGAACACCAACACAAGTGAATGGGGTTAATGTCATAAAAAGAATTTTCATTTTATATAAATACAGTTTGTTATTTGCAGTCTGCTGTACCCGTCCTGAAGAAGGGATGTTTAGAAGCCGTATCCTGGTTCCATTAACATCAATAGCCTACTTGCTTTTAGGCAAAGCAGAATATATATTCCCATTTCACGCACCACACTCATGAATGCCGGCCTGATTATATTAGGAGATACTCCAGAATAACTGGTGTTTAAATACATGCTTATTTAAGAGACAAGACTTTGTGCTAAAATGCTGCTGCCTGTTTTTCATGTGCCAGAAAGAGGTGTTATGAGCCGAACCGAATGGGGAAACATGGGTAGGCGGTAACTGCAGTAGCTCATGATCATGTTTATCAGGCTTCTACGTATTGCACTAGTGTCTGGAATTGACACCCTGGCCAATTTGCCCAAGCTGTGATTAGAATTACACAAACTGCTTTCACAAGCAACCAGAAGCTGCCAGGTTCGCCAAACGCCATTAACGCCACCTCCAGGAAAACAGCCTCCACCTACATTCCTTCTATGGGATATGGTCCTTCTGCTTTGCCATCTTGTTGGAGCCTTTGAGGGGAAAACAACAGTATTGTTACTTAATATTTCCAAGCAATTCTGCAATGTTCAAATGGGTTCAGAAAATGAAGGACCCTAGGTTTCTGATTTCTTTAACAAATGTTTGAAAAGTCCAGTGCAAGAATGCTGCTATATACAGCATTGATTATTCTTCATTCCTATAAATGGGCATAAGCCTAGAAGAGCTGGGTCTGCTTTAGTGAATTTGACACTAGACATTTGCAGAGAAAACCTTTGGCCTTTTCTCTCCTCTGAAAACAAACACTTCTGTCAGTTGCATGGATGGAGTTTCTTAAAGCTTTTAGGTCTGTAAATCAGCCATTAAGGAACAATAATAACAAATATATGGCCAGACTCACATTCTCAGTGATTCAGACAGAAAGAAGTGTTTGTGTTAATTTCGCCTTCACTAATGTGTCTCTTTCCTTTGAACAGAAAGATATGATTGCTGATGAAATTCAAACAGTGAAAGAAAGCTCATGCTCCAAAGTAAAGAATTTTGAAAAGCTAGCTGCCAAGGAAATATGCTGTAAATACCTAGACAGGAAAGCGGGACACTTGCTGGAGGAGGTTGCTGTTGATTTTGCCTCAGCCATCTGCCTTTGTCTGAGAAAGAAGAATTCTAACATAGCAGAGGTAATATTTTTAATGCATGACCAAGATTTTAGTTTTCTTGACAGCAAGGTCTTAAGCTACAACATTCACGCTTTACTTATTTTTGGGAGTGTGGACATAGGAGAATTTTTGTAAGCAGGGGTACAGGAATTATTCTGCATTCACAGATTTTGTTAAAAACAGGTGCTTGAAATTATGGAAATAGCTGAAAACAAATTAAGAGAGCATTACATCTGTGGAGGCAGCACTTCTGGATTCTCCATGAACGCTCCAGAAGAAACTGATGATGAGACAAGTAGTGTCAGCATGGATGTGCCTTCTGCGGGGGAGAATAAAGAGGACAGCACACAGCCAGCGATCCTGACAAGTGCCAATCCATGCACACCTTTAACTGGAGTTGTGTCGCCTGACATTTACGGTGAGCAAATGTCAAGGGTCCCTTGTGAATCAGATGAATCGAGTAGTTTTGTATGGAATCCTTCAGAAAGATCTATGGATGAGCTATCTAGCAACAGCTGTAACAATTCAGAAAATACGGCAGCTGCCGATTACAAGGTCAAGCAGGAAAATCCGGCAAATGGACTCCAGGAAAGAAATGCGGCATGCACCAAAAGTGATGACGTCTTGGAAACAGCGACTGCTGCACAGAGCTCCATTCAACAAAGAAATGCAGACCTTGACTCTTCAAGTTCTTCACAAGGTAAATCTAGATAACTCTGAAGGGTGCACGTAGAACATTCAAAAGCTTATAATCTTCAAGCTGTTTGGGCAAAACTGCCCATGCTCCTGTTACGATAACTGAAGTCTTTGTAAAAGCACTCCAGTATTATAATAGTAGGGACAAATTACTCTCCTCTCCAGAACTGCTTAGGTTCTTCTTCCTTCTTCTAAACACATTTCAGTAAATCTTTTCTCCTTGGTTATGATTTTACCAACAAATATACAAAATGTTCTCTGGTTTTCTATCAGATTTTCTTCCTAAGCCAGTTTTGTTGGTTTGGTTTCTTTTTTAATTTAAAATTATCACCTATTCCTTAGACAATAGTTGGGCTTTTTTCTCAATATTTGCGCTTTTTTGTTTTTCAGCATTAGCCAGAGAGACATCTTGGAAAATAAAGATAAATGATCAAAAAAAGAAGCTCATGGAAAATATTCTGCTGTATGAAGAAGACAAATTAAACAGTTCTGAACTTTTTGAATCATAAATTGGATGGATTTGTTAGCAGTGGCCAGCCAGCTCAGAAGAAGAAATAAGGACTGTCTGCTCATTAGAAGGGTGGTAAAAGTGTACCTTTCATGTAAGGTTAAGTAGCAGATTTGGATCAGAAACATTAGCCCTGACTGAAGAAAACAATAGTGATCACACTGAGAAGAAAGAGAAAATATCTGTTCTAAAGCGGATTAAAGCACAGTGCTACCCTGTAAACAGAAATGCCTTCTTCCTTTTCATCTGCAGTGTAAACAGATACGGCAAACACAAACAGTTGCCAAAATAATTTACGATCCTTTTGCAGCGTACTTCAGAAAGCATCTACATATAACGTATGTCTTATTAAAAAACACAGTCCTAGAGGTTATAGGGCAAGCACTGATCAGCAACCAGTTAGCAGTACCCCTTATTGTTATCCCACTGTGTACAAGCAGACAGGAATCTTGAGAGAGATTGGAGTGGGTTTCAGTTTTCACATTAATCTATCCTATTCCATAGAATCTTAGCCCACATACTCAGAAACACTGCATTACCAGAGAGGGGAATTTTTATGCAAGTTCTCAGATGTATTCTACATGACTCAAGCTCAATTTGAATTGCACTGAACATGGCTGTAAGTAAATAACTTAAGCCGTGTTAGCCTACTCTGTGAGCTGCTCTACTACATATATACATATGATGCCATTTGAAGTCTGACCTTTAAGCTTCACTGTCAGGAGCTCTAACACAGTATTTAGTATTTTGTAAGAGTATTTTTGGAAGGTAATTTTCTCTAAGTGTCCTTTACATGTTGTTAAGGTTTCTCATTGTGTTTCACATGGTAACTGCTGTATATTTTGCATTAGGGACAAGATTTTAATTTAAAATATCTTTAGTTTTGTTATAGGTCACTTGAAATTTGATTTGTGATATTTATTTTGCCAATGGGTTAAAGAATCAGTGAAAGATGAGCTAGTGAGTGGACCTGTTCGCGGTGCCACGCTCACCACGTCTTCTCAGACAGGAACCGTTCCATGTGTCTCTCAGCTTAGCCAGCATTAGCACCCTTGGGGTCAGCCTCGGTGACCACGCTTAAAAGAAAAACAACAGAAACTTGTATGCTGTCATATTTATTACCAAGTGAAAGCCCCTTTAAGGAAGTGTCCCTTTTATTGCTATGACTATTTATTATTTGTAATGTTGTTAGCATATGCCGCTCTTGTGCAGTCTAAGGAAATACAGGTTTATTATAAACAAAAAGAACTACCAGAACGTGCAGCTCAACTTACAGACAGGTGGCTGCTGCCTCCTTAGCATAGGTAATAGGGCTGGATGTGCAAACATGGCTAAAATTCACAATGGAGTTCAGGGAATATTTTTTAAAAATGTGAATTTATATGTAATTCTTTTCATTGGAATTGCGTAACAGTATAGTTTCGTAGCTTTACACAAAGGGGTCCGAGTAAGGCCTCCTATCTTCTATCTTTGTACAGTACCTAGTTCATTGTAAGTACTATTACGAGCAAGTAAAAGTATTTTAGCTAAAGACCTGAGCATTAAATCATCTACACCTTCATCAAATTGATTTCTATGCGAAAAAATGGTAAAATTCCTTAATTATAAGTGCCTTGGATACCATCTATATATTTGCCAGTGTCAATTTTTTTATTTTACCAGAACCAAACCAAGAAAACATTGGTGCTGACACAAGAAACATTGAGTATATTCAGATTGGTCAATAACTGCTTCATTCTACATGAAATTTAATTGAGATACTTTATGGTACTGAAAATTTAATATTAGTTGTTTTTCATGGGTATATTTTGGGAGATCCATGGTAAATACCTTGGGTGTCCTCCAGGAAGGAACACTTATAGACACACCCCAGAGCTGAATGGAAAACCCAAGTTTTTTAAACATAATTTAGACACAGTTCTGTTTTACATAAATGCTTTACAGGTTTTGTTCTCCTGTAGTCACAAAATGAAACTGTTATTCTTTGCCTTGTTTCATGTTGGTTTTAAAATATTTTGAGGTGACATACATGGTCTTGCAGAGTTACATAATGTATATAATGTAACATATATAAGACGCTGCGTAGTCTTACAATAATGGTACACCGCTACATAACTTGGCTATTCGGTATAATGTATGCTTTAATCTCAGCTTGGCAAATTTATATATTACCATTTACTAATACCTTTATCAATAAAAAAAACTGAAAAAAAATCCTTTCTTTATAGCCTGGTTTTTCATTATGGCACAGAAAAATGTGTCACAGTCCACCCTGTTTAGGTAAATGTGCTTGTAGGGAAGCAGCTCAAGGTCTCATTGCGCACACTTAATCATTAGTAATTATTAGTACAAAGATATTTATTCAGTCTTCATTCACTGTTAAATAGCTGATTTTTTCCTTTGAGGTGGCCCTAGAGAAAAATTTAACTCTAAAAATTACAAGGATTACTGAGATGCAACTCACATTTACTGTTGTTGAGATGCTCAATCTATAGTATACTTTATCCTTAAGACACTGTAGCTCTTTGTCAAAAATGAAGGACAACTCTGCTTTTTTTAATCCATGAACACTAGAATAAAGGCACAGAATATATATTTTTTAAAAAATACGGTTGTTACAGAACTATAGAACTGTGCAAGTAAAACAAATTTGGAGATTAGCACCTCCCAAAAAACCTAGAGGCTGAACATCTTCCTATATTGTTGATTAATGGTAGGAACTATACATTCATTGACGCATTGCTTTTTCTTGTATGTTTAATAATGTGAATAAACACAAACATGAAAGCAACATGTCTACTAGCAAATCTAAGAAGGCATTTAAATATGTAGAGAGTGAAGAAAGCTGCATTACAGTTTTCGAGGTTACTAATTGCTATGTAACAAACTAGTAATTTTTTCTGTAACCATTGACTGCATCTTACGTACCCTTTGTACTAGAACATTTTTCTATCTAAAAATGAAATGTCCATGCTATAAAATACAGGTTCCAACATGTGATAGGGTTGGGGTTTTGTTTTCAGGCAACAATAAAGCAGATGCATTTCCTAACATTTGATGAATCGTATTTCCTGGTGCTGTTTCTTATACAGTTGCTGCAGTTTGTTAAAGTAAATGGTAAATTTTCCTAAACTGAAAGACTGGACTACACCTTTAAGCATTCCAGTAAAGCGCGTGCACAAGGACAACCCAACCACACATGGGATTGCTCTATACACATTATTATTAAGATTAATCTTTTTGTGTTTACAACTTGAACCTGCAGTTGAAAAACTGAAGTATTTCAAAATATAACTCCTACAGGAGAATATTATCATTCAGAGAAAACAACTACAGTATTATCTCTGCAAAGCTGTTGTCTCTTTAGAAAACCTTAAGGTACTCGTAGTGTACTTGTGATGCCTTCACCCAGCGGTGGGTAACCCTGACCCCGAGCCCTGTGGGAGGCTCATCAGGGAGGGCAGAAGGAGCTGTTGAGCCCCGCGGGAAAGCAGTGTTCGCATTTGTGGGAGGGTGCGTTCGGCAGGCTGGGAAGGCGAGAAGCCGAAGAGAAAACGCACGGCTGCGTAGCCAAGTCAGTAGTTACAGTTCTCGCTGGTGACAGGCTCACCCCCGCGCCCCAGCCTGCACACAACCAAACGCCTATTTCATATTTCGTGTGCTGTTCCGCACGACGCCCTTGCCCAAAGCGATGCCTTTGTGCTGCAGTAATTCATACAGCTCAACCGCTGTGGCTTTTGCAGCATCCCCAAGTGACACAAATATCTTTTTTTTTCTCTCGTTAAGTGCTCTAATTAACGAGGCCTGTCCTGCTGAGAAAACCCTTGGTACAAAAGCCCACAGGAGAGCCGGGGCCGCTCCTCAAGCGCCTTCTCTGCGCTTCCCGCCCCGCGGGCGAGGCTGGAGGCCGCACCCTCACGGCTGTGGGCCGGGCTCCTCACGGGGACGAGCCCGGAGCCCGCCCCGGGTGCTGCAGCCCTGTCACCGCCGAGCCCTC
>WEKW01021223.1:171797-226969 GCA_013389905.1 Sula dactylatra | reverse complement strand
GAGGCCGGCGCCTCGGTGCTCCCCGCAGCCTCTCCGTCCCCCGCCCGAGGGGAGCGGGCCAGGGCACCGGGCACCGGGTGCCCTTGGCGAGCAGCACAGGCGCTGCCGGCGACTGTGGTCTAGCAGCAGCAGCAAGAGATGGGGGCTGGTGTAAAGTTCTGGTCTCTTTGGAAATAATTCACCACGGGGGAAAAAAAATAATAATCTCGCCAAGCCAGAGAATTGGCCACAATGTACACCTGCCCCCTTGTATAAGCACCGTGTGCCGTTAGTGCACCGTTAGCAGTTTTGCTGCCTCTAAGTGAAATACAGCGTGTGCTGAACGTTCAATAAATTTGAAAAAGATAAATCTTTAGCAACAAGAGAAGGCCGCTTGTTTTCCAACATTCCTGTCCAAATTAAAACAAAATTAAAGCGTCTGAACAAATTGAAACCAAAGGCTTTACCCGTGGTTAGAACATACTGGCTGGGGAGGAGAAAAAGTTGACAGAAATAACGCAGCTTGAAACTGCGAACGGGAATTATGTGGTCGTAGCAAAAGCACCAGACAAGGAAGCGCTGTGTCTTCCGTGCGACGACACTATACAAATTATGACCTGAGCATAAAATCATTTTCACACCCACCTACCCTCTTTACTTCCCAAAATGTGTAGCCGTGCGGTCTGCTTCCACCTTTGACTGTAAATTGTTGCCTTATCTTAGCGTAGTGCTGGTACAGTGCTGTGGCCTGTGCAGGCACACGTCTAACCCATTAGGCTGAGATGGATCATGCTTAAGTCAAACTTCACAGCATAANACTTCTTTATGTTCTGATCAATTTTGATATGCAGTGTAAATGTCTCTGGTATGTATAATGTATATCATTAACACAAGCCTGAGTAGATTTGATTGCTCTTTGGTTAGAATGAAATAAAGGAGCACGTCTTTCTAACTCCAGTGGTATGTAACTGCGATGGCTGGGCGCATGAGAGAAAGAGATGGCACTTTTCTTTTTCCCCTCCTGTTAGGAAAAGATGATCCCATTTGCAGCACAAAGTTTTACATGCAAGCGGCATTTTCAAAAAAATTTTTCCTCCTTACAATGATCCGATTACTGTGGCCGTGCAGCTCCTGGAAGGGGAATCAGCTAGAAACCCCTTATCTCGTGCCCTGAGCAATGAGGAAGCTTGCACATTCACTGTCTGGCAGTCCAAGAAGGTGTAAATGCTTACCTTCGCGCAGCACAGCGGCCTGGATAAAGAAACCAAAGCGACAACAAGCAAAGGTATCTTTATCAAGCACCTCAGTTGCATGGAGCGCTCCTGACATCCGAGCCCGGCAGCGTGGGGGTGAAGATGCCTTTCTACTTGAATAGATTTGGTACTGCTCTTCAGGAAAGGAAGAGTCATAGGTAAGTTACTATATTAGCTAAAACCTTTAATTTTCCCTGAAGTGAACGAGAGCTGGTGGTGTTCAGCCCTTGCTGGATGAGGGCCTTCTTTCTGTGGCCAGCTCTTGAAGGAGAAGGGGGATGAACTATTGCCATTACTATTTAGCTACTACTGTTACTGAGCTATTACTAGTATTAGCTAGTTAACTCAGCCGTGCATCAGTATTTAGCCACGGTAGCGTTAAAGTTAGCTCTGCGAAAGCTAGCTGTAGGAACAATGCTGCTGGTGGCCTGTCTCCTCCGGCGACATTAGCAGCTGTGCAGTATTTTTCAAGGAAAGACAGACGATTCTGTCAACTTACGTGGGTTTTCATAACATTTGCGAGGCCTATCCAGATTCTCTCTTTGGTGGCAAAGGGATAACAAACCGTCTTTGTTAACAGTTTTCCCAGGACGCATGCTGGCACGAAATAGGTGCCACTGGCACATTGCAGACCAGTGATGGCTACACTTTGGCAGTTAGGAAGTTGTTCTGCTGCACAGTGTTTGCAAAATAATATGAGATCTTGTGTGGGCGAAAAGTGATAAATATGTGCAAATATTTAATGTTGCATTCTGCAGCCTGGGAACACCATTTGGGCCAGCCTTGTAAGAGCAACATCTCTTGGGAATTTCACTTACTCTCGTAATTTGTTGTCGATGTGACATGGCAGATTATAGTTCAGCCTCAGAAGCCGCAAGTCGTTTCCTTCTATTCCTATTTGACATACATTTTTGCTCAAACTTGTGAACTGCTTCCATAATTTTGGGTGGCAGTACAGATGCACACATTTAACACTTCTCTCTCCTCCTTTTTGTTTCTGAAACTGAGTCCAGTTGTATCAAACTCTGAACTGAGGAAACCCGTCATTTCTGATCCAGACGGAATGTATGTAAATTTATCATCTTAACTGATGCCTCTCCATGAGCTTTATATAATCAGCCCTTAAAGTGCTAATGGTCAGGGTAAGTAGAAATCTTATATGTTGAAGGAATGCAGACCAATTTGTCTAAGTCCTGCTGAGATCTGCGGTATAACTTTTGCAAAGATTTACTCATCTCTTTTCCTCCTTTCACTTAGCCACCTTTTACTCCTGTTTCTGTTGGTCCCCCGTGAGCAGAGTGATTCTCCAAAGTGGACAGAAGCCTCCAAGAAGGCATGCAGAGGGGTCAGGAAGAGGATGTTTGGAGAAAAGAGCAGCAATCGTAAATCCTCTTTCCCTGTGGCACGCATGCAAATCTGAGCGAGACCGCACGCTGCCGGAAGCAGCACGACGAGGGCTCCACGGTGTCGCTGCTCGGCGCAGAGGAGCAGTGTTTCACGTGCACGGTGAAAAGCACGGGAGTTCAGCAGGAGCTCTGCTGGGAGCAGGAGCAGGAGCAGTGCTGGGCAGGGAGGCGGCCGTCTCCACTGGCTCTCGTGAAGCCCCTCCAAGTTGCCAGGCTCTGCAGGTTGCACCCGAGTCTCTCCAGGCCCGCCACGTCCTTGCTTCCTCAGAAGCATTCCTGGAAATCATCGCAAGTTCAGCTTCAATCTGTTTGCCAGTCACTGTGTATTTTCAGGGCCTGGGATCCCTCCCAAGCGGTGCTCAGCTCGCACCAGGATGTCAAAACAGGCTGAAACCCCCCAGAAAGGAGCCGATGGGGTAAATGCTGCCACAGCGTAGTTCACATGGCCTGCGCGTGGAATCCCTCTCCCCTACCTTTTGCCAGCCTCATCCCTTTCCCCTGGAAGCTGGTTGGAGCAGGCACTGTGGTGTGCAGCGCCCAGGACAACGGCGGCCCTTTTCAAATGGCTCCTTAGCGCTGCCATAATAAGCCTGATAAATAAAACATGGCTTACAGACACGGATTTACTGGAGAGGGCTAAGGGGGCTGTAGCTCCCTCATTAGTATCTCCCGGTGCAGCATGTGTGCTCCTCATTATGTGGCACAGTGGCGGTTATCTAGTCATCCACGATGAGGCTGCAGCCACTCCAAGGATGTGCCAGGGATCCCAGGGATTTTTTTTTTTCTTCTGCGTTAATAATAGGAATATACAAGAAAAAAAAAAAGACTGTGAATATGAAGAGGATGAAGGGGAAAAGACTGCAGCACTGAGTCTGATTTTCTCTCCCTTGCCTACCTGTAAATCAGCAGCAAACGCAGAGAAATCCATATAGCCGTGCTAATATGGAGTTGGTGTGAGTAGGGTCAAGACCTCCAGACTGCACAAACTCTTATTCTGGGCAGCTTTGTTTCCCTTCAGTCTAAAATGCTGCTTTGTAAACTCTTGGCTGAAGTATAAACTTAATCCCATTTTTCTTCTTCTGTTTAAGGGAGAAGAACCAAATTGGCTGATTTCAAGTCCCTCAAAGCTGGGGACTCGGGAATCTGGGTTAATCCAAACAGGGTTTGTGGAGGTTTGATCCAGCTTTTCTCTCCGGCCATCATTTAAATCCCTCCCTGCCTCCCGCATACAAGCTGCAACTGCATCATCGTAGCAACCCTGTGACCGAAAGGCATGAGAGTCTCCTCTGAGGCTGTAATCTCACTCTAAACAGCTCTCTAGTGGGTGTTCGTGAGTGGTGATACATCATGCAATTTTCTCCTTTAGAGGCTCGTGGTGTCATCTCCACCGTGATCCCTGCCCTGCCCCACCAGCGCTGGTAAGCCAGAGCCTGGGGCTGGCCTGGGAGCGGGTTCCTGGCGTGGCACCGCACGGCTGGGGCACGTGTGGGGTCACGAATGGCGTTGGCAGCATCTGCCCCTTCCTCTTTGCAACCCGGCCCACACTCGGGAGGAAAAGGTACCTGTTTAGGATGGCGGGAGACTTTACTGGTGTAGCAAAATAATCCTCAATAAACTCGTGACTTTCTGTAACGGTATTTAATATGCAGATGGCCAAACGAATGCCACCATGATATATCTTTATGGACAAATATTATATATTAAGCCCTGATTTATGCATTTGAGCGTAATACCTGGGGCTCTGAGGAGAGCCTTTAATCTCTGTCAGCGAGGCAGCACGCATGCTAAAATGCCGAGTAAATCTGCACGAGAGCAGTGAACCGAGCGCAGCATATATCAGAGTTCTTCTGCCTGATAAAATTAAATACACAAGACCACCTTTCTGTGACATTAACGGTTTGATACGCAAGGGCTGACATCAGGAAATACCGATCTGCGCTTCCTGCTCTGACCATAACCCACAGCGTTCCTGCTGCTTCTGCCGTCCCCATCCCGAGATGCAGGAAGGGTGCCACCTCAAGCTCCCAGGAGAAGTTCCTGGGTGAAGAAAGGTCCCTGCCCGCGACTTGCCCCCTCTCCTCCCATCGCCCTGCTGCACCTTGCCTTCCGTGTAGCTGCCTGGGTGCAGCCAGGGGGGTGCAGGCGCCCTTTTTCCCCTTCGTCAGCACGTGTAGTAAGGTGAGCATCGTCTCAGCATGGGGTTCTGCATTTAATAATCTTACCAGCTCAACTGTTTTTATCTGAATCTCCCTTCTGAACTGATAAATCTAAATTGCACATCTTCTAAACCGCTTAGCTTAGGGGTAAATCTTGCAGGTATCCTCAAATGACTAGCTGGTGTCTTCTGCACCTGTCTAGCACCATCTACTGTAGCTTTTTTATACTGTTTTCCTTTCCCTTCCCGTCTGCAGGCTTACGATTCCTGCAGGAGCTGCCTTCATCCCGAGGAGTTTGTGGGAGAATGGGAGCTCTGGTTTTGTTTGACAGGCCCGGGGCTGGCACGATGGTGCACAATACGCGTTCATCCTATAGATTATATTTCCTCGTTTTAAACCAGTGACCTGATTTTCAGTGCCTAGCTTGCTGTTGATAAATTTTTCACTCTTCTCAGTGCTCAGAAAGAGAAGAAGATGAAGCAGAACAAAGGTGGACCACCTTCGCTGAAGCTTTCCATGCTAGCTGGTGGAGCAAGAATTTGGGACGTGGCAGGATGAGGGGATGGAACAGAGCATTGTGTGGGGAGGAGGGGGTCTGCGTGGGAAGAAATCTTCCAGTTGCTGCCAGAAGATGCCAAGGGGGAGACATCAGCTTGGATTTCTACCATCTGATGTGGAGTTGCGGAGTGGGACTAGAAGCAGCAGGATTTTCCTGTGAAAGTCCTATCTCTTCTTGTTACCTTCAGTATTAAAAGGGAAGCTGCTCTAAAGGGGTATCCTGCTTTTCCAAGCTCTGCAGTTCAGAGCTGACATGGAGGCGTTATGTGTCTTTATGATATGCGCTCCTATTACAATGTGGTTTTGTCTGGAGGATGTTGTATGGTTAAAGACAACTATTATGACCAAAAATAGAACCAGAGCTTTCCGACTGCTGTGACTGTTACGGATTTGTATGATTAACATTTAGTTGCTTTACAAAAAGCACCAAAAGCTGGAAGTCAAATTCAGAACAAAGTTGTGCTAAGGACTGCATATGGCTGGGGTTTTTTTTAAGAAATCTGTTCATAATGAGCATTTCTGGAGGTGATAGATTAACATAAAAATACTGCCAGTCTGTTCCAGGGTTGTAGAACACAAAACAAGGTACATCATACATTTTTTTTGTCACTGAAACCCAAATTATCTGTTTGAAACTAACTTGTTCCAATGGCAAATAACATATTTTTCCATGGTCCTTGTGAAAACTGGAAATGAGGTACATTTGGCAGCTTAGCCTACGAAGTTCCGTGGCAAATCTGCAAACCAAAAGACCACAGGGTTTTGTCCTGGCTTTGTTTCTTGATGAAGTTCTGAAAAGAGCTAAATTAAATCCATGCTCTAGCCATATGTGTAATTTTGTTCTACTGGAATAGCTTATAGCTGTCAGTGAATTTCTCCATACTCTCAGCATTGTGTAAGGGATGATACAAGAGCCTGAAGATTACTCTCTCCAGTAGTACCATGCATTCGCGAGCTTAGAATCATTACAACAGCATTTTTTCATTTACATGGCTGGAGAGAATCTGTTTTTGCAGTAAATTTGTATTTCAAAGCAGATTTCTGTGTCCATCATTATTGGTGGTTTACAAGATTTCGCTTCCCCCCCCCCCATTTGGGGATGTGGGAGCAAATGAAATAAACCCATCATAAAAAATAATTTTGTCCAGGTGGAACATAAATCAGCCAAAAAAATATTATTCTACATGGCAAATAAAAAGCATATGCTGTATTATTTAAAGCACAGCCTCCATATTCACATACAAAATTAATGCTACAGTGGGAGGTAAAACTGATGGAGGCAGACAATGAAAATATTAGGAGTAAAACATGATGCCAGGAACAATTCAAGCAGAGCCTCTTGCAGGGTCATGGTCATATTCCATTTCAAATGGGCAAGGAAATACACTGTGGGTTATTCTTCTCCAGAGATGCACAGATAATAAGCACCTGCTCCCCATGTCTACTCTTCCCTTTTAACTGTTGATTTATTGGATGTTTCTGAAAGCTGTGGTCAGGCTCGTGAGGGATATATAACGTGGTGCCTGCAGGAAGAAATGGGAGTGGGCAGACGAGCTGCCAGACTCCCCATCACTACCGTGGGGTGAAGGGCTGAGCAGGGTTCAGAACAAAAGCCAGCTCCTCTTCAGCTTCCCAGCGAAATGACGCTACTGAAAGGTAAATCAGCAGTCTCCCTGTGCTCATTGTGCCTGGATCGCACCCAGGAAAGTCAGTAAAAAATCCTAAACTACGTTCCTCGCCTCAAACTAGAGTAAATGGTGGGTTCCGAGGAGACACATACAGCATTCAGCAGTCTAAGGCACCAAAAGGGATCTTTTCCATCACTAGGTATTTGGCTTCCACAGCATCAAAGACGCTACTGGAATATATATCTATAAAATATATTATCGCATGTGTTTTAAGGTCATGTTCAGAACAGCATTAGGAAGCCAACCTTCTTATATGTATAAGGAGGTACATACCACATACTGCTACTGCACGCTACATTGGAGGCAGTACCACCGGCAAATCTTTTGGACTCATCCCAGTTCTCCCAAGCTCGGGGAGGGGGTTTCACTCCGTTCCTCCCCTAAACTGACAAACAGCCTCACTAAATAAGGGATGAACATAATCTTCAGATAATGTTGAACCTGGGTCACTACGAAGAGACTTTGAATTGGTAAGATGTTTTTCCGTGTAATTTAATAAAAAAAATAATGGCACAGAGAGCTTGCCCGGTGTAAGTTATGCTCTTGCACCATTCTCTGATATTTTCTTCTCTGCAGCAAGAGTGGAGCTTTGCAGCCACGGGGTCTTGAGATGTTCTAGTCATGGAGGTCCGTGAGATTTGAATGACACTGCATGCCCATTTAGAAACAAAAGAAAGAAAATGCTGTTTAATTAAAAATGTGAATCTGGAAATGTAGGGCTATTGAGAATCATTATGAACTGCACATTTTACATACATGGCTAAGCAAAAGGTCCACTGTAGCAACTGGAGTAATGCATGGTTCAGTTCCCCTATGATGGTAAGCAGTTTATTAACCTAGAACTACGAAATCATTCAAAATGACATTTGGCGATGCTGAACTTCTGACATAAATCCCCCGATGTAAGGAAACTGAGAGGGCAGCCACACAGCCTTCCGCTGAACCCTGCTGTGTCTCTAAATGGCAGCAGAAGAGGTGCACCAGGATCAGAAAGATAAAAGAGCAGTGTGGGAGCAAGAAACTTAGGCATTTTAACCCTGGCTCTGACTCCCGCTATGGTCCTGAGCTGCTCACCTTGGGCCAGAGATCCAGGCATTAAGCAGTCACAGTGAAGGCCAGGCTTTAAACAGAGCTCCCTGTGCTCATTCCTGAGCCCCTTGGACCTGACTTACACACCCAAAAGAGCACCGAGGTATTTAAAAATCAAGTCCTGATGGTGCACGCTGGGGTCTTTTGAAACAGGATCCTTAAAGTCTGATCTTGGAAGTTCACGATGGAGTTGTGAGAACACCCCACTTACAGCTCTACTCCTGCTACCTCTCAGGCAACTCAAGGACTGACTCCTTATTTGTTCTCCACTGGAAGGGAACACAACCTTGGCCACCGCATTTGCTTCAAGGACCTGTTGGGGCCTTCTTGCAGGATCAGGGCCTGCAGGATCCACCTGCTTGGTTGGACTTGGCATGTCTCTGTAATGAGGAGCAGCGCAGCTGCATTGGTGCGGAGCTTCGCTCCTGGCGTGATGGTGCAAGCCGTCGTGCTAGGAGGGCTTGACCACTTTTGGGGTGTGAGCTTGTGTGTCTGCGTGGCGCTGCACTACATTGTGCAGGGGTGCCAGCTTGCCTGGGACCAGATCAGGGACCTCTACACCATGTTCCATCCCATGCTGTCAATGTGACCTCTCTCCATTTGATATCTTGTGGGTTTTCAAAACGAAGTTACAAAGAGTTTCAGGGGGTATGCCTGACTGTGAGGCCTCCTGGTAGATTTTACAGCCCAACAGTTGTATTTTGTTTTGCATAAAGCTCTATCTTCCCTCTTTCTCAGTGCCTCGTGCAATCTATCCTTGACCATCGTGAACCAAAGACCAGGTTTTTCACTTCTGCATGTACCAGACCATAACCAAAGGTGTAGTCCGAATGACGCAAAATTACTCACGTGCACAACGAAGCAGAAAAAGATCATCTTTTCTCACACAGGCTTCTCAACACGGGTCTGGATTCATCAGCACTTGCACTGTAAAGCCCCTGGAGATGAACCTGCCCCGTGTAACGTGACTGGCGGGCAATGCCCTCCTCCTCTGCCACCAGTGCTCGCAGCAGGTTGCCAATGCCCAGGTAGCCAAAGCTCCTCAGCGTATTTCCAGGTGGGCTGCCAGGCAGATGGGTGCACGGGCAGAAAGGAAAGTCAGGCAGACCTTATTGCTTGCCTGGCAGGTTGGTTCCTGGTCGTCACAGGATTTTTAACTTCATGTAAATCTTTTTCTTTGACAGACCAGTTTCAAGGAAGAAACGTGTTTCCCAGCCTGACCTGCACGCCTGTATCATGCCTGCTCTACCACTGGAAAGGAGATTTGGGGCACAAGTCTGGCAGAAAACACTGCCAAACGTACAAAGTAAACATACCTCCCCAAATAGAGGGAGGTAAATTTACTCTCTGATGTCTTTCAGCCCTTGTAATCTCAACCCCTCCAGTAATTTCAACTGGTATAAATAATGCTGTAAATGTTCTCCAGCAGAAGCGTTACCTTTTAGCTGAATGCGTCCCTTTAAGCGCTAAGACACTGTCGTGCAGAGTTTTTTGCTGTAGCCAAACGGGACTAGATTGAGATCAATAGCCCCATTTTGCCTGCCACTTACTTAAGCTTGATTTGAACCCATGTTTGTAAAGCTGAAAGGCTTTTCTTCTCCATTGCTATTACGCCTCCCACGGCCAGCCCACCTGTGAGAATTTCACATTCTTACATTTTAAAAAGAAATATGATGGACAATGAAAATAAATGTTTTGTTTTAATGTGTTTAACTCAATACTTTTTCTCTTATTAAGGCTGGGCTAAAATGGGACTGCTTGGAAAGGAGAGACGTGCTCAGAGCAGAGACTTTCATAACTCATTCAGAGTTATTGGTCTTACCCACAATATTAGTGATAAAAATTGATTATCCATTCCCACTTGCTTCACGATCCATAGCTATTTTTTTCGTTCATATTATAAGTTGTTTTATATGGAGTGAGACAGTGTTATTTAAATAGCCAAGGATGAGCATAATACATCTTTCTTGCTAAAAGCCCACACCAGCAGGAAGCAGGATTTTTTCATGTTAGCCCTGTCCTGTCCTGAAGTAGAAATAATCTGGACTTGGCAACTGCCACAGCGTCTTTCAACTCTGATGAGAAAATACCCTTCAGTTAGTGTATGTGCGCTGCCCACTCAGGCTTACTGCTGCCTTTTTATCCCCAAGTGCAAGGTCTGGGACTTGATAGGGCCCCGTCGTTTGATGAACAGTTATGCTGAGCTTCCTAGGGGAAGGTCAATTTGGGACTGTCGCCGGCACCTCACAGAAGGCAGGGGAGAGAGGGAAGGACTGAATATTGCAAGGATGGAGAGAAAAATTAAAGTGAGGGGCACAGCTCAAAGCTTTTGCAAAGCTTTCCGAGTGAAAGTTCTGTTTTGGAAGTCACGCTTCAGCAATATGAGCTCACCTGCTCCCAAGGAAGAGACATGAGACAACTCCAAGGGTAGATGTCCATATCAGGACCATGAGCATCCAGAACCTTATACATTCTCTTGCAGCTGTAGGGGAGAGAAGTAGCGTTCCTGCCATCAGCTCTCTGCGTTCCCAAGCATTAAAAGGGCAGAGCAGTTTGGATATTGCCTTCAGATGAAACTGTAAAAGTTGCAGTCTCCAACTTAAATTGATTCTTTGAGTCCAACAGTTGGATATGGTGTGGGAACAGAGGTTATCCCTAAAATGGGATAAGCTATAGCGTTGCAGTTGTGAGGAGGAGTTTATTGACATGACAATAACCTTAACTCCCTTACAAAAAATAGAAAGGTAACTTACTGGCCTGCACAGAGATCAGTGTTTTTGACTTAGACCTAAAAGATTTTGGTTATTTGATGCAAAACTGGACCCTGGAGATTCCACCTTTCCCTCTGTAACTCCTTTTAGCATAAACAGATACTATCTGCACACAAGGAAAAGGGAGAACAGACTCCTAGTAAAAATACCTCGCAGCTTAACTGTATAGGTGGTAGCTTCCCTCACATACTGAACCAGCCAATGCATAGAAAGGAGAGGTGTTTCCCCGTGGGACTATTAAAGGTAAATCTCTTTTTGTTCTATAAGGAGATGAGACAAATTTTTCCACCCGGTTGCTGGATAATTGCTTTTGGAGCGAGGACTGCTTGTTTTGCAAAGGATCTATAGCTCCTGAGAGCAACTGCAGAGCAAACAACTGATACCAGCAACAGCAGTTAAGAAAAATAGCCACCTATAGATCCATACCAGCCTTTATGGTCCCCTCACCTGCGGTATTTAAGAGCCGCATCCGATCTTTAAGGCGCGATCTCTGCGGTCGCAGGTTACCCCCGTGGCTGGAAGGCGGGAAGGAGGTCAGGCGAGAGGGCAGGGGGGTGCAGAGCCCACCCTCCGCGGGGTGCCCACGGGCAGGCTGTACCCGCAGCCATCGGCCTTTGGGGCCGGGAGCAGCAGCCCGCGCTGCGCTGCCAAAACTGACGCTGTTTTGCCATCTAGTGCCGCGGGTCCAGATTGCAAGAGCCCATCGCCGCCCGCTCGGCTCCCGCATGGCCAGCCTCTCAAAGAAACCCAGTTTTGTGGCCCAGCTAGAATTACAGGAANCTTTTTTTTTTTTTTTTTTTTTTTTGATTACACATTAATTTGCATCAATATTTTATGTGCCGTTATGGCCGGATAACCCCGGCTCAAAGAGGTGCTATTTCATGTTGTCGATAGCAATGGGAAGGGGATAAATCGCTGGAGGCCACGCGAGCTATCTGTGGCTCGTTGGGAAACCCTTCCCTCGCCGATTAGCTAGCACCTAAAAGTAGATATTTAGTGTCATTCGGATCTCCTGATTCAGGGCTGAAACTGTGACGGAGCTGAAGCCTTTAGCCCAGCGCCGCTGCCACCGCTCAACTCATTTGGCAAATGGGGCTCCTTTGGGTTGTGATGGGCGTGATTTACATGGGGAGGCTTGGGAGGAGAGCCAGGTGAATCGCTTTCAGTGACAGTGAGTAATGAATCTGATCAATTTTGTGGGCCCTCCCTCTCCTCTAGTAATTGTCCATGAGTAGGTCACGATTTTCTCACGCTTATTCATTCTTCTAAATTATTTGGTGAATAATTTCAGTGAACGTAGGGCATCCTTAAAGAATGTGCAAGCAGTTTATTGGGGGAGCCGTGGAGTCAAAGGCATTTTAGCTGGTTGACTGGAAGCACAGAAACACTGTACTAAGCCTTTTGGTCAGGACACACAGGGTTTACTCACGTGTGTGAATTTATGATTTACTTTCAGAAATCATTCTCCCCTGTTCATTTAGAGTGTGCTGTGTCCACAAACTTTGGGGGCATGACATTTTTAAGACTATAACTAGATATGAAAAAATGCCTGCAATGCAGTCCAACCCAATTTCCTATAAAATACAGATTAATATTTGCTGAATCTTTTAGTTTATTTTTAATTTCAGCAAATTCTAGTCAACTCCAAAATGGAGAGGGCAGAGATAAGTGAGTTTGGCTGCCCCGCAGTCAGTTCCCACCACGTAGAACTCATCATCATGACGTAGATAAAAAAGTCTCATGCTTCATGAACAGAAGTTAACGGGGAGGCAGGGGGAAAGGAACAGATTTGGACTTTGAATACCATTCCCTTAGAAAAAGATCTCTTTGTTGGTAACAGATTTCCAGAGGAGCTTTAGAAATAACTTCTGGTTTTATTATGTAAAACTTCCTTCTGCAGTTGGGTCCACACATACATCTTCACAGGCACAAGAACTTGTCATAGGGGGGGAGCTGGCTTTGCTTGGGTAAAGTACAAGAACATAAACCACGTGCCAAGCACATTAAAAAGTAGATGATGATGGGGCAAATCTAAAAGAAACTGAGTTGAGCTGGGGACTCAGAATTAGTCAGAAAGAGTGAAGACATTGATAATGAGCTGTATTCAGAACACCTTTGCCACTGCACAGGAAAACAGGGCAACAGCCATACCACCATGAGAAAAACTTGGCAGCTTTCAGGTAAAGCCGTACCACACCCTGTAGGCTTGGTGAGCTATGAATAATACCAAGGTTTAATTTGACGTGCTAGCACAGGCTATATTGTCATCTACAATTCAAATCTTTACTTAGGAGGTTATTGGGTTTGCTATCAAAAGAGAATAACAAAGAAGTGTTTGAAGACAAGATCCAGTGAGACCTGGTTTTCTACAGATTCATGGCTTAAGGCTGAGCACCTAAGAGGGCTTTGTACTGTGTAATAGCAGTTATGCTCACACTGTACCCTTTCCCTCAGCTGGGAACATTAATAGGGTCTTTTCCATTCACCTTCCTGCTTTCATGCAACCCACAGGAAATTTCTGTGTTGGACATCTTTGGCCCGCTGTCACATTTGGTTAAATTGGCCAGTGAATTTAAAAACTGTTGAGGCTACCTGGACTGAAGATCAGCCAATGGATTGAATTAGTCTTGCTTCCTTAGCAAACTCAACAAACACAGAATTGGAGGGATGAAGACTTCAGCCTTCAAAATGGGATTGGATCACAGCAGAAAGGATGACCTTTTTGAAGCCAGGCAAGCATTTTCATCATTATTAACAATAATGACTAATAAAGTAGTAACAATAACAGCCGACCTTTTATGTAATAGCTTACATCTCAAAGTGCTTTTCAAGCTTCTTTTTTCTGCTTTTAGAGTAATTGTCTCAAAATGCATTACATTTTTGCAGTGTTGCTGAAGTCCAGTCCCTCCTTGGGTAGGACAAAGGCAATCACATGGACTGCAGCACACTGCACATCAGTGGAGGGAGAGGAAATTTTAGACAAAGACATTCAGATAGATTCCTACTCGAACATAAAATGTCAGGGTTTCTGTCCTATTAAAGCAAGGAAGCCAGGACTTAGATGGTAGACGACTTATTCAGTGTTTTCTTGGCTAGACTGGGCAAACTGTGAGCATTATTGTAGACAAGACACCCCAAAGCCAATCTCCTGTCAATACAAGGAGCTGAGTTCGGATCAGAATTTTGCTGTGAATGCATAAGCACAGCAGAGTTGATTTTATGAGCTGTGCAGTGACGTGCGATCGCACAGAACCTAAAAGACACAGAGCACGCACCACATAATGCCTCAGACCCAAACTTGTAAATGCCCCTCTTCCAAGTACTTGAGTGCCAAAGGTGTGTTCAAGGCAGAGAAGTGGTGGTTGAAAAGCCTTTGAAAGATCGTTGCTGAGCTGCAACTCAGTTTAACTTTTGGGACAGGATGGGTTGTATTTGTTCGTATTCTTACAGAAATATTAGCTATGGAGTCTCTGTCTGTATGAGGATATATATACAAAGAGACAGAGAAAAAGTTACTGAATGCTTTATACTTTGCTCCTTGCAGATTCTAAACTGGTGATAGTTATATGCTGAGAGGAGGCTGAGCTTTTATTACTCACCTGCCATCAGCACACAGACATGAGTGCTTCCTCTGCAGTTTAGCGAGCATACAGAAAGGGTACTGTAACACTTACTAATGAGTTTCCCTTTACAGTATTTCATTAAGGTAATGTTATTGTTGTTATTGTTACTATTTTTCTCCCAGTAAGTGTGCACAGAGAATGAGTAAATAATTTGGACAGACACAGCATGATTGGGAAAGAAGAGGGTTTCTAAGCAGTTTGTTTTCCCCCATCCTGTTCCCTCCACCAAGAGGAATAAAATCCTGTGGTTTTCATGCAGAACCTTGTGCAGGAGATGGGCAGCAAATAATTAAGCATTCCTTTCCGACAGCCCAGCTTAGGCCTTGTCTGCAAACACGCAGATAATGCCACTGCAGAAACGAGGCGTTAGTGGCTGTGTTAGCTTACCGGTTTGCCAGCAAGTGTGGAAGGGGGCTGCACACAGTCAGAGCTTGCTCACTGGCCTGATCTGTGTCAGAGGGTCAATGTCAAGCACAGCTAAAGCCTGACTGATGGGCATAAACAGCAAAGTGTAGTGGGCTTGTATAGGGGTCAACACCTGGATGAACTCTACAAGCATTAGAGGGAGAAAGGAGTGACACATCTTTAGCTGTCCTTGGGTTCGTATGAAAGCAAGTCAATGCCATAACCCATATCCAACTCCCTGACTTAGACACAAGGACAGCTAGGAGATGCTGGAGCGACCTCAGATACAGTAAGCCTACACACCAGCTGCTGGTGTTATGCCAGCTGTGATGTGCTGAGCATGAAGCTGATGGAGCAATGTGCATGGGATCCTGAGCAGCCAGCTCTCCATCCACATATTTCCCTCTGATAAACGAAACTTGGATGGCTTCCTTAAAGCTGCTTAGAGCTGCAGAAGCTCAGTTATTTTTTGGAAGGGCATAGAATAAAATAATGGATGTGGCTGGAGGTGGAATTGAAATGATAGAAGGATAAACTAGACTGAAGTTTCCTTCTGTAATTTGTTGATGCAAGCACCACAGATAGCTAAACTAAGATATAGGACTTCAGAGAGAGAAAGAGAGATAAGGAAAGGGCTGAAGCACTTTTCAGAAGGGCTGAAACACTTTTCCGTGACAGCAACACTGTATCAGGAATGCTCTTCCAATTCCCTCCCCCCCCCAAATAACAATATGTGAAGTTGTATGAAGAATGTTTGATAGGAAATATTAACTGTATGTAAAGCTTTACAAGCAAGTAAATGAGCTTTACAAGCAACTTACAGGGGTGAGAGGTCAATTTTCATTGAATTTCAATGGGATTTTTGCGTCTGTTGTTTCACAGTCTTGAACCATATTCTAAAACTGTTGGTTTTCACAGCAGCAATATTTAACTGCTTTCTTCATACTGTAGTAAAAAACATCAAAGTCCTTTAACTACAAATCAATATAATGGACAAAAATTACCATTTGAAAATTTTAGGCTACTATATTCATTTAAAGAAAACATTCTTAATCTTCCTAATCCCTATTCAAAAAAATCCAGCAACTACTTTAAGAGACATATAATGATCTAATGTACTCAGCCAATTCTGTGTCTCCTTGAATAACTCAAGGGGAGAAAAGAAAAGGAAAAGAAAAAGAAAAGGAAAGAAAAGAAAAGGAAAAGAAAAGGAAAAGAAAAGGAAAGGAAAGGAAAGGAAAGGAAAGGAAAGGGAAAAGAAAAAAGAAAAGAAAAGAAAAGAAAAGAAAAGAAAAGAAAAGAAAAGAAAAGAAAAGAAAAGAAAAGAAAAGAAAAGAAAAGAAAAGAAAAGAAAAGAAAAGAAAAGAAAAGAAAAGAAAAAAGAAAAGAAAAGAAAAGAAAAGAAAAGAAAAGAAAAGAAAAGAAAAGAAAAGAAAAGAAAAGAAAAGAAAAGAAAAGAAAAGAAAAGAAAAGAAAAGAAAAAAGAAAAGAAAAAAAAGGAAAGAAAAGAAAAGAAAAGAAAGCTCCAGCCAATTGCCAGATGGGGATATGGCACAACTTAGTAAATTAAAGCAAAATGGGAGACAGATGGAGGCCCTTTCAGAAGTCAGATTTTGGTAGTTAGAAAGGACAGTGATAGTCAGAACATGATAAAAACCCAGCTACCAATCACTCAGAGCAGATCGGACCTCAAAAGGCCATGGGTATCCAGGAGTCACAGCCTTACATTAAGAATCTGTAAATAGTTTAGTTAACTCCACAGTTCTATGCTGGAGATATGAGTTATTCACTTGGCAGCATTACTAGGGTACTTGGGCATGAACATTGCTGGAGTACTCGGGCTGCCAGGAGGAGCAGGAGGGATTTAACACCGCTGATCTGAGCCTCTCAGTCAGCTGCCTCGAACTGAAGAGCCCCCATTTGACTGCCTTTCCAGGTAGACACAGAGGTCCTTCTCACTGTCCATCCCAGGATTTCAGGCTGTTTTCTCTCTATTTCAATGTCGATGAGCAGAGTCATTGGAAAGTGCCTTCACACACTCCCCCTTCCATGCTTTCCTTTTCAGCATCATGGGAAATACTGTGTCCACACTTTTAATGAATACTCCCTAAATGACTGAATGTTCACGTTGAGAATAAGTAGGGGGATTGGTTACACCATCCTTTACTCTGAGGGTTTGTTGCTGGTTACAGTATTTCCTCTTTGGCTGCATTTCTTTCCCCACTCTCCTTTTTTTTTGCTGGAGATACAGCACATTAGGCTGTATCGTGTTCACATGGAAGGCTTCTGCTTTCTCCAAATCATTTGACTGTATCTTATCAAACTGAACACACTGACAATTACCGGGTTGCATGCTGGCTGCTATTTTAAACTGACATTATTCTTCCAAACTTTCAACCTACTTCCAAAGGCATTCATGGTTACCTGTCAGGGTGCTACTCCCTGCCTTTTCCCTTTCTGTGGTAATACAGTAGTTTAGGAGCAATTTCTACTAGGATGCCTCAGAGCAAGGGGATGACCATCACAAAATTGCACAGTGACCTACATGGCCTGGCATGTCTTTCCAAACTGGTTCCCTGCCCTTGTTGTGCCTCTTGCAAAGCTCACTACAGGGTACAGCTACTTAAGCCTGTATTTCTGGGGTGACACAGCACCCCTCCTTTCTTTAGCTCTCCCTGCGGACATCTTGCTCTCTTTCAATGACTTTTTTTCAGTTAAGCAGCTTTCCAAAAGCAGAGACACTTGATCATCATCTCAGCTTCACCAAGCATATTAAGTCTGTGCTGCACATCAACAAATGTCACACTGTTTGACGGATTATAGCTTAAGTTTACATATGGCCATCCTGATGAAATAGACACTGGTGAAGGTGGGAGCCAGAGGCCATGGAATATTTTACAGTCATTGTCATAGCTTGGCAAAGTCCTGTTATTTATTTACAGCTGCATTTTTTCCTGTAGCATGAGCCGGACTATAGTGGTTGAAGGGGAAAGAGGAGAAAATACTGAATGGTGATGCTGGTGAATGCTTCAGATCCTTGCTCTCACCCTTTCTCTACGTCCACTGCTCTAGCTGTCATACTTATTCTGTATCTGAGCAATTCAGTTTCTTTAGTAAGTGGTTTGAGTTGCATCACTGGGTGTGAACATACTGACCTACTTCCACCTCCTTTGCAATTTCTAAATTTCCCTGTTTACCCTTTTCATTCTCAGCTTGTTCACTGTTGCTTGTAATCAACAGGCTTTACTTTTAACCACAACCTTTGTGGTTGGTTTCCCCAGACATAATTAAATTGTCTGGGATTGACATCTGGCTCTGCTGAGGTTTGGGTTGTATCTTCTTGGCTGCCTCAATGTCGTCCTTGATTTGGGATTCTGATCACTGCCTGCCCCCGCATGGCACATCATCAATGGATGCTTTCATTCTTGCAAGACACTCTTGCGCCTACATTAATGCTGTGAAGTGTTTCTGGCTCTCAGAGCACTCCGGAAGGTTATTTCAAGACTCAGTCTCAGCTGTGGTGTCTGTTGTGCACGCTGGAGCCTCCAGCAGGACTGCATCAAGTTACAGTAATTTGTAGGGGTCCCTGTTCCTTAGCAGGAGGGCCATGAGCTCTCCAGGGCTGATGTCTTCACCTTCACACCCAGCTGGAGCTCTGGTCTGGAGCATCCCTTGGTCCTTTGGTGGCTGATAAAATCCTGCCATAATAGCTGATTTGTGGAAGAATTGGGTCTCTTCCTGCTGTCTGTGATCTTGCCTAAGGGTCAAAGCAAGACCTGGTCCCTCTCCTGCCCCCCCTTCCTCTCCTCCACTGTTATGAAGCCTTTTCTTGTTTTGTATGCTACAAGATACGCTACCTGCACTCTTCTTCTGCAATACTTCTTTTAATCCCTTAATTTCAGGTTTGTGAAACAGTGCAGGTGGGAACAAGAACAGGGCTTGTCTTTTCCATGACATACCTTTATGTCCCTGGGTGACAGCCCTGTGTCTTTCATAAGGATACAGTTAGTACCCTTGCTCCTGGGAAGGCTTTTTGCTAGTTATTGTTGTAGCTTTTGGTGACATGTACCCTGTTGGTCTCAGGCCTAATAGCTCATGTACATGCAATCTCATGGCCTGCTGCTTTTCTTTGTCAAGTTCATTGACTTTAGTGGATTTAGTGACAGGTACCCAGTCTAGAGATGTCCCTCGCTGGAAAGTTTGACATTGCAAGATTTAAACTTCATATAAAATTTCCTGAGTTTTCTGGTCCCGTGCTTGCTTGCATGGCCATGGTTAGCTATGACCATCTCTATATGTTTTCACTAGTGAGAGCCTTAAAAGTCAGCAGATTGTCTTCTAACTGCACTTGAAATTGCTCTTATCTTTCCCATCAAGACCCTTCACCTCCCAGCTTTTCCCTCTCTGAACTTTTTGTGATTGTTTCTAGTTGAAAGCTCTTCAAAATATGCATCCAATCTGTCTTGTTATTGCTCCTTGTAGAAAAGGTTTCCCCCTTTCCCTTGGATTTTGTGTGCGCTTTTCCTCTGTCTGCTTCACTCTGGCATTTCCAGCCACTTGCTCTTTGACACTTTCTAGACATCACGTTGCAGTTAAGTTTGTTCATTTCTGTTGTGGGCACGTTGCTTTGCCCAATGTGATCTTTGCACCCATGCAGAGGCTGCCATGTATTTTTGCTTTCTACGGCCCAATAAGGAGACATTCTGCGGACTTGTACAGTGCTAAATGAAGATTTATAGATCAGTTTGGAGTTACAGAGTTTCTTCAATATGCCAGATTAACAAGGCTAATTATTTCTTTTAAGGCTATTTTCAATATGTAGGATTTTTTTCTTTCTGAGTTTTTATGCAGAACATCAATCTTTGGTAGATCTTTTATGTAAAAGTGTCATCTCTGCGGTCACATTATTCCCATCATGCTCAGCCTTGCAGCTCCAACCACCACGAAAAACAACAAAAAGTGCCACTGTGGTTTTTTCCCATATTCCTACCTAGCTCAGGCCAAGATGCAAGTCTTTATCTGAATTTTTTTCCACAGTACCCTTCCATGTTCCCTATATTTAATCTTTCAAGCCTGGCAGCTGATCTGTAGTAAGATAGATTCCTAAAGTAAGCAAAGTAAACTTGTACAGCGAGCAGCCCTCTAACTCCACTGTGCCCTAGTCTGGCTGTATTCTGGAGTCGCTTCCCAGCTCTGTGTTCAAGGCACTGCGAAAGTCAGCTGGAAACTTGGTGCCACATAATAACCCACTAGGAGATTCAGTCGCTTCAGGTTTGCTGCTGGGCTTAACGATTCACTAGAGGTTAGCTCTGTGTACAGAGACTGGGCCTTGCACTATACAGGCTCTTCCACCTTGCACTAAATGAGACATCCTTTATCTGTGACAAAGTGGGAAATTGTATTATTAGCAAGATTAGCTGCCCTGATCTCAAGCAGGAAGGCAATCTATTAATTGTACCCTTCCTTGATTAGGCAGTCTTCTCCCAAGCACCTGAGCTGCGTGAAAGTTCAGGTCCTGCAGCAAGAGCCCTTAAGGATCCCTGGCTGTGCGGCACGACAGGCAGAACTCTTCCTGGGAGAGGCTGGAGCTGCTTAGGGCTTCAGACGCTGGTGAACAAGCTTGTTTAACAGGAGGAATATGTAAAACCTTGGTCTTGTGCCTGTGGTCATGACTATATAATGAGAAATCTTTTTTTTAAGCCTGCGGTTTTGGTGCTGAAATCTTTGGGTTGAGTTCCTCATGACGATCAGAGTGTCTAACCGTGTGTTTCAGCAGTACCTCGTTTACACCTGGGCTCATTAGTAAGAGCAAGATTTACAGAAACAACTACTCCTGGAGAGAGGGGCTCCTCTCTTCCTGCATTTACCTCCCTGGCTCCTAACTAAAAGTGCTCCTGGGATGAAGGGAGCGGACCCACAAATATTTGGCATCCAGCACAACTTGTTTTCCCCCCAGTGGAGTTGGGAGATCAATCAGCAGAAACCAAATTGACACCAGTTTCAGGTGACTGCCCTTTATTTCCCATCGATTTCAGAGCTGCCTCCGTTGATGGGCTAATGAGGGCTGCCAGGTGCCAGGCGCTGCCGGGGAGTGCCACCGTGCATCCTTCCCCGTGATTGAACTGCCACTGTATCACAAAGCAGCAAGAACCACTTTGATACGCTCAGGAGGTGAAATGGCAAGTACAACTGTGAAGCTTGAAAGGGAAGCGCCAGAAAGCAGAGTACAAGCTACTGCTTGTCGTTTACCAGAGACAAACGTGAGTGCAACCAAAACAACAGCATTATCCGATTAGCAAGCACCTGCAACCTGACAGGAGCGGATCTGCAAAGGCAGGGGATCTGTCAGCTGTTGTTGCAACACCACTGCGAGTGCCACAATACATTAAGTGGGAATAAAGAGCAGTGGTTTAACAGGTATAATTACAACAGTGCTGAAAGGGACACTGTCGGAGCTTGCAGACCTGAAATCAGATCTCCTGATCTCCTGTGTGGGTGTGCAGGAGATGCAATGTCGTATTGCATTGAGGATCTGCCTGATGGCTCCACTGTGGCATCCAGGGATGCAACAATCCTGCGCTCAGGCACAGAGCTTGCAAAACTCGACATCCCCTTTACTCGTGGTCTGGAACAAGCAGAGGACTGCTGCGACTGGGAATACCTCAAAGAAAGCACCAGGTCCCATGCTTGGAACCGCTCTGCTGACCTACCAAATACGTCTCTGCTGCCCTGGAAAGGTACCTCTCAGAAACATGTATCAGCTGTAAAAGCACTCAGTCACTTTTAACTTGTCCTTCCCTTGCCACATACTCTCCCTTCCCGTAAGGCAAAAAATGTATTCCATTTCAGTCAGAGTATAAGCTATACAGGTATATTATACAATGATGATGATGATACCTGGCATAATAGCTGTCTTTTACACACATACACAGATGTGAGTACCACCACACTCTTACTTTATGCTTTACAGAAAATACTTAGTATACGAAATGTCACCTAGGCATGGTTTATCTGATTGTATTTCTTCCCTGAAGGACAAGTGGTAAAAATAAACAACATTGATAAATTTGAAAGTCCATACAGGGTTTTTAATGGCTAGGGATTCTTTTGCTCATTAACCTGCACAAAACAGAGGAGATATGGTCCGCATGAGGGGCTGGTGTATCATGCCCATCTTCCGCTTTAAAGATTTTACAGGCCAGTTCATTAGGCCTGTAATATTCTCAATTTAGTCAATCAGCCCTTGGTTGTTGGGCTGTCTTGGGACCATGACTTAGATGCAGAGATGTGCACCTTCATGAGTACCTTCCCCAGGTGGCACAGACGTGCATCTTTCTCAAGGAATCAAAATGCTGAGAATGTTAATTGGGGGAGGAAAAAAAAAAGCTCGGTCTTTGAATGCAGTGTTGAAAATTGCACCGTCAGTACCAACACGGGGCTGGAGAGGACTGCCAGGACTGAGAAACGCAGCTCTTCTAGACCCCTGCAGCTGGGCCTGTGGGTTGTGTCCTCCACAGCAAGGCTCAGGTTTAGTCAGCTAGAGAGGGACTGGGCTAACTCCAGCACGGCAGGAAAGCCAGGCCCTTTGCTATTTGCGCCCAGAGCATTTTGGCCAACTTGCCGCAGAAGGACTGAATTTCCAAATGTCTTGGGTGCTGGGTGGCATAACGCCACCAGGTGAAGCTCTGCTCTCCACCAGCCCGTGTGTTTGCCAGGGAAGGGATGGAGACTCCCATCAGGGGACATGAGCCTTCCCTGGCCATTTATCAGCAGCTCCCCAGTGTGCCAGCACCAGGGTGAGCCGCACAGCCTGGGACGAGGTGAGGGTATTGCACTCTGTGCCATGCACAGCGGCCCTTCGGCACAGCCGAGTAACGCAGCCTTGTCAGAATACGAAGGAGACCCTACAGATGGAAAGGCCTCCTTATTCACCTGCTAAATCTATACCCCCTTCTTCAGGCAGCAGGAAGGCACTACATATAGTGCCTTGTTGCAATCCATGTCTTAAAAGCAGCTTATTTTTTCCCCAGAGAGATGACAGAGTTTCCTGTGAGTTTTTGGGCACCTGTGCACACAGCATGCCTTCTTTGACCAAAAGCAGAGGACTAGCATGGCCTTGGAAGACTTATCCTACTTATAAAGAAAAGAGGCTCTGATTCTTCTCAATTACGAGACACTGGCTGGCAAGAGAGAATTAGGGAGGCTGAGGAACAGTAACAGCCATAGCTTGTCCAGTCTGGGAATAAGTCAATGGCCATCAAAACAGCTCATTTGTGCCCCAGCTAAAAATTGCCTCCTGACTATTGTAACTGTGCAGGGTGTCCAGTGTTTGAAACCCTCCTGGGACAGGCAGCTATGTGCAACCGCCTTCAATGTTGCAGGCAAGTTTATTGCAGGCAGCAATGCAGCAAGAACATCGGCAATGATTTGGCCGCCGTTGGACAGGTTGAGCTTCAGCTTTATGATCGACTGTCACATTGCTGTGCCGCTTCAGGCCAAGAGGAATAGTTCATGGCGTTCCCAGCATTTATTTTTAACATAACCATTCTTTGAGCGTCCATCTGTAGGCTGCTTGCGGGGAAAGCGAGTTTGGCCATCAGGGACCAGGGACTGGAGCCCACGGCTCAGCCAGCAGCACCACTGCTGCAGCTGCCACCACGGTCTGAACCAGTCGGTTGGTGCTTGTCTGGGCTGGAATTTCAGTGCCTTTGCAGAAACACAGTCTGACTCCAGAAAAGAGCTGTCATTAATCATCCCAGTCATCCAGAGAGAGCCGCATTTGCCATTATTTGAACAATCATCAGTTGATCCACTACGAAATAATAAAAAGAAAAACGGCAGAGGAACAGGGCAGGTTCAGAAGTTACTCTAATTCTGGGGTTTTGTTGCTTTTTGCTTTTTTTAAGGGAGACTGCAACTCTGTAGCTGGAAGGAGCTGAGGTCCTTACTCCAGTGGCCTAGGGGCAGCCTGCATTTCTGTGCATTTCCCACCTACCATAACTAGATCCCTTTCTAACAGGGAAACTTAGGCACATCACATTTACCTCAGGATTCAAAGGAAGCTGTTCAAAGACTTGGGATAAAATGCAAAAAAAGAGCAAAGCTGTCTATCTCCTTACTCTGTTACCCTTTGCTCCTGAATCGTTGCCATGCACAGCCATCCTTAGGAAGCTCGGCAAAGCCGTCCGGATGGGGAGCCAGGGGGAAGAGGAGGTGCTGGACATGCTACCCCATGGCGGTGGCAGCATCCTGGGAAGGACGGTGACTACCCTGCAGGCTGCCAGGGACTGACGGACCTGGCCCAGGGGCTGGCGCGGGCGGCTCGTAGATAATAGCCATCCAGGCTTTACGTATGCCGTGCCTACCTGGGATAGGTTCCTGAAGTGCTACATTAATGGGAGTTTTGCAAGGCAGGTAATTTATGGGGAGGGTTTATGAGCATCTCCCACTTCACTAAGTGCACCTGTGTGCTGGGTCACAGCTCCTACTGAACCAAAACATATTCACCCCGACACTCCACCTGTTTTTGAGCCTGTAGCTGCCTTTATGTCTTAAGAGTCTGACCTCTCCTAGCTGCAAATACTAGCAGCTAGTGTTTCTTGGCACTGTGGCTGTGATGACATTAAAGGATACTTTCCTTTCCAAGCTTCAACCATTCCTGCAAAAATTTCCTTTCCTGGTATTGCAAGAAAATGAATGATGGAAAATACAGACTCCTTCGTGCTGTATGAATCCATAGGAGACCTAGCCCTGATCTTCCTCAGTTCTGTAGTAAGATCACACCAAGTCTTCATACATTTCATTTGTTGGAAAAAGCAAAAATCAACCAAGAAAAGGGCAACTCTCTAAAAAGTGAAAACTGCAAATACAAATACAATAATTTAAAATACCTTTATATTACCAAAAATGTAATCCTTGAGCCCAGATATTTTAAATGTGTCAGTTAAGTGATCACTAATTCATGTTTCAAAGTTAATTACAGCTAGTTGAACTTCTGAAAACTTCTAAATTGGAAAAAAATTATTTTTTTCCCCTTGTAAAACTTTCCCCAGGGGTCTGTCAACCCTTCCAGCAAAAAGAGGAGAAAAAATTCCAGTGAATATTAAACTGAGGGACCTTTTCTTTCCCTTTATACTGAAATCATGACTCAGCATGGGGATCAGCCTCCCCAGGGGGCCGGGTGCTCTGTGTGAGCATCCCCTTAATTCCCGCTCTCTGCAGCCCAGGCATCTTTGCCTGTGGGCCAGCAGCTGAGCAGTCCCACTCCCGCATCCCATAAAAAGCTGGTGCGACAAGCAGCAAGGAGGCTGATCTAGGGATTGCAGCACTGCTAATGGTACCTCAGAGGATGGCTATGGTTCCACATGAAAAAAATATTCTCCCCTGTGAACTATTTTTTTAAGTTAAGTAATTACATCAAAATAAATGTGTGCTCAAAGAAGCTTACAGCTGTGAAATTAGGCATCCATAATCTATGAAATGCCAAAATCAAGATTGCCTAAAGCAACTGTAATGCAGCCCTGTGCACATTGCACAGATCCCAATAGCCTCCACACTGCCTAAAACTCTCTTCTTATTTTCTGCCCCTGTGTGTTCTATCCTTACACCTACAGCCTTAGCTCCATGGCACGACTGTATTTCCTTGATATATTCAGTGAAATAGTGCTCTGATACTGCACTATCCCCTCCAGGCAGTACCACAGTGCAAGTTAAGCAATCATTACATTTATTACTCATCTGAGCGTTTTATCTTGCTGCACACAGTGTGGAGCAGCAGTGGAGACGTGGCCACCACAGAGGTGTTTGGCAGAGCCGGCTATTACAGTTTGTGCTGGCTCCAGAGCCAGCTGCCACGCTTGCCTGTAGTGCTCACACGATGCCCCCAGGGCTCCAGCACCATCTCCCGGCAGTTCCTGGGGTGGAAGGTCTCTGCTCCCCAGGAGAGCGCAGGGAGGGCTGGAAAGGAGGAGAGGCTGGAGGCATTTTTTTGCCTTAGGGTGGGAACGGGCTCCCTAGCAAATAAGCATGAGACAGCAGGGAGGGAAGTGGGCAAGGAAGATCTTACCTGCAGCATGTAAATCTGCTGCTGGCTTTCTGAATTAGACCTCCCATTACCCATTACCCGTCTTTCCACAAGGAAAGCCTGGGGGGAGGCCAAGATCCCCAGCATCATCCTGGACCACTTCTTCCTAATTTGGCCGCCCAGCTTGGAGGGGAGGATTCAGCTCTCCACTTGAATCCTCAGGTCTGTAAATGGGGAAGCTTTTAAAGCCTGGCTGCAGGAATCTATGCCAGCAGCCCCCCGGTCAGCGGCAGCAGCCTGGGTCCCCACCAGATACAGGCTGAGCAAGGGCCACGTGGGATGTGCGGGTCGGAGGGGAGTGCTGCCCCACAGAGCGGCAAGGATGCTCCCGGGGCAATGGAAGGGAAATTGTTGTCCATCTGTTCACTCTTTTGAGCTCTTTCCTCTGACAGGGAGCAGCTGCCTGCACCATGCCTTACCACCCTGAAGAGAACCAGGTGGCCGTGGTGACCGCAGAGGGGCTGTCAGAGCAGGACGGCCACTGAATTGAGAGGTCAATGTGATTTTTGCATCTACACCAACACATATCTTGCTGAAAATGCCAGCAATCAAATAGGAGCAATGGGGGAGGGATGCTGTCGCCTGGTGCTCATTCCCTGTGGAGCCGATGGGTTAAGCAGTGAAGGGGAGACAGCAGGGACACACAACCCTCTGCCACTCGGCTGCCAAACACCTCTCAGACGGTAAAATCACCACGTCCAGACAAGTCATGTTCCACCCTGTCAAGCTCTACGGACACATTCAGCAAAAGGTAGTAGCATCTAGTACATCTCCATTGGCTTCCTAAGCTTTGCACCCAGGGACAAATGAGGCACTGGTCTTTTTGTATGCTTTGCTTCACCTCCTTAGTAAGTAAGGAGTCAAGTCTACTGCACTAATCCAAACAAATTATTAATGGCTTTTCATTTTGAAGCAACCAGCTCCAGTGTTCACCGGAGTAGGATTGTCTCCTGTTTGTGACCATCCTGCTGCCTGTGTTGTCAAACAACGTCGTTTTAGAACAACATTCATCTGAAGTGGATTATTATTGGGTTGACTACCCCTTGGGGTGTAATGAAAAGCATTTATTGATTCTCAGGGCAGGAAGGCTAATTACTTTTTTATAAAAACCCGTGCTAATTGCCAATAACTTTTTTATTGAATAGTTCTCATAGAGATGATTTTGATTGGCTTTTTGATTTCCCTTTCACATTGTAGCACTTAAAATGCATAGTCCAAACAGGCAGGGAGCATCTAGGTTATCCGGATAAGCATCGGGAGGAAACCCCACCATTTCAAAGACCGGTGGACTACACCAGTCTCTGCTCAGTTCAGTGCTCGAGCTTGCTGTGGTGCCGGCCAGGGTTTTCAGAGTCTCATAGCTTCACGCTGCCTCATGCTTCCATGCACAGGTGGAGACCTGCTTTCCATAGTCCCCCAAGGCACAGTGTTGATTTTGGCAGGCTGTCGGTGCCGGCGCGGCAGAGGGAGCGCACAGAGCTCGGCCTGGTTCCCTGCAGGGCTGAATTCCACCTCGCCTGCAGGGAGGAGGCAGTCCACAGCCCTGCAAGTACCAGGATTGCATGAAGGTAAAGGGAGTAGCACACAGCAGTAACCCACGGGCTCAATGTACTGTTTGCTATACTTGGGAGAAGGACTCATTCATCTGACGTTTGGGTCACACTGAACTCCAGGATGAAGAAAATTCTGGGCAATTTTTTGTTTGCTTTTAATTACAAATAACTAGAGGGCTGAAGATACCAAATAATCAAATAAGCATTAACCAGTTCTTTTGAGCAAGCAATAACTTACAAACATGACATAAAAGGTAGATCCCACAGAAGCACAGTAAGCCCATGGGAGCCGGAGTAGGAAACTACCAGTGTCAAACCACTCGCGCAAAGCCTCCGGTAGTGCCACGGATTGGCCATGAATTTCATTGCATGTGCACCGTGGTATTTTCTAGCAGTCTGACACCTGCAGACTCCCACAAAAGGCTGCTCTCACCATCAGGAGGACATAAGAGGTGTCCTGGCAGGCAACAGTCCCCTCCGGACTGGACCGCAGACCCCCCTGCTGCAGGCCTGAGCTACTGAGCCTGCTTAGCTTGGAGCTGGAGATTGCTGCAATGTTGTGGCGGACACGCGATCAGGTTGAAATACTTCCCATTTCAAACCCTTTTGACTGGAAAAAAAGAAGTTTATATATTTTTTTTCCTTTTTTCTCCCCCTATCCCACCCCAGCAGTTCTCCTCCTGGGCACCAGCCTTCTCTTACATCATATTTTCTGATTCTCTACTCAAGAAGATAAAGCACACAAACCATGGCTCCCATGCAAGCCAGAAAGTGGTCTTGCTTCCCCTCTGGAAATAATTGCAATTTAAAAAATATTGATGTGTTTCACTTGGATGAATAATCTCCATTTTAAGAACGGACAGGGCTTTAAAAAATGACTTTTCCCTTCTGAGTTCCTTGAGAGGTTTTGAAAGGGCTGGATTCCCAAAAGGTAGGTTGCTCAGCACTTTCTGGAAGCTAGAGCATTTTGGAAATACCTCCAGGGGGTTGCCCAAAATCTACTGCTTGGCCAAGACACCACGTTATATGAGCATGGTGAATAAAAAAATAGTATTCTGGTGATTTAGTAGCTTGCATTGGGAATGTACATCACATTAGGAGATACACTGTTGTATCGCGCACTGGGGATGTTATATGTATGTGTGTGTGTATATACACACCCCAGTTATCGATTACATGGAAGGACTGCAATTGAAAATAAGTACTCGGTGTCACCTATAGGTAGCTTCAGCAGAGACCAAAAATAGCCATGCTGCAGTTACCACGGAGTAGAACAGACTCCAGAACTTGAGGAGTTGCTGTCTCAGCACGGCTTGCTTTTAATGAGCTTGCACGTACCAAGCATCTCCGGTCACGCTGGACAAAACTGAAACATCCTTTGAATAAAATGTTTCCTGGCTGCAACAGGAACAGGTGCAATGACAAGCAAAAGGCAAAAGCAACAGCTTTTTTCTTCAAAATTAGGCCAAGCCGGTAAAAGCAGCTTGCAGAATGTTGACCAGATTTTACATGTTTGGGGGGCAAAACACTTTTACTTACAAAAAAGCAGAAGTGTCATTTGTATGTCAAATCATGAAAATTTCTATTTTTATTATACCCGTTCATACTGAAGCAGCCCTAACTCAGCCCTGGTAGAAGTCTGAAATCCCGATCAATCCTGCTGCTCCAGTAGGATGCCAGGTATTTAATGCATGGGGCTTGGCTGGCAGCAAATCAATTTGCTAATCTTAAAATTATCTTAAACAGTAATGAGCCATTGAAATCAAGGGGAAGAGCCACAGAAGACAAAATCATTTTAGCCCCTGCATTGGGTCCTCCAAGGAGCACAGTCCTGCAAAGCCAGTGTCCTCTGCAGCAATGCTCACCCAAGAATGGTGGCAGCCAGCAAGGCCCTCCAGCACAGCTGCCTGCTCCCAGAGCCCCAGTCTGATGCTGCTGTGAAAAATCACCTTCACAGCAACCTTTTATCCTCTTGGCAGAGCTTGGGGCTGTCCTCCTCAGCAGAAGCAAGCCCTGGGAAACAGTTCAGGACAGGATGCACGTGCCAGCTAAGGCTACTGGTCCACCTTGCAGCCAAACCAAGCTAGCAGCTCACCGGGACCAAAACAAGGTGGTTGCAATGCACCTTCCTCCTCCCACAGTCCTGCTCCATCTCCCACTCTCCTCGTCCCCCAGCCATGCCCCATTCCTCCCACTGCTCCTGGGTCTCATCCAGTTGCCTCATCACCCGCTTTGACCCCCAAACCTGCCCACTCTTTTGCCCAGCTTGGGTCCGGTGATTGCAGTGAATGCAATTTGCTCGGGGAGGGATCAGGCAGCCAGAGCCAGCCCACTGCAGCAGGAGCTGGCCCCTTCTGCCTCTGATTCAGTTCATGCCAGAGGGTGGACTGTAGCCCCTGAGGGAAAGCTCCCCTGGCAGCTTCACCTCTGGAGGGAAAATCCCGCACATTTGTGCCCAGCTGACATAAACCCATACACGGGCAGCTCCGGCTTTGTTTCCTTTCCACCACCTTGTTTCTCCCTCCAGGAGGGAGGAGTGGAAGCATGGGGATGTTGTGCCCAGGGCAGGGGATGCCACAGTGCCAGCTAGCACAACCCTCCCCGCCGGAGCTGCTGCATGGCCGCAGCCCGAGCCGGGGGGATTTCACCAGGGAAGCCCTTGGCGGGTCTTTCATCAGCCTGACCCTCTCCATGGAAGCTGTCGAGAGCCCAATTAACACACCTACCCCATACAAGCAGGAGTGCTGCTGGGCTGAGGGAAACAATTGAGCACGCACTGAAGGGCTTTGCTGAATGGACTTAATTCACCGCTTATGCCTTAAAGCTGAGCACATGCTTTACTGAATGGGGACAGGCAAGCTGGAGCAGTTTGGGGGCCTGCTGACCTGTCACCCAACATCAGCATCTTCAAAAGAATCAGCTTTTGGCACAAACAACTCCTCCTTTCAGGAAAAAGGAAAAAAAAAAAAGTAAGAAAACTGAGAAGAGGCTGGTGCTTTTCCACTCCGGAAGGTCGCTGGTGGCTCCTGAGGGAGGAGGTGTCAGGCTCGCCCCCCTCCCTCCCCTCTGTGGGGCAGGGGAGACCTGCCCGGGGATGAATAGGGGAGGGAAACTGGGGCAGCTTGTGGGCCAGTTCTTTCTGGTGTGGAAAAACAGCCCCCTGCAAACTTCCTGCGCCTGCGGGAAAAGGGCATCGCTCCAGCATCGTGTAGCCCCAGCAACCGAGCAAGCGGCTGCGACCGTTTTTAAGCCCTCAGAAGGGACTGCAAATGTGAGTGCTGCGGCCCGTGCCAAGCGGCTTTGTCCCCAGCGAAGTACATGCAAACTGCCCAGCATTTATGCAGGACCTGTACTGGCGTTCTCCACATTTAAATATGTCCCGCTCCCTCACAGTAGGTGTTTTATTGAGGGCAGATTTAAATTTGCAGACCAGCTTCCTCTTCTCTAATTTACAAATCTCTGTTTCAAATTAGTTTTGAACCCTAAGGACAGGCTATGGGGGTGAAGAAGGGGGAAGGGGAGGGAGACAGACGACTTGCCTTTGTGAGTGTGTTACTCACTCCGAGGTCAAGTCATTTGCTTGATAGGGAAAAAATGACTTCCACACTTCCTTAGGACAAGTGCTACAAACTTCACTATGTGCTATTCATTTACAGTGGTAGGGGAACATCTCAGATACAGAAGACCTTGGTAAAACAGGCCTTCAGCTGGAAGTCAGCGCGTCCCCAGCTATAACAGCATCCTGCCACAAAACGCACTTCAGACTCCCCAACACCTTAAAGCCCCTCTCACACAAATACACTAGGCCTTTTTGTCCCCATTACCAACAACTTGTAACAGGGAAAATGTAAGTGATGAAGAAAACATGAGCTGCTCATGTTTTTCACGGAACAAAGCAGGCCTGTGGAAGCGCGTTACAGTGCGCCTGGCTCTCAGCACAGCCAGAGCTTTGGCTCCCGGGCACCTCAGGAACACAACCTGCCGAAGACCGCATACGGTGAGCTTGTGCATTTTAGAGCCAGGCTGAAAGATGCAAATTGTGACAGAAGCCAAATGTGAAGCTCTGAGCTGTAATCAAATACAGAAGCAGAGGCTGAGCAGCAAATCGCAGCTTTTCATTTTGGCAGTAGATCAAATCTATAAAAACCATTACTTGTATTTCAAGAGCAACACAGAGTACTGATTTCCCATCCCCCTGGCAAAGCAACGAGGGTCCCACCCCTCCCAGCTCTGGAAGTGCTCTCTGAATAAAGCCAAAGATGCCACCGGGGGTTTTAAGTCATGCTGCCACGGCATATGCCGACAGGTTTTTGCCCGCGTGGCTGCAAGCCCTTTTAGTTGTGGGTGAGAGCACACGGACCGTGCCAGCACCACTCAAAGGTTCATCGGGAGCTGATGCTGGAGGCACCACGCAGGGCAGCCCTCCCCAGGCGGAGGGTTGCAGTAACCGGGTGGGTGGCACTGACGGATGGACAGACGGATGGAGGGCAGGCTGGGACTCCAGCAGCTGTATGGGCTGTGCAGACACAGGCACTGCGCAACTCCTCCACAGCTGGAAGGCTACAGGGCTTCCCTCCACAAGTCGTCTTCTCTGTCTGCGTTGCCAATGTAAGAGCTCGGTCCAAAACTTCCAGGTTTAAATTTTCATGGACTTTCCATCTGATCTTCAACAACTCATGCATTCAGATGAGAAAGTGCTAAGTGCCTGCCTTTCCACGAATGCAGCAGACGGCTGTTACCCACCCCAAGCCCCAGTCTCTCTTCTCCCCACCCTCACCAAAATCAGAGAGAACTGCTTAATGCCAAAAGCATGCACAGTGCTAAGGACGGGATAATTAAATGCTACAGATTGTATCAGTCACAAGAAGAAAAATTGCAAAGCAGAGGGTATGCATTTGTCACATGGTGAAACCAGCTGTGAAAGGTTTTTCTAGGAGTTTTGAAACAATTCCAGCTCTTTCTCTTTTTTCCAGGGCAATAACATTTTTTCTGTCACAAGCAAGTTAGTTGTTAAAATATGCATAAAGACATGCCACTCCAAGCTGTGCACTTGCGTTTCATGTTCACCTCCCCCCTCAAAAGAGTTTTGTTACGACTAAAGAACGAAAAGGAAGCAGCTAGAAATCTGTAATGGTTCCATTTATTAATACGTATATCACAAATACTCACAATATCAATGCATTCTTGTTGGCATGCTAGACAGAGGCATTATTAAAAAAGTCCTATTTTTTTTTAAAAAGGTTTTAAACTTTTGCTTTCCCCCAAAAATATTTCATATGCCTGTTTTTTTTTGTGATTTTTTTTTGTGTGTGTGTTTTTATTTCAATTTCATTTAACAGTGTATTTGGTGGCTGCAACCTCAATGCAAAAAGAAAAAAGAAAGAACAGGAAAAAAGTATGAAGGCCGCAGTACAGCACAGTTCAATTAGTTCATAACTACCTAATAAAAATAAAGGAAGCAAAATTCCTGCCTTCACAGTAAGCAACAACACAGCTTAATAACAGTATTACACAGGATCAGGTTCAGAGGCAAAATGCACTAGACAAAGCCTATCGGGATACGCACTAGGCATACAACACTGAGTAAGAATCAAAGATGTAGAAGAACATCAGGAATAACGGTTCCCTTCAAGCACAACATTTTAACATCATTTTCAAGTATCTTTATGTTATCTTACTGATTCCTTTGTTTTTGGGGAAGGGGGGCAGGCGCAGGGAAGGGGGAAAGGATGAAAACCTTAGTAAAGCAATAAACAAAACAAGAAATTAAGAAAAAACCGAAAGAATATATATTTCATATACCGGTTTATATGAATGTGTGCAACACTTATTAACCATGGTGAAAGGCTAATTATGCCCTCCAGTCACTACATGCACAGCCCGATCAATGCTGTTAATGAATTACCTTTGTTAACTTACGATGCAACTACTGAGTGACCAAGAACATATATACGGTGCCGTCCTACGCCGAGCCGCGGGGATGGAGTCGGGGTCCGGAGGCCCAGGGCACCCGGCTGCTCTCGGTGGCACCGTGGTACTTCACAGAATGGTACACTACGCATGGGACAGAGTTCGGGAGGTGGGGTGCAAGTGTGCGCGCGCACGTGCTTGCTTGTGGGAGTGTGGGTGTGCGTGCGTGCGTGCGTGCGAGAGACAGTGTGTGCTATAACATTCGTTTCAGTCTTTCTCCAATTCTGCAGCTCCTGATCTTGAGACAGGCTCCGGACTTCGCAATCCTGAAAGACTGGGTCGGGGAGGATAAAAGAAAAGGAATGGGTTGCTTTGGTTGCTGACAGCATTCATGATGGGTATTTTGCCCTCCCGTTTCAAGAAGAAAGCCGAAATGACAAAACATTCAATAGTAAGTTTTCCCCCTTTTTTTTCTCAACCAGACGGAATATTGGGATGAAAATCCCAAAGCAAAAATTCCTGTGGGAAGACTAATTCTCGATGAACACGCTGAGCATCTAAAACTTGCCTGCTCTCTTCAGTAGAAGCAGCACAGCCACAACAATATACTGGAGCGTATATAGCATACTGCATAGAAAGCGGGGAAAGCTCACCTTGTTACACCATCTCGTACTGGTTAGCAGTAATAAACCGGGACAGACAGCATGCCAGCAGCATCCCGATCAACTGTTCCGGACAAGAACAGAAGTAGAATAGAAGTTAGGTTAAATTAAATGAACGCAGAGCAAAAGAGAGGCCATGGTACGCAAAGATTTAATGCTCTGGAGTTATTATGCACAACAGATTTATGCCCTGTTTTAAGGACCATTCTAATCAGAAAAACAGCATTAAAATCTGCTGTCTTTCTTCATCGGATCTTCCTCCTCATTGTTATCACAGCATATTTATTTGATAGACAGCACACCTTTTTACTACTTTTCAAACCCGTTGTCATTGCCTGGCCAAGTCAGAGGTGGATGGGTACAGTGGTGCGAGTATCAGCACACTACCAGCTGTGGTTTACTCGCAAGCTCCACCTGGGTCTCTCGCCACCACCCACCACCACCGAGAGCTGGTGGCCCCCTTAACTTTGTTAACAGTGTGCTGGGGAAAAGCTTCCTAATGCCCCAGAGTGGTCACGCTTTCTTTACAAACGATGCAGCACCAGAGAAATGAGCATAATATGTCTCTGGAAATAAATAAAAAAAAAAAGTCTTTCACTATTCCCTTGGCTGTCACTCAGATTATTGAAAACAGATCCCTGGCTTCCACCCGTCAATAAGCACTCAGTCATTTCAACGTTTTGCCAGTTGCAGTTTGTTAGCGTTTCCTGCATACGCCAACGGTGTTAATATACTATAAATAATTCAACCTCACTTTTCTCATTTGGATTGGTCAATTAATTGACTCATGAGCATATCCATATTGTTACAGCTCATCCTTGACTATGGGGGTGAGGCGAGAGGTCTGTCTGCAGAGACAGACCAGCCTTCCCTGGACCTGGCTCCAAGCAAGGGGTGCCAGAACTGCTCCAGCTGGCTCACCCGGGCCCGCGGGGCACCACCTCTGCCCGGCTCCTGTTGCGGGCAGAGCGCATCACAAGGGAGCGGTGCTTAAGGAGGGGGAATCACAACCTTTTGGCAGCAGCAGAGCTCCCTCAGACCCCGCAAAGCATGTGTAGATAATGCCCGGCTGGCTGCTCATCCAAACAGCCTCCTTCTATTTCATGCTTGGGATTGCATGTCCTTTCCCCTAGACTGTCAGTGCTCCCTGTTAATGCGATCATCATCAAAATATACATCTCCTCTACCAGCCAGTTGCTTGATTTGCGCTGGCATCAGCCCAGAGCAAGACCAAGCCAGGGTACCTCAAATCTGGATAAACTGTTTTCTGCCCCTAAGATGTCACATTTCTGGTCAGGACACATTTCATTTGCCCAAAGTTCGCTGCTACTGCTCCCTCTCCTGTTTCAGTGTCCACCAGGACTGCTCTGGGCGTCTCAAAAGAGCTTGGAGTAATTTTTAAAAGCAGTGTGAATCCCCACCACCCTCCACATGCAACCCCCAATTTTGGCACCAAATACCAAGAATGACACTGCCTTGGTTATAACTAGATGTGGGGGGCACAGGTAACACCTCCTGACCAACCTCCAATAAAAACCTAAGCTACTACATTTTGGGGGCTGTATTTTCACAGTTGCCAGAACAGATGCGGGTGCTGAAAACCCTCTTCAGCTTTTGAAAATCTCACTGGATACCAAGAAGATATTTTAGCTGTCTGGTTGCCTTTTCTATTAAACTTCTCTAGACAGGTGTTCCAGCAGGAAATTTATTTGGTAGCTGGAGTGGCTCACGCATTCGCCCAGGAGTCCAGAGACCGGTGACAATGAGGACACCAGCATATTCTGGCTGGGCTTTGGATTTCCATGCTTAAATATTCCAGTCACCAGGAGGATGATGTTATAAATTTGGCCATTTGGAGAAGCGTTGATGAAAACCCACCACAATCTGTGGGTTTACTAGTGAATCTTTAACACTCCCACCGCTTACTTGTGTGATGTTTCTTTAGCTCAGTTCAGTTTTGGAGAATGAGATTTCCCATGGCGCATGGCTGGTATTTATTTCTCCGTGCTCTGACAGGCAGAACAGAGTAATTGCCTCTGGGTGGCCCTGTCCCACCCGCTTTGCTATCCCTTTTCTGTGTCTGTGGTACCTTTCAGCCTTCTCTCACCTTCAGCAGCTGGTTTCAGAGGTTACTTCTCTGCCTTACTGCATTTTTATTATGATGAACTTCACAGTGTATTTCATCCTATTTATTTTCACCGGTCAAATTCCATCCCAGACCCAGATCAGTTCCTCCCTCAACCTACAATTGTTAACAGTGCACACACATTCACGTTTACTTTTTTTTTTTTTTAAAATCCCTGTGCCACAAGGTACCTATTATTTCCCATCATGAGCACCCAGGTTACAGCCATCATTGTTCCCAGCCACGACCTGCAGCTCTGATCTGCAGGTTTACAAGGGGAAAGATGCTGCAGCCCATACAAATAGGAAGCCATGGGCTTTTCTCTCCCCCTCCAGCTGTAGCAGACCCCCAGCAACCTTTAATTAGGGACTCTTCTATTTTACACAGGCTGTAACTTTAGTAATCAGCGTGTCTAAGCTTTTTAGCATTTGCAGGCAAGTGACAATGTTTTGATTTACTGAAGTCACTCGTAAGACAAATGGCAGGTTACATATGAATGTATCTTTCTGATCTTTGGCCCACTTATTAATTCTTGGCTCTGACCATATGCTGGTTTATGCATTTAAGTGGTTATAGTACCATAATATTAAACTTACATATTTCAAAAATAATGGCATGCATATCGAGCCATTGCATACACATTTTGTACAGCGTTTCTAGCTATTACCAGGACACAACAGAGCTATAATAAATACCTTAGAAGTACTTTGGACACATATAAAAACATGTATTTTCCAAGGTGTGTAGACTTCCACATTTAACCACAAGAGTACTGTTCCTCCTGTAGCCAAGAAGAGGTGATACTGTATTAAGTTGCTGAATTGTCCTCATGGTACTCTTTTATTACAGTCATAACTACAGTCCTCTGCATTTAAATCAGGTTAGAGGCTCCCAGTCTGCGAACCACAAATGAGCGCTCTCCACCCCCCCTTGCTCTCTACATTTGCTTGATCACCTGCAACCTCTGCTCTTCAGATGGGAGGAAGCCCCTTATCCTATTGTGCAGCAAGTCCCCACAGCCCCTTTGAAAAAACAGAGGAATTGGCATAAAAGGATCCTTGCAAAGAAACTAGCTGCTAGAAGTCGCATTAATTTCCCCTCGCTCCCATTGTCTCTCAAGTGCGCCGTCTCGACTTTTATCCGTTTATTATTTTTTTAATAGTCCCAGTTTTCTGAGACTTGGTTCTGCATTTGTATTCTCTCTCACTTTCCCCCATTCTTCTCTTTTTTTCTAAGATTATCCCGGTCCTCTGAACTATTACACAGAAAACTGAGAGTTTGTCTTGGTTCCTCTGGTCTTGCCGCAGGAAACTTGGAAATGCTGACAAATTATATGGCTTAGAGCACTGGGAAACCCGTATCCCTCAGGTGTCTTCTTTACTACTGTCGGCCAAAGCTCATCCCAGAGAGCAGAATGCAGTGCCTGTGTTGTTCATCTCTCCATGGTTTCTAGCAGCCATGTCATGCATATCTCAGATCTGACCACTGAAATCCATCCACAGCAACTTCCTAGCTATCTTATCTCCCATCACAAATATGATAACTGGCTTTTTAATATAGTTATTTTGCAGGAGTTAACCTTGACTGGAAGCTGTCCTGCATAACATATTTATTACATCTTACTAAACTGAAGAGAAACTGAAGTAAGTGCGATTTGAATCTCCATTTTATTTTGGGTCTTGGTATCTTCACTGTTTCTCATCTTTGAGAGACTTTCTATAGATAGAAATGTAATGAACTAACCGGGAATTCATCTGTGTAAGATGTAAGCTAAAACTGGATCACGTAAGCTAAAACTGGATTTTTTTATCCATCAGGAATAATTGTTTAGTTGAATTATTTACCTTGCCATATTCTCAATATGCAGATCTTCAAGCATCCTGGTCCCCTGCCTCTATTTTAGAAGACAGTAAATTTTCCATGTCACAAATCGCTTACCTGAGTCAGCCTCCTGTGCCGTGGTATGCCTCTGGCACAGGTCCTATCTCCATGCTGAATTCACAGTGATTAGCAACAAAATTAGTCTTATATTTGACTTTCAAGTCACATATTGGATCCTGATGCGGATCCCACTCCCTAACGCTGGTGCAAAGGGTTACTGAGTTGTAGTCCTGTGCTAGGGCCAAGTCTCGGCCTCCCTATACTCAGACAAGAGCTGCAGCAGACCAGGTGGATGATGTCTGCACCAGAACTGTATCCACAGTCAGGCAGAGCTCCTGACATTAACAGTAACAGTAAAGAGGGCAGGTGGATGCTGTACGCACTATAGAGAGGGACTGTAGCCTCATGAGAACATATCTTCAAAGGATGGGAACCGTGCCTGCTCAGGAACTGGTTTTGAGCATGTGGAGAGTGCCTGGCTTCCAGTCCTTCAGTACAAACCAAATAATTTGACCTTAACACTGCACTGAGACTCCCCTATTCAGGGACTCTGCTGCAACCACAATCTTTAAACACTCCCCAAACCCTGCCTCTTCTGCCCCTTAAGTCAATGCCTGTGCTGCAGTTTTATCTAGGCAAAACTTCATCATCCATGCTGCTTGCATAATTTTATTCTCTGTTGGGCACAACACAGCAACTGTTTTGCTGCTCTGAAGAGCACCTGCTAAACTGAAATTATTCCAGCTGGAAGTCAGCATTGGCATCTGATTGTGAAAACAATCAAATTGTATTTTATTATTATTTCAAACCCAAGGAGCAGTGCAGACAATGTCAGCAACACAGCGGCTTTTTTAACACTCTGACTCTGATTGGGAGGTCTGTGCCAGGCCTGTAAGATATGCAATGCCATTACATCAACTTTCCCTATTTCTGGGAATCAGCACATTCCCCATGCTAGTCAATACCTAACAAATCATGTGAAGGAAAGGCCCTTGAGCATGCTTTACTGTAGAAGAGCACCACGATCTAATTTGTCTTTTATTTAGATTAGACCTATTCTCAGTAGGAACAGCGAAACCTCGCTTACAGCTGGAGTGCTGCCTGGCATTACTGCCAGCCACGGTTAACCTGAAAGCAATTTGTAAACACCGTCCCTGATGGGGTCCAGCAAAACAGATTAGGCAGTAAATGATAACTGCCCGCCTTCTATTCTTCACACCCCAGGAGAGATGCATTTTTCTCCCCTCCATCCCCTCTCTTGTCCCCTTTACACATTTGCAAACACCCCAAGCAGCTGAGTATCTATTCCGAGTGCCAGTGCCTTGTGCTTAGGCAGGGGAGCAACATCCCCAGCTGGCAGCAGGGTGCACACTGCCATCAGGCAGCATGAGCTGCCAATGACACATCAAAACATACTTTGGTTTTCACTTGGAGCCGCAGCAGCGAAGTGCTTTCACCTCCCCGTGCTGCCTGCAGCCTGTTGTGCTAATCTCGCCTTGCGCCAAAGGGCTCTGGTTGCAGGGACCACACTCTGCCTGCACCGCCTGCCTGCCTTCCCGCGTCGAGATCACAAATAACGGATGGCCTAGAGTGAACATCCCAGCACGTGCCAAAATACTAACAATTCCAACTGCACTCTTCCTACAGTCTCCGTCGCAGCTGCAAACAACATTCAGGCAAGATAAGATGGTGCTTTTTGCCTATCATACATACGATATACCGATTAAAGGCTTTCAGGTAGCATTGGTCCTGACTGAGGCATTTGCCCCAGCAGCCTATGAATTGTAAAATTCTACTCATCGCATTTTTCTTTTGGATAGTTTTACATGAAACATTTTAAAATATGCTTTATAGCCTTCTGGCTGTCTAGAAACCACATTGAAATATGAGCTCAGAGTCCTATAGCAGTAATCAAGTCATAATCAAGGATGGAGAAGAGTATCAAGACAACCATGACCATTCAACGAGAACTAGAACAGACTATTAAAAAGAACCAAACCTAAACTCCCCCTGCTTCATGCACCAACAGCTCCAGACTGGTGGTTTCACCACTTCTGGATCTCAAAGACCTGACACCCATGCACATGCTCCAGGTGGCTGGCGGTATGATGAACCAATATTTACACCCACACGAAACAGGCTGACAGGCCAAATCAGGGCTTCTCACATATAACACCTAGGCTAGAAGGCATCAGGTTTCCAGATATGCCCAAGGCAGGGCAATCAGCTGGTCTGAGCCCAAACAGTTTTAGGGCTCCCTCAAGTTGTGCGTATGTTGACCGAGAGGACGTGGTGGCCATTTTTCATGCGGCTTGGGGGCAGTTACTCTGAAGAACCTGGAGGCCATTGTAATTGCTGAGCAAATTAAACCTCGGAGAGATGTGACTAAACCACTGTGCAGCCGAGCATGGGCTGACCACATGAGGCATCAGGGGCAAGAGGGCAGCCACAGCCTCCTATTAATTCACTTGTCCATCACTGGCCACAGCACTGGCAAATCACTTGTTTCCAGTGCAGCACAGTGTAAACCTACAGCTTGCTAACTGAATTAATGAGTTTTAAGAAGTCATCAAATAATTTTTCCTAGCACCTCATTTTTTCCAACCACTGGATAAACACAAGTCATTCAACAGACATATTCATATTTTCAGTGTTGCCTCAGGACCCAGATTTTTAATATTGTGTGAATGAAGCAAATGAAAGTTGCATGATTGTTTTACAATACGACATTTGCAGTTGTACTATGTACTCTCTGCAGGGAGAAGGCAGATTGCCTCTCAGATAGAAGTGGTTCAGGCATCACACACGTCGCTGTGCATTTTTGCTGAACCATTCTGCAAGCACGTTTGCATTGCCCGTGTTTCCCTCTCTCTCGTTTTGCATGGTTCCACGCGAGTCCTTGCCATCACACATGAAGTGACTAGTAGAAAAGAGCATCTTGTTGAAAGATGCAGGTGTTTTCCTGCCCCTTCTTGATCAGAAGATTCTGACCAGATGTTCCTTTCCCAACTCCTGTCTAGGTAAAGGCAATTTGTATATCAGGGAGCAGCAAACACCTTCTTAGCTCTCCTCTTGTCCCTCCCATGCCAGACTACTTTTGGTGTAGGCAAGAGTTTGGTTTAATAATCTGATTTTGGCAAATCTCTGCTCAGTGTTCAGTGGTAAAAGGAAAAAAAAAAAACCAAAAAGCAAATCAGTCACCAAAATCAGGTGCCTCCTCCAGGTTCCAGGTCTGGGATGGGGAGGCCTGAAGGTACACTCTTATTTGAATTCTAGAATTCTTTAAGAAAAAAATAAGAGTGCTTAGAAGATAGGAGCCTATCCAAAGAATGGATAAGCTATTTGTCTTCTTAGCTGTTTATGCTCCATTTAAGCCAATGTTTTATTGGGTTAACCTCTATTTGACCCAGTGGAGGGACAAGTTGTTTTCCTTGAGCTAGTCATTAGCTCAACCGTAACTGATATTCCCAAGGAGAAACTTCATTTAAGTTGAAAAAAAGAAAATCAATAAACATATGACCTCAGGACTAATGAGCATGCTGAGTTCAGTCCCTTTCCATAATCCTTCCTTCCTTGAAGTCTGGGTAAAGAAAAAGAGAGAGGGGAAAAAAAGGGGGGAAGGGAAGCATTTATGCATTTACCTGTGAGAACGCAATCCCAAAAGCCACTCCAGCTATGATTCCCATATTTGTCTCCATAAAACTGGTCACCAAGTCATAACAGCCCTGGAAAACAAACAAAATCACTCCTTGTATTGACCTTCTCTGCCATGAATGCATACGTACAATTTTCTCTTTTAAAATGCACTTGGGCGAGACAATGCTTTTGCTGTAATTTCCAACAATGTCACTTTTTTTTTAATAGCAATTCTGAGTGAGTGATGGAAAGTGGTAGAAAAAACAGTGCTTTTTAGAAACAAATGTGTTTCAGTACTTTGAAAAGCTAAATGTGATGTTGTTCTCATTTTTATAGGTCTTAATAAGAAAGTCAGTTTGCATTATTTCAAAAAACATTAATACAGCTTTAACCTGAAACCAAACCAGTAACAATATAAGGTAATGTTATAATACAATATAGGTGTCAAAAATGAATAAATGATGCTGATCTCTTAATACTCCAGATATTTAATAACAAGCATGCTTCTGTCATCCAGTGAGGCATTCTGCTTGCCTTTGCCTGTCAAAGGACACCAGGCAAGGTACTGAGCAGTATATAACTTTAGACCGTGTAACAAACTTATCAAGGGTTTTGTATGAAGTTTCTTGGTTCATTTGCTCTTGGACATAAAATTCCCTGTCCTGCTCCCCAAACCCAAATTTCTCCCTCTAGCTCAGAACCTAACTCCATCAGCTGACTTGCTTCCTCGTGCCTCAATTCACAACCCACACTGGGGCCAGAAGATTCATACACATTTCTGCCCTTCTCTTGGATAGGCTTCTTTGAGATGTCCCCCTCAGTAAGACAATTTTTGCCGAGTTTCTCCCCTCACCTACTCTACCCCTCAAAAAAGCATTTGAAATTAGCTTTCCTAGTTTGCGGTTTCTAAATGAATCTAAACAGGTGATGCAAAACTTGAAGAAAAAAAGGATAACATCTATTTTTTTCTTTCGTTACTAACCTATCTGCCCACACAATCCAAAGCCACCGCTTGGCCCCTTTTGCCATACTTCCTCAAATACCAACACCACTCTCAGTGCAAAGCCAGTCCCAAGGCATCTTATTTAATGTTATAACTTTATCTACTTTATCAGAAGTTGGAAAACCCAGAAATAACAGTGAGTTCCCTTTCCCAGTTTGGACTCCTGTCCCATCAGAGAGAATTGTCTCTGCATTCCCCCTCCAGCCACATCCCTCTCACATCTGCAAACACTTTAGGAACTCTTTACATGACTTCAGAGCATTAGGTGCTTATAAAAAACAACAGCTAGAAGGAAAGGATGATGTCCTTTGTTAGAGACAGGCCATTCATGAACTAAATTGTATAATTTCTTTAACCTCTTTTATAATATCAGGAGACATTTTAATTAATCCTGAGAGTAATGAAGTGGTAAACCTAGTAGTGGCTGAGGACCAGCACAGCTGTAATTCAGTTCTGAAATGTTTAAGTGTACATATTAATCCTTAATTACACCTTACAACAGCGTACAATATGTCAGATTCAAGCTTGCTTATTTAACACATCAAGCAACTATAGTTGTGCGTGTCTTACATGTTATGAAATGAGATTAGATTTCTCAAGCAGTGCTTTCATTCTGTCTGACATGGCTTAATGTTCTCCCAGCTCTTCTGAAATCTGTTCTGTTCAACAGCCTTCAAGAGATGCAACATCTAACAGCAATGGTAATTTGAGGGAGACAGAAAACCTCGTTAAAAAAACATGAAAGGGAGATAGTTTTGATCGTTCTCCTCATTTGAAGACTGTGTTTTCCCAAATCACAATCATCTGTTTCCTGAAGTGCATTGCATAAATACGGCTTAATTGCTCAGTCCTTATTGTGCATGCAGTGAGAATGCAAGGAGCACCCAGGAGTTGCATATACGGTATGGAAGTATGTGAAGCATGGTGTGCGCACATCTGGGTGCTGATTCAGAGGACAGAAGTGACAATTTAGCAAGTATCCAATCATTCTTCAGTCCATGCATCTGTTCCTTTATTAGGATTCTAGAGAGAGGTAGTTCTTGAGATTTGTTGGTAATGAGCTCTGAAGATTAAAAGCACTATCTGAACATTAATTAGCTAATCCTAATGACAGCTCTTAAAGTTAGGTATTAGTCCCACCTGAGATGAAGAAACAGACAGAGAGACTAAATGATTTACCCATGGTTACTAAGCAAGTTAGTGGCAGAGTTGGCAAAGAAAATCCAGGAATGTTATCTTTTAGTCCTGCAATTAGATCATTACTTTAATCCTCTTTGGATAAATCATCATTAGTCCTCATAAGCTGCTAGTAATTTGATTAGCTCATCAAGAACTTGTATTACTGATAGTTTTGCAATATCCACCAAAAAGATGTATTCCAAATGTACTTATCTATAGGAATGGTAACAAGGGTCTTCCACAACACAGACGATAAGATTTTTCCTTTTTCTCCGACATACACAGAGCAAAGTGCCTATTTCCAAGAAGAGCAAGGGGCTTGCATCAGAAGCAATGATGTTTGCTTCCTATCTGAACTGAAAGCATAGGGCCACACAACATTTCCTCCTGCTTGCTTTTTATTCTCGTGCCCCTTTCAGAAACGTCCCACCTTGCTCAAACGTTTGGAACAACTCTGAGATCTCACAACTGCTAAACAGAAATCTTTACATTCTCTGATCAGAAATGGCTATCTCTGAAAATGCGACACAATTTTTCAGATGTCGCAGGATATTCAAACTTCCCCTAAGTAATTAAATCAAGTAATTAAGTCAACTGCTTCTGGAGGAATCAGCATTCCCCTTCTGCCAGGCAAGTTGTGCATTTGCAGGAGAGATGCTTAGGAGCAAGCACGGCTGGAAGTGAGTTACTAGCCCTGGACTGGCACAAGCTCATTCATCTCTCAGGTGCTTCCTACAATTTTGCAGGCATCCTTCGCCAGGAGGAACTCGCAAGTGGACAGGGATTTCTCTGTGCAGGCAGAGCATGCAGAGCAAGCCCAGCACTTTGGGGAAACATCAGACCAGTGGTGGGAATGCAAATGGCACCTGCTCAGTTATGCAGCCAGGAAAGGTTCAGAGTGCATGGCCATCCTGAACTGGAAAGGTGGGACCTGCTGGCAGAGTACCAGTCATACCAGAAAGGTTTCCTGCTGGGAAGGTGGGCAGAAGCAGGGGCTCAGGACGGGCTGCCCAGGAGGCACTCTGCTTGCAGGGCTTGCTGGCTGTACTGCACATCCCGGAGATCCACCCCATCCTGCCTCTCACCTTCTTTCTACTGCTACAAAAATGGAAAGTTACTGCAGGCTCACGAAGTGCAAGTGAATGGAGTGGCTCATCCAGTGTACTCATGCAACCCAGCACGATTACTTTGCTGGTGGCGACTGTGAGTTTCATAACAGATGGATGTCACTACGTTACACATATGTCTGCAACAAGTGCCTCTCATTAAACTATTACATAAAAGAAAGGCTTAGTGGAAAACAATCCTCTACTATCTTTGTTTTTTAATACATGCTAGAAAATGCTGTCCACTTGACTGGTTTTCAAAGAAAGATGTTTCAGGCTGTGCTCAGCCACCGCTCCAAGCTTCTGATTCACAGGTGACTAAGGTGAAAAAGACAGAAACAGAAAACAGAAAGGCATTTCCATATTTCCCGTGTTATCTACTCAGGACTTTTATTTATTTTTTTAAATTCAACTCTGAAAACAAAAACAGAAAAGAAAATAATCCTTAAGTCTGACTAAGCTATGCTACAACTTTGGATTTGGCCACAATATTCCTTTTACCAACAAACTGTTGCCTCTCTTGCAAATCTCAAGTGGGAAAGAAAGAATTGATGATGCACTGGCACTTAAAGCAATAACTTCAGTTGTATTTCTGCAGTGCAGTGTCTGCTATAGGTGCTGCTTTATTTTCTCTTTGTTCCTCCCTTTCTTTGTGTTTTCTGTATTTTTATTCTCCAATTATTCTTTTTCTTCCTGTTTTCCCAACCTGTTTTCCCAACCTGCTCCTTCAGGTGACCCCAGGGGAGGGGTCACTTTGGCTGCTATACGCTTGCAGCAGCACATGTTCGAAGATCTTAAGAGTTATTCTAAATGTACCAGCCACCACAACACTTGTTGTCCGTCACCCACGTTTTCTCTGTTTGGGATGACAGTTAGGTTCCGGCACTGAAATTACTGTTTAAACATAAGCAAGAGCAAAACCTGTCCTTCCCTCCAGCTAGCTACATCTTTGTCCTCAACAAAACCCCACCGCATTCAGCAGGAGTGAGCAGAGAAGCACAGAAGTGCTGACTGACCTAACCCTCACTGGGGAGTCGAGTGCATGTGCCACTTGCAGTCCTGTGCCCAGCCAGCACTGCCTCCGTGTGCAGTGCTGTACCTCAGCCTCAGTGGTGAGGAAGGGGAACGAACCCCCTCCTCATCAGAAACGTCACTGCGCCTGGTCATTTGAGAAAGGCCAGCTTAAGGAATCTGAAAGCAAGCGGGGGGGCAAAGCCCATCCTTACCATCGCTTCAGCCCAATAGATACATACATTATCAACCAACTGTTTGAAATGAAATGCAACTGTAAGCAATCATACACTCCACCAGTGTAGTGGATGGTTTTGTAACAACTGCCTCTGGCACAACATTACTGATACCTTCTGGTTTACTTTAGTGGCAGCCACGGTCATGTTGCGCAGATCCTGAGTATTACAGTCACTGGAGTTCATGCAACAGCTTGTAGGGATGCCGTGTTTGAAGAAGTAAGGGCTGGTGCTCCAGTTGGTGTAGCTCTGAATACCACAGCAGCTCAGCTATGAGAAATAAGAAGCAGATTTAAAACAAACAAACAAACAAGAATTAAAACTAGTACAGAATCATCACTGCCCACTTAATAAGCTCATAATCAAAATAAGGACAGGTTTTCTCCAGTTTTGAAAAGTAGATACCACCCCCCATCCCATTTATCATGAAAGTTATGAGGAATGTCATTTACAGAAGATGGGAGCAGACGACCTACTGAAAAAAAGGTATTTTATGAGCAGAGCTCATAAGGTCCAGCCATAGAGCCGTCTCTTTTAGTTGAAGCTCTGTTGGGGTTTTTTTCATTTGTTTGTTTCCTTTGCTTATTTATTTGGTCGATTAAAGATGAACCTGGAAATTCAAGGCAGAGCCTCACAATGCGGTCCAAAATAATGGCCTTAAAAACCCCAAAGCTTTACATAGAATTATATGTAACACATGCGGGGTCAAACTAGTACAAATTGCTAAGGTGAAGCAAGCCTCTCTAACTCACCAAAATAATTTCTAGGAAAATTCACTGAGCCGTGAATAGAAGGAGGCCATATGTTCATAGAGTGTGTCTATGAAATCAGCTGAAAAAACCTAAGTTGGGAAGGATGTCCTGCTCTAGATGCTAAGCTAGAGGACAGTCACTCAAAGATATGGATTATGTGCTGAATTTTCTGCATGGGAAGGGCTTATAAATGCAGTTCCTGTAAAAACAGAGCTACAAACGAAATGAACATTTTGCTGTGACAGAAACACTGAACAATTACTCAAAACTATTTAGTTTAGCCAACTCCAAGGAATCAAAATACAGGTTAACATTAGGCAAACAGACAACTTGACGGTAGAATAGACTCAGTTTAGAGCAGTGCAGTAATCTGCTAACCTGGAAAAGCCAGGTTAGAGGCACAGTTTCAAACACACTGAGGGTTCCAACATAATAGTTGTAATTTCTAAAGAAGATCTAGAAGTCACCAATACAATTACATTAAAATGTCAGCCATTCAGCAAGTTACAATCATATGAAAAGCAAATTGGCTCATAGAACGTATTGTGAGCTGAAGGGATAGCTTCTTGCCATGGTGCAGTTTCCAGTAGGAATTTAAATGTGAATTTTATCTCTCTGTGTTGTGGTTAGTTGATGGACTTGGTCCCTTGTGGGTGGCATCTCCAACTAGCTGGCCGTGCTGTGGCATTTGCTCATACCTTGTGCCCTGCCGGAAGGCAAGAAACCCTCCCATTGCTCTGCTACCGCACCTCATGGTTGAGAAAGGCTCTTCCACTGAGCGCCTAATCCATCGCTCCAGCGCGGCCAGAGAATAGCTTTCATTGCCAACCTCAGCAGCACATTTGTCCACCCCCTTTTCCTCTGGAGAAAATACACTCTGTTTCTTCCCTTAACTCACTAGCTCTCCTCTGCCAGCCTCTCATTGTACTCGTGAAGAGAACTGCTGCAGTTTGTCAGTGATACAGGATGCTAGGTTATAGTCTCATCCAGCTCAAATTTACAACATTTCATAATTCTATTGACAGATTCCCTTAAGAACACCTTGTTCTTAAGGGATAAATCTGGCTCCTAAACCTAATGCAAGATCTGGGACCAACAACAAGCAAGTGGGACAGGCCCTCTCTTTATTAGATAGCTTGTTCATTAAAACTCTGGCATCTTGGACAAGCACATCACTTGAAATACTTTTTCTTTAGATCAGCTTTGCCAGCCTCTAATTTTGCTTGCAATACACAGCTTGCAGTCTGAGCCATCCACTCTTGATGTTCTGAGATCAAATCTGAATGTATGCTTTATCTCCCTCTATTTATTAATTTTTAGTATCCAATTTTAGACTTACACTTTCCTGTACGTTATCCACTGCCTGGCTCCGCTCATCATTCTTGTTGTAATTCTGGATTGCTTCAGTATATGTCCTAAGGAAAGTATCCTTGATCTATGAGGGAGAGGAAAAAAATAGCCCACGTGAGCAACAAAAAGCATAACATCTGAAGCAGTTTTCGCAGGAAGCAAATGCATTTCTAAACCTAACATGGCACCCAAACTAGCCCTTCCCACTCATTTTTAAGTGTTTTCAGAGCTGGCAGTGCTCCCTCTTAACTGTCAGGAGTCACTCATGCCATTTTTCAAGTGGGATCTACCAGACATAGAAAGAAAACTACCCCAGCAAACTGCTCCATATTAAAAAACAGAAAATGGCTTAACCTATAAGAAAGATATCCTTTGATGCTTCTTCCCCAAACACTTTGTTCCAGCACTAAGTCTGAAGGAGGCTGCACGCTTCTCTCTGCTCACGGATGCCTGGTGGGAGCCGAAGCTCGTGCAAACTCCTTGGTGACAGAAGCCAGTGGCATCAAAAGAAGACATGAATCCCCTGACCAGGCGGCAGCCCTCATCTCCAGCACCAAAGGCGTTTGGGTAAAGAACGAGAGGTCTCTAAGCTGGAGAAGGTCAGGCACATCACTGGGAAAAGCACTTTGACTGGGTGGTAAAGGGGCCGGGTAGCAGATGATTTGGGCAGCCCACACGGCTGTGACCTTCACAAGAGACTGCCTCTCCCAAAAGGGAGCAGCAACCTGACACTGAAGCTGCCGCAGGTTAGGCCAGATGATATGGCACTCCTCAGCAGATGGACAGGTATTTCAGGGTCAAATTAAAAACTATTCACCACTTGCAAGGGTAGACACCAGAAAAGCCTATAGCAAGGAAAATCTCATGTCAAAAGAGGAGACTAGAAAACCAGTTAATACAAAGACAAGAGACAAGGAGGTTCTCTAGGGTTGTCCTGGTTCAGCACTAATGGCATGTAGGTCTATGGACTTAAAGCCAGAGATAGACCTGATTACAGTGGATAAAGCAGAAGTGCTACTACAAATCTAGACCATCATGCTTTTTTAAAGCTTCTTCCTGTCCCAGTTTCCTACCTCACTCTATTTCTAATCTCTCCTTATTCTCAGGATAGAAACAGAATCCCATCCCACTCCCTCCCCCGCCAAAAACGAAAAAGATATACAAAACACTGAGTCTGGTCTGATGCAGAAGTGCTCTCTGCCTTATATAAACAAGCACTTGCCTGGCTGAAGAAGCTGTGTTTACAAAAAGTATTTAATCTATTTTGCAGCCCTCAGCATATGTAAAAGAGTAAAGAAGATCTTACATGATGGACACACAAAAAACGATAGCTCCGAAGTAAATTATCAGGCAGCTGAGGCCAAGAGCTTTGGCTAAATCCCTTCATTTGGAATTGCACCAGATTTTAAGAGCTGTACATGTTATTGTTGCACATCAGCCGCATCCCTGGAGATGCGTATGGAGCCGCCAAGCTCAGTGACCTACACATTCTCCATGCCCAGGGAGGCACTGCCATATGCAAACTCAGCACATTTCCACCTACCTCGTGGCGAAACACAAACCCTGAAATGCCAGCCACTAGCTCAGCCAGGAACACCAGGGACAAGAACATGGCATACTGAAATGAAAGGAGGCAAGAGAAGTCAGGATGTGACAGGCTTTTGTCTCAGCACAGATACTGCTCAGTTATCTCATAAAATTTAACTTTCCACTCTAGACAACCTTTAAAGATGTTAATAAACCAAAGGTCTTTTGGAGGTGATACATAGGTTATTCCCTGAATATCATTTATACAACTCACAAATGATATGCATTGTCTAATTCCTGGCTTTTCTGACATTTCTTTTCCCACATTTCTTGGTGTTCTCGTATCAATTAAAACATACTCACATGCCAGAAATGGATACAAGTCACTCAGGTTCTGATCTTGCAATAAGGAATACAAACAGACCCTTTATGTTTGCATGGCACTCTGCTGAAGTAAATAGGCTTCTCCAGGTGTTTTGGTTCATGTTTATCTACCTCACTGCTAAACTGGGGTTTGCTGCCCGTTTCCTGAAGTTTCTCCAATGAATGAACTGAACCACTGACTTCACTGGAAATATTCTCACGGTAATACTAGACAGATGCCTCAAATACTTTTCTGAGCCAAGGCCCGTGTTTGGCTTTAGGAGCAGCATTTGGATCCAGAGCTAAATAAACCTTGAAAACAGCACTTTCAGTGTAGACACTCACAAACTATTGAAAATGCATCTAAGCAGAAATAAAGAAGGTAAAGAAAAAAGTGCAAAGTGAGATGGTAAAATTTGAAGCTGGGGCTTAATCTTCTGGAGGTAAAATTACCTTTTTCCTCCATGTGCTAAATAACAGTTAATTAAAAAAGGAAACATTTTAAATTAAATTAAGTCCTAGCAGGATTTAGTAGAAAGAGGGAAATTTCTTTTTAATGGAAAATTGTTGGGAAGGGAGAACAGTGAAGGGAGAAGTAGAAAAATCATTCTCTTCAATTAATACAGCTGTGAAATCACCTCCTGTATTCTGTTCAGGAGAGAAAGAAAGTTTTGAAATATTTCTTATGCATACAATGAAAATAAAGCCATGTGCTTGGAACACCACATGCCACCGTAAGTAGCATACCTTTAAAAAAGCTATATGACTTATGGAGCAACTAGCAGAGCCTGAATTCCTATGGATTTAGGTCGTCTTTCACCTTTATCCCTTTCCCATCTGAACTACAGTAACTCCGACAAGCCTCTCCACGTGCCTTGACAGCACATCACCAGCAAGAGACAGCAGCGGTGCGCCTACGACAATGTTAGGTACATGCCAACTGGCCACCAGCATATACCTGCTGACCGATCTGCAGCTGCTACCTCTCCCCTGCTGTGCCATCAATTGAGGAAATTAACTCCTTTTAAGATGCCTGTTTCTTAAAGCCAGTTTGAACTGCAGAAGAATCGTCCCATCTCCTTAGAAAATCAGCCCCAAAATATTGTAGCCGGAGATGCATTGTACTGTCAAGCTCTTTTCCACTATCTCAGTACATCACAAGTGCTATTTCCACCCTTCAAATCAGGACACATGTAGGATTTTGCTCCTCAGTATTCCTAGAAACACAGTTTATCACATAGCTTTGCTTAACCTATAGCTACTTTGCATTTTAAGGTGGGCTGGGAAACTCAGAACAGAGAAACTTATAGGGTTAAACTTATAGGTTAAACTGGACTGAGAGACAGCTGCTGTACCTCTGCTTAGTGCACCTCGAGTCCACGTTGCTTTTGACATGGGGACAAACACACCATTCAGAGCTTTGTTTTCTGGGGTTGACTTGTTTTATTCTAGTGAATGTTAGGAGAAAAAGAAAGGCCGGTGTGCTTTTAGAAGGTACCAACTATTTTTTCCATAGACTTCACATCAGAGTATTAAAATGACCCCTTTAAAATATACTTCAAATTAATTTCACATTTATGATGTTTTGGACATTTTTAAGATTGCAAATATACCTATCTATCTGGCTCACAGAAGAACAGAACGATTGTAGAATTACTCACAGAGTAACTCATCAGCAGCATTTCACCCTGCTCCCAGCCACACATGGGTCTGTACACTCTGCGGTAGCCGAATTCGTTCATACTCAATCAACAATTGGTTTTGGCAAAGATTTTCTTCCCCTTCTTTGTCCAAAAGACACACGTGTTGAACATTAAGATCAATAAAATCTAGCTTATGTGCCTAAAAAACCATGTTAACATCTGGCGAAGCTTGGCAGGGAGTGGGGGGAATCCCAATACATCAACAAAACATCTTCCCCTCTTGCTTAAGGCACTTTGGCATGCTTACCAGTTTCAGCATCCATGGGCTGCCACGACAAGTGGCAAAGCAGCCAAAAAGCCCAAAGACAATGATTGTGGTACCCGTCCCGATGAGCACGTAGGGGGCATTGGTGGAGTTCTCAGCAATGAGAGAGATGTACGTGCCAAGGGTGAGCTTGCCCCAGACGCCGACTGCGAGAAGGATAACGCCTGTGATCTGCAAAGCAAGAGGAGAAAGCTGTCAGGAGCTACCGAGGAAGGCATCCAAATTCAGTACACAGTGATCCTGAAGAGATTCATTGGTGCTGTTGTGTTGGCAGAAGGAAAACTCAAGACTTTTGCTAACTCCCGAGGGATGGAAAGAGAAAATTAATTTCCAGCATCTGGAGATGTTACGTTAAGGCTGCCACTGGACACACATCTAGGACTAATCACTGCAAAGCTGACAATTGCCAAGGGAGGATGCAGTGTACTACCTTCAGGAACAGGTTCTCTGCTTCTACAGCACACTGAGAGGGGTGGCCAACTCCATCACTCTTATCAAAAGCCAGCAAAAACTACCGCCACCTCACACCTCCTGAGTGTTGCCAGAAAAACTACCTCAACCACAAAAAACTGCTGCTTGATGTCCCGTCCTTAATGCCAAAGTTTCAGGAACATGAGCATCCCTTGCAGCGCATTACTCTGGCAAGTGAGCCTTTCCCCACTCTCCAGGCTATGCAGCAAGCGAGCCGCTGGCTGCACAGAAGCTTCCCCCCCCCCCGACATAGTGTGGGAGGACACCAGTGGGCCCTGAGAGTGCCCAGCCTTTTGCCTGAGACGTGCAAGCAGAGGCCACCATGCCGCAGGGCAGCCAGGGCACACAGGCTCCCAGCACCAGCAGGGACGTAGGGGAAGCCCATGGTGTGCCGTACACCGACGTGGAGCAGTGGCCACAACATGGATGATGCCTGCACCATCTGCTGATCATCAACTGATGCTGACATGCCTGCTTCAAGACTGTACACACATAACGCATTCCATGGCACGGCCAAAGGTGGGACACGAAGGGCCAGTCCTGCCAATTCTGCAAACGCTTCCTGAATTCCCCCAAAACCTCTGACTAGATCCTCCAGGCCACTGCCAAGGGGCAGAAGCAGAAGAAATGTCCTGACAGTATTCTTTTGTTCACTTTCCAAGTTTTCGCTCGTGAACATCTTTATACTGCTGTGAAGTCTTGAAATTCAACACTATTATACCAGGGTTGCCCTGCAGTTGTTCCTGGAGGGGATCCTTGTTCACAGTTACGTTGCCCCTAAAAAAATCCCAGCTGAGCTATACTGTAATATCTTGCAGCTACTTTTCATACAGGCTGATGTGAATTAATTCAGGGAAAGTCTTTTCGAAGGAGAAAAGGAAAGCAGCTCTTTGGCTTTTTTACCTAGGCTGGCTCAGAAAGGACTATGCAGGGTGCACCCCCATCACTGCCTTCCCAGTGTGCCCTTTCCACCATCCTGCTGCTCAGTACTAGCAGGAAAAGGACCCTGTCCTCTGCTCGACCTGTGTCTGCGGCAGCGGCAGCAAGTGCTGCTCTGGTGTGGCATTTCTCCCTCTCCAGAGAGGTAACTGTGTTCAGCAGAGCTGCTGAATAATCAGAGCCACCTAAGAAAAATACCAGGAGGAGGGAGGATACAAAATAGATGCTCTGAAGAAAGATACAGGGGGACGGATGCAGGGGAAGAAAAGAAACCACAAAAACAGCGAATGAAGAGAGGAGACCAGACAGACAAAAGCAAATTAACGTGTCCTCAGAGACAGGAGATCCTTTCCATACCAGAGCGAAAATAATCTCACCTGGCAATTTTGACACTTCCTAGCTCACCCCCTTCCTTCCCCAACACCTCCCAGAGCTCTAGGGAAGACATGCCCCCACCTGGCTCCCACTCAGAGCACACCAGTGTGCAGCACTGCCAGGTAAACCAAGTAGATCCCTCTGTCTCCCTAAGCCTCCCCTGCTCCCCTTGACCAGCTGCGGCAGGCGTCGGCATTTCTGTCACACCTTCGGGACAGGATTAGCAGAGATTTCTGCTCTCCTGCCCACGGTGGCAGTAGGAATAAATCCAGCCCCTCGCCATTTTCAGTGCAACTGCATGAAAAGTGCTGATTCCTTGTTCTTGTACCCCGCCAACTAACAGCTAAACATAAAAAAAAAAATCACCAAGTAGCTTACCTACCCACAGGCAAACGCTTCCACTGAGTCTGGTCCCATCCACACACAACCCTATCTTCACCTCTCTCCCTCTTCTCCCTAACAGAAGCTTTTTCAGAGGGTGCAGATTAATCAGCAAAGTCCAAAAGCGAGCTGTGAGGGACTCGGAAATCCGCAGAACAACTTTTGGTTTCTCGCCTCCAGTTCGACAAAGGGCTGGTTTCTGTGCCTGAGCTGCTGAAAGTTTTACCACTCTCCCCAGGGAGATGTAAAAGCAGCCTTCACTGCCAAAATGAACAAGCAGCTCCACATTTGAAAGAGAACTCAAGCCTTGTAATAAAAAGCATTTTTAGTCAGCTATTTGAAACAATTACGAACCCTTTACTGTGCATTTTAAGAGCTTGGTTTCCCCATCTCTGGGGGCCCAATCCAATTTATGGTACACACAGACTTTGGAAAAAAGGAGCAAAGTCTCTCAGTGGCTCATTCCCCTTCTATTTCTTAATAGAGCTCTGATTTACATGGGTCTAAGGAAATCCTGCAGTTTGTGGGGAGGTCTAAACCCCCAGCAAACCTGGCACTGTGCAGAGGGGATGGGACGTTTCCACAAAGTCACGCTGCAGATGTGCCTTAGATTGCAGCAGTGCTGGCTGGACTTTCACCCGTGAAGAGGTGTTGTGGTTTAGCCCCAGTCAGCAACGAAGCACCACACAGCCGCTCGCTCACTCCCCCCACCCCTGTGGGACGGGGAGAGAAT
>WEKW01021223.1:97292-171689 GCA_013389905.1 Sula dactylatra | reverse complement strand
AAGAGGAAAAACCAAAAGACTTCTCCGCAAACCTTTTCGTGACCTTTATTTAACAGAGCACAAGTAGTGGTATGACAAATGCCCATCTCCACCCAAAGGCAAACCTTGCTTTCTTCTTTTCAACACACACTTTTTATCCCTATCTCTCTGCTCCATCATGCAATCAAGGGAACAATCAATGTACTGGCCTCTTGTTTGGTTTGGTTTTTAGGTTTGTTTTCTTTAAAAGCAGGAGGGACGACAGCAGATGGAAAACCAGGATAGCGCTGCCCTGAAAACAAGGCAGCAGGAATACACACTGCTCCTGCCGCTCACCATCCCTACATGCATCTGCTCCTACTCTACCTCTCGCCAGAACAGGCTGTGGAAATGAGCCCTGTATGGTTGTACCTGATTAACGAAGCAATTCCTTCATTTGACTTGAAACCACCAGGCCAGCTTAATTCTGTGTCCAGCGTGACCTGTGGGTCAGGCCCAATAGGTGATGTGGGTCCATTTGCATCTGAAAGGTCTAAAAGGAAACTCAGAGCACCTCCTGCAATGCACAGTCCCTCCCCAGTTTTCCCCACTCCCCACTGTAATGTTTCCCTTTAGACCATGATCATATAGTTCAGTGGTAGAATGGAAGATGACTAGGAAATCATCAAGATAAACAGTGGCGGATAGATATATGGGTATGATCAATACATCTTCTACTGGAGACATACAAAATATTTCAGATATTCTGGCAGGCAGAGGAGAGCGACCACAAGTCTTTTGACTTTTAGAGCACCCCTGAGCCAAGATTCACCATCTAGAGCAGCTTTATTTATAAACACCTGCAACAGCTGGCACACACAGAGCAAGAGAGCAGCAGTCCCGCTCCAACAGCGGACTTCTACAGCAAAACCTGGCCTTCGCGTGGCCCCTCCAAGAATTAAGATTTGTCCTGGCAATGGTATGACAACTACAGCCTGTGCTAAAAGGGGGGCACAGCCCCACCCCAGGTCCTCAGCAGACACAGAAGAAATGAACTGGCAGCTGCAGAGCCTACGATGCCCCAAATGAGACATCTGGAGTGGTACAGAAAAACAAGCACTAGCAAAGGCAAAGAAAAAAAAAAAGTTTGCTTCTAAAAAGTGAATACAGGAGAGATCCTGCCCAAACGTAAGGAGCTGTGGGAGAATGGACAGTAGCTGCTCTTTGGAGGGCTGGGATGCCATTCCGCCCACAGTCCCCAGGGGCCAGAAGGGTCAGAGCGGCCCTCTGAGCCTCGTTTTATGCAACACCAGCTGCGACAAGCACGATGCAATGAAGGCAACCCTGGCTTTCGCCACCTCCCTCAAGCATCTCTGACTGTATGGATTGTTGTGGTTTAGGTTTTTTTTTATGGTTTCAAGGTCAGAGTCTAAATATGCACAGAGGCAGCTGATCAGAGGAAGGATGCACAGGGAAGGGCTGCCTAGATAGCTCAGCCATTTTCAAAGTTTACCAGCCTTCACATACCACACCATCCCCTTGCTCAGCAGCTAATGACGGGTCTGCCTCCATGGCGCAGTGCAAGGCAGGAGCCCCTGCACAGGCAGGGCGCCCGAGGGGTGCCCTGCGGGCACGCTGCTGCCCTCGGGGCAGGATCAATGAAGCTCACGGAGCAGCTTCTAGGGCTGGGCTGGCAGCGCCCCGGCTCGCAGCTGCATTGGGGAGCTTTGCTCACTCACCGCTGCTGCTGGTACCCCCAACGTGGAGACCCTGCGCTCCTAAAGCAGATATCTGACCGCCCCCTTCATCACAGCGCTGGGTACCACAGATGATGGCGGGGCCTGAGGCAGAGCCACCTACACTGTACACAACCAGAGCCAGGCAGGTGAAATGCACCCTCAGTGCTTATGGCTATAAAACTCACAGTGTGGATGGAAAAGTGGAAGCTGTAATTATTACACAATGAGATTATCTAGCTTTTTGCGCTGTCCTGTCCTCTGGTGTGGTTAAGGGAAAGTGAAAGAGAAAAAAAGCCCAAAACAAACCAAAATATCAGGTTTCAATGCCTGTCACAAACATACCCAATTCTTTGATTCAGAAAAGAGCTCTGAAGTTTTCCTTGGAATTTATACAAACCTTGGTTTAAGCAGCAATAGCCCACACCTGGATAAAACAGCCAAAGCATGCATCCATCCCAAAACAGACAACATCATTAGAGAGAGATTCATACCAGCAGCCAGAGCAGGCCTGGTTTATCCATGCTCAGGTCCAGATCCTACTGCCAGAACAAGCCCCAGAAACTCAGACAGGTTTTGCGTCCACGAATGGGCTTGCAAGCAGTTTGTGCTGGTTCTTATCGGCTCTTTTTAATGCTTGCAAACTGTCCCACCCCTCACACTATTTTGATGGATGCTCCCTTTCTGCAAGTGTTTCTAAGCCAAAGCGCTTCATTTTGCCTCCTGACATAGGGTGCTCTCCTTCCAGCCTTGCACATGGCTGCTGTTGGGAGAGCCCCGGGCCTTGGAGTCCACCTGGCGAGGAAACATCCCAGCCCTGAAAGTCTCGTGTCCTACCTGAAGCACTCCCCATCCCCGACACCACCCATGGCACCTCCTGCTAGCAGCCGCCACCAAAGCGGTTCTTATTTTGCTTTGGTGACTGCCCCACTACCAGCATTGCTGTAATGCTGCTTCAGCACAAGGGCAACCCTTTTCGACACGGGGGCTGCAGGCTGAGCCCCCCCGGGGCTGCTCCTGTCCCCTGCCAGCACCGCACACCACCAGATAGGGCAGCACAGCTGTCTTCTCCTGCTTGCCCTTGGGTGGAAGAAGTTGCTGCCAGTCTCGGCAGAGCAAAGGGTTGCAAGTTACTGATATCTGCTCCAGAGTCCCGGGCTGAGACATGCCAAACTGAGGGAAGTTGAGAAAGTTAAGACACCCTTTGACACGCCGTTACTGCACTGACCTTTCAAGACCAGCAACCTTGAATCACTATTTCCTTTTGGGACCAGAAAAAGTAAAGAAAAAAAAATACCCTGCAACTTCTGGTTCTTTTCTGTGCTCTTTCTCCAGCCTCCAGCATTATTAGAAAGCTATTTCATCCTGGATTTCATCAAAGGTAGATCATGCCTTCCTCACAAAAATTCACTGCAGTGGAAGCCCCTAGACTCACGTTTCCTCAGTCAGGAAACCTGAGATGTAGCATTCAATAAAACATTATTAGGCCTGTCCTTCATTTAGGTCAAACATTTTAAAGGTTAAAAAGCCCCCAACGTAGGAGATATCCAAGTAGGGCAAGGATTGCAAAGACTACACGCAACTAGAAATTGCACTGTTTAGTGCTAGCAGGTCTCACATTTCACTGCGTCTGAACTCAGGCTCAGCAAACACACCCCAGAAACCCTTGACCGACGAGATGGCAGGAAATGAAGCAGGCTGGTCATTTCCTAAGAAAAACTCCACTGAAATCAAGATGTTCCCATGGAGTGTTTTAATCTAGATGAATTGGCATGTTCCGGTTTAAAAAAAAAAATATCTGGGGAAAAAAAAACCCCAACCAGCTCCACCGCTTGCTCTGGCCACGTGCATCATGCCCAAACCTCACTGGCCTCCCAAGCACCAATATGCTCCCCTGCTCCTTCCCAGCTAACATCGCTGTGTATCTCACATTTACTCTGTGTACCACACATTTAATCTCGCATCTGAATGAACTGAGGATTGTCAGTAGGACAGCAAGACTGCGCATGGACCACCAAAGCATCTCTCCCTGCCTTGTCCTGCCTCTCCTCAAGCATGGTAACACAGACACGTGCCACCAGCCACTGATTTCAGTCAAAGGCAGGCTCTTTAGCTCTTCTGCCTTCCCTCAGCATTAATGTAGATGATTCCAATGTTATCTGCAGTACTGCCCCCAGTTCTGGAGCCGACTGGGTGTGGTGAAAAAGTTAACATGCTACAGGCAGGCAGAAATATGACTGAATGTTAGGTCTAACTTCACTTGTCCAATAAACCACTGCTTTTAAGAGACACACAAAGATATGGCCAACAGTGTTAACACAAGGGTATGGGCTGCAGCTTTATAGGAGGCAGGGAGAGTGATATTCTGATAACGCTGGGCTTTGCTGAAATCAGAACTAATGTTAAACACAGTTTCTCAATAAAGGGCAACAGAAAAATGTCTAAGAATTACTCGTTTTAATAGTGCCAGCAAAAAGATTAAACTATCAACCCCCTCCTGGATAACAGTGGTGAAATACATAAGTAAGAGAAGAGGATTCAGAGAATAAGTTTGAAAGTGCACTAGCTTTAATTCTGTCAGAATTAGGCAGGAAAACACTATGCACTCCTTTAAACTGAACGCATACCACATCCTAATTGAGTCTGTGTCTTCATACCCCAAATCTCACAGAGCATTGGTAGCATGGTATAAAGGGAGCTGCTGCCTTAAACTGAGACAGGAGATGTGAAAGCTACTACATCTTGCATCCACAGAGATTCAAGAGGCCCAAATGCAGAGGAACCGATTTATATGCAGGGCTTCCATATGGAACATTTAAAGTTTATAATTTACAGAGGTGAAGATAAATGCGCAGCAGTAATTGCTAGCTTATTTGTCTACGTAATTCATGTCCTCCTGTTCATTACAGATGTCAGCTATTTTGATTCCTCAGCTCAGGCAAAATAAAACTTGGAACCCAATCCTGATTGATACTGAGCGCACAGCAATCCCTACTGCTTCCAAAAGCAGTGTGAAGAGCTCGGCATTTCCCTGGGCCAGTTCTTTATCCACAGAACTGAGATGCAGGAGGACAGCTTCCTTAATCAGGATCTTATTGTAGGTATAATTTTTCTATTTCATTTCATATTTGCAACCTTGCTAAATGAAGGTAAAATGCGTGCAACTTAAAAAGAGATCCAAAGCGCCAGCAGAGTCAGATGCAAGGAAAATACCCATGCTGCTGTTATTTTCAGCTCCTCGATTCTAATACTTCCCTTCCCAAACACCAGCCTCCCTGCATTGTGGTAGAGGATCATCATTGGACTTGATGATTCTAGACATTTTTTCCAACCTTAATGATTCTAGGTACAGTGTCTCTGCACAGCTGTACTGTAATCTTCTCCTCAAACAGGCTAGAGAAAGTCTGTACATAAAATGGATGAAGCCAGGAGAAGGCAGACAAGAACTAATGCAATCCGTCCTGGCTGAAGCTCAGAGGTCTAGCAATAGGTTTAGCAGGCTGTGAGGGAATGAGAGAGGACCAAGGCACACAGCTAATTAGATCTACCAGACATTCCCCCAAAGGAGGGAAACTTTTTCACAAAGAAAACAGTTGACCTTGACAGCATCCAGAACAAATCCTGCATTAAAAGCATGTCCAGAAAGGCTTAAAAATAACTGGCCTACCTCTGAAAATTTTATAACTTTCCCAAAATAGGCAAGGGATCACATTCAAAATGTTCTTGCTTTACAGCCTGCCAAGCAATGGGAGTGGCTGGCTTTGAATCTCCTTCTGCCTTAGCCACTGGGCTCTCATCAGGCATGCAGGCAACTTAAACAAACCTTCCTTTGAGCTTCAGTGTCAGCTCTTCACAGGCAGGAGCAAAGCAATAAGAAAAGACATGATACAACCTGGAGATGCACGTAAGCCAGCAACACAGCTGAATTCTCTGTTCTCACATCTGGTGATCTTGACTACACCTACAAAACCAATTTGGGTTACCTTTTGCACAGGATTGACCTCTGCTGGAGCTAATAAGAAATGAAGATGTCATGAGCTGTATCTTCGGAAGAAGGCAATTCTTTCATGTCCTTACCTCCCCTTCGGAAAAAATAAAAAATCATGCCCATTGACAGAAAAAAGTCAAACACAAAACCACCACCAAAGGCGTAGTCACCAGTGGTGCTGCCTAGTATTTCCACTAAAAATGAAGAGACTTTTTTTCATACACAGAAATAAATGTTTCTGGTAAAACTTCCCTGTCTGTTTTTCAAATCTACTATAAATACACTCTATTCAGTGAAGACTCTACTCAAGAAAAAGTTGCAAGTCAATTAACAATCATTTCTGGACCATTTGCAAACTGAGAGACAGTCTGTAAAGGTGACTGTGTTAGGACAAAACACCTTCAGTGGTCATTCTGGTACATAGCAGCTCTAGTGCCTTCCAATCCCTGACTTCACCATTTCTTAATACTTAATCTGTCAGTACGTGACATGACAATTTTTTGTCTCCCTGCTCTTCTAACTCCGGTCCGTCCCTCCTCTTCCTCTCCTTTCCTGCCAATGTCCCATCTAAGTAATCCCTTCCTAAGAAAATCCAGCCAAAAGGATTTAAAGAAAAAATGTCATAAAATTAGATTACATTCCTCTTTGTGATCCATTGCCTGTCTCACCTGGGTAGGCTGCAAATCTTTGGGCTCAGGGTTGTCTCTTTCTGTTGCATGTGCAGGATGTCCAGCGCAACGGGTCTTGTTTCACCCCTTCGTCCCAGCAATCCTTTTGAGTTATGATCCCTGCTTTTCAGCATCCATCTAGCACTAGCTGCTGTCACAAAATTGATTATCCACCACAGCTCTTGCTGCTTCCATCCAAAACTGCGATTCCTATGCAGTAAAACTACTGGCCCCTGCCCTCCCTGCAGAAACCGTCATCAGGGATACCAGCACGTGCAAACTACAGCAACAGGGATGCTGCCTCTGCTCTCATGTCGCCACCAGGTCAGAGCTGAGCATCTAGTGCACCTGAGTCAGGGGATAGCCACCAGATTTGCCCTGAAATACAGTGGAGGAGATTTTGATTAGACACACTGATGTCAAGCTTAACAAGCTGTTCTTGCACAGCTACTTTCTGTAAGGGGACCATTATCCTATTTCCTTTTCAAAAATATTTTTAAGGTTCAGTGCTTTTCCTTGCTGGGACACTATTACAAGTACATGAATAGCTGTCCCGAGTGAGCTGCCACCAGATTAATGTCCTCAGAGGTCAAACTGTAGTGCTGGTAAAGAATATTATGAAAAGAAAGTAAAATACTGACTGTCAGATAGATGCCGAAGTGAATACTAAGTTATCATGGAGCTGGCTACTCACCACCGACTCCGCAGATGACAGATGTGTACTCACCCCAAACTGTAACAGTGCCTCTATTAGCTACAAGGAAGTAGAGTTAAATGACCTCTGATAGGAAATGCAAATTGTGTATACAACCCAGCTGTTTCCCAGCACCCCCACCCATCCATACACTAACCATACACCAAGGTTTAATAACACTTCCATGCAGGCTAGGGCAGAAATGGCAACCAGGGCTGTGTCACTTGTTCGGTAGGGAAAACAGGTTAAAAATCACAAGAGAGGTGATTGCAGCCTTCTTGTAACCAGCAGAAGAGGCCAATGATTGTTTAATGAACAGCAGGGAAGAAAACATCAGAGTCATTTTGTTTGCTGCAGGATGAAGAATCGGATATGCCCCAAGAAGTCCTAAAAGCACTAACAAAGAGTGCAGTGTAGGAGGGACACAATACAAGGGCTTGAAAACACCGTTGCAGCGTGGCTCAAAAATAATCATTTCTTACTAACACAGTAGGAAATACCTATTCTTATAGAATTTTCCTGCAAGGAAATAATTAATTACATACCACTTGTAGGAAGATTCAGGAAGGATAATGAGATTTGGGACCTGATCTCCGTACTAAGACCATGTATGTAATGAATGGTTATAATAAACACTCATATTCTTATGGTGAAAACTCAGCTTTATTACACCTTGCACTTACAGAAAAATACTTGGAAATCTTAGTAAAATTAAGTTCTTCATCATGAGACTTATGCTTATTTTTACGTAAGACACTTCATTAAATGAGAGAAAATATTCTGTTTTACAGTTTAGTCACCAGTGGCTCTATTAATTGATGTGTCTTTTAAGTCAGCTGCAGACAAAAACGTGGTCATCTCTGGATAAAAATAAAATGCAAAAATTCATTTCTGCTGGGAATTTTCAGACCTAATTTCTTGAAATGTGGTTTTAAATATGCATGACTGAACGTCTAAGGAAAAAGAACTTAGAGTCTGGAGACATCAAAAGCGGCATCCCACTCTGCAAGCTAAAGCGCGTAATTAGAGGAAGGAGGTGCCTTCAGCACCCATCGTTAGCTTGTGGAGCACGGCGTAGAGCCCTGCGGCCATTCATGCTTCCCGAATACTGATTCATCATGCAAGCCACAGCTCCTACGCCTGTCAGTTGTGGTCACTTGTGAAGAAGTTGCACGGTGGTCCGTGGCCACCAGAACAAAAACCTGGCTGCTAGGGGGGCAAGCCTGCTTTGGACCAAGCTTGTGGGGGCACAGGCTGTTTCCAGAGAGCGGCTGGATGGCTTCAGCTTCAACCTGCTCAGCAGCCAGAGCCTCTGCAGAGCTGCAGCCTGCAGCAGGCAGGACCATGCACCTCAGGTGGGTGGCTAGGTGCAGGTCACCTCTTTGTCCAAGCCGTGATGGCAGCGGGACCGGGCCTCACCTCCCCTCACACCCCCCCCTTCTGTTGAGCTGTGGCTAGAGACGGCAGGCAGCCATAGCCTCCCTTGTCACAAATCAGGCTCACAGAGCTCAGTTTTCAAGGGCCAGCAGCTGGGCAAAGGTGGAGATATAAGACTTCAAAAGATAAAAAATGCAAGATAATCAAGACTAGATGTTGTGAAACAGGAATATTCCCTATTTAAAACCTTTATTGTTTCTTAAATGCTCTTGTTGATTGCTTGCCCCCTAATAAATCCATGCAAAATCTAAATATCTATAATCCCTACGTGAAGAAAGTAAGGGAAGAAAATGAAACACCCTGAAAAACAGCCTCTAGTGTTACCCATGGCCATCAGACTAGCACTATGTTTAAAGTCCATGCTGGCACAAGAATGATCTAGACTTCAGTGGAAAGACTCTCTTGTACCTCAGGACTGACCAGGGTAGGGAAGACTTTGAGAGAGTCTCCAATGAAGGAGTTTTGGTAGTCTCAGTGGATCAGTCAGCACAGGAATTCCTCCCTGCACGTGTAACAGTCCTCAGACATGTAGCAACAAACTACAGCAACATACCACACCATCTTAAACCCAAGCAAATCATCAAAACTTCTTCATCTCTCAAAAGGAATAAAACAAAAACCAGAACATGCAGTAAGCATGTGAATACCGTGTGCAGTTTGGGTGCCACAGTCTATTAAGGATACAAAGCTACTAGAGAGTGTCCAGAGGAGGGCCATGAAGTTGGTGAAGGGTTTAGAGGGGAAGCCGTATGAGGAGCGGCTGAAGTCACTTGGTTTGTTCAGCCTGGAGAAGAGGAGGCTGAGGGCAGACCTCATCGCGGTCTGCAGGTTCCTCGCAAGGGGAGGAAGAGGGGCAGGCGCTGATCTCTACTCTCTGGTGACCAGTGACAGGGAATGGCAGGAAGATGTGCCAGGGGAGGTTTAGGTTGGGTATTAGGAAAAGGTTCTTCACCCAGAGGGTGGTGAAGCATTGGAACAGGCTCCCCAGGGAGGCAGTCATGGCACCAAGACTGATGATATTCAAGAAGCACCTGGATAACACCCTCAGTCACATGGTGTGAATTTTAGGGTTGTCCTATGCAGGGACAGGAGTTGGACTCAATCATCCTTGTGGGTCCCTTCCAACTCAGGACATTCTATGATTCTATGTGGTGCAGTTCATCCAGCGTTAGAGAGGAAGAAAATATGTGTGCATCCTGAGTCAAATGTAGAGAAAAAAACATACTCTTTTGCACTCTTTTGCACTAGCACACATGTTGGTGCAGACACCATAAAAGTTGCCAGAATAGATGCGGTCAGCAAAGACTGCAAAACAACTGGGAAGGGGAGTTGCTGCAATTCAGTTTAGGAGAAGAAGCTCCTCCAGGGAATTATTGCACCATCTAACACGCGCGCATAGTCAGCACGTGGAAAAAGGATTCTCCATTGCACCATCACCAGCAATGTGCCCAGAGGGCAAAGGTAGCAAGTGGGCCTGTTGGGTGCACAAAACCTCCTGGGCAGATGCAGAGCAGTATCAGTCCAATTCCATCCTTAACTAGGCACTAGTCTGCCACTGTCCATATGGCTATTATATTTCTGTAATTATGACTTCGCTGATCTTGCACAGCTTCCTTCTGAATATAATGAGAGGCAGTAATGACATCCACAGCAGCAAAAGACCCAGAGCGATTTCTCACTTTGCTGGCTGTGAGAACTGGAGGAAAAGCAGAGCTATCAGTTTGTTTATCTGCTGGCCTTACAAAGTTAAGATTTAGCAGTAAGAAAAATCGAAAAGAACTGAAAAGTGATTTACAAGCTCATTAGTCACTGCACACAACAGCAGTGGTGTGAAACTCTTTTGGAACCACTTTGTATTCAAGCGTCTATGCTCCTAATAACCTTCAGAAATAGCAGAATACAGCATTGAAATGTGCAATAATAGATATGCAATGAAATTCAGCAGTACCAAAATGAAGGTCCTGCTGCTGGGACCAATGCCAGGAGTTTCAAGCTCCTAAAGTTGCAAATAATAGCGGAGGAAAAGGGTTTCTGAATGCCAGCTGACCACGGTGTTTATGAGGAACCACTCACGGCACACGCATAGAGGAAAAGGCATGTGCAACCCCATGGTGCAACTTCCATAGGCGAGGTATTTCCAGAAGAGGCTGTGCACAGGCTGCCACTGCACAAGGCACCGGTGAGCCCCATCTGCAATGTCGTAACGCAATCTGCAATGGGTGTAAGTTCAGTTATCCCCATTCAAGAAAGGTGAGGTGATACTGCAACAGGTACAAAGGAAGACTCCCAGGCTGACGAGGCAGTGGAGAGTGTCTGTAGCAGGAGGCAAGATGCGTAGCTTTCAAAGCCTCACATGAAGTGGGATAAAGAGGTGTAAGGGGATATGAACCTGCCTGTAAGGGGATTATGCACCAGGGACAAGAGAGAGCTGTTTAAGCCAAAGGCCAGCTACGCTGGAAACAAAGCAGTCACACGCTGGCCACGAATGCAGTTAGGGTGGAAATGAGAGGAATGAGGTTAGGCACAGCCTCCTCCTCTCGGAAGAGCGAGGTGGGAGGGAAGGAGGTGAAGCCAGCAACATGGCCGCTGCCTGTGAAAGGTGACAGCTGGGCAGCTTTCATCCCTTCACCTGCGGGAGGGAGGCTGCGGGGCAGCAGCACAAGGGGAGAGCAGGCGGGCCCCGCTAACATCCCTAATTGGCTGGAGCCTGTGAAGAGGCAGCGGGGTCCGGGGGGGCTCATAGCCTCCACTCATGCAGTGCCAGGCCACCTCTGCCAAGAAGGTCGTCGGCTGCAGTGTTCATTTCAGTTCAATCCATGCAAAAATCAGCTTGGGAGCATGTGTAATCATCTGATAAGGGCTTCGTTTAAAGTTTAAAAAGGGTTTTATTATTGCAACTAAATCCCTAATGTACTGATCCCATTTTATGGAAAATTACCAGTTATTTACATTCTCCTAATCATACTCAGAACAAGCTGAGAGCTGCCATTCTGACTGCTTTTTTCTAGAAAGAGCACATTTCTTTCATAATTGAAACTTCTGGTTCTTTCCTTTTCTCCTTCCACATGGGCCATGTTTTCCTCCCCGGCTCTTTCAGGCACCGTGCTGCAGTGAACTCCAACGGACACAGGTCTGCTTTCGGCAGGCAGTGTACATATGGTGGATCCACACTCTGTTGCTGCACAGCTCACACGGGCCATCATGAGAAAGCAAGTGTTCTCATTTCAGCCTACCCAAGTCAGTCCTTCAAAACCAATGATGTTCTCTATAACCATCTGTATTTGCTCTCATCCACACCTTCGCTTCTGCCCCTCCTCCCAAACACAGATAGCAATGAAGCCAAGGAAGTGAAAAAAGTAACAAAACAAGGCTAAGGAGAGCAAAAGTATGTTTTGTTCCATTCTACAATAACCCAGTTTTGTCCCAGTTAAGGTCCAGCACTCTGGCTCTGCGTCTACACAATGGTTTTTCATACTGCTCTGTTTTTCATCTGCGTGTGGCTCTGTTTTTCATGTGCCGCTCCCACTAAAGAAGCCAAAGTCAAAGCCAGAAGTCGCTTTTAACACTCAAATGCTTTTTTGGAGAGAGGATGTATCTGCCCTGAATCTGAACATGAAGGCATTCCCATGGACCATGGTGTGCAGATGCTCTGTGCACTCTCTTGCACTGCTGGGAGATGGATTTAATAACCATGGCTGTTGTCTCAAGTCCTACTTTCCTAACAGCTAAAAGGAGGACAAAGGCAGCCCATGAAATTCAAGTTTGTCAGTTCCTCCAGAGCCCACACAGTAAACAGACAGCACGTGCAGCCAGTTCCTGACTTCTAAATGTTTTGTGAAATGTGTAAGTGTGCCTTTTTAGAATGCAGAATCCTTAAAAGCAGCAACTGCCTACAGATATACCAGACACCCACAGGCCTGAAACAAGTATGTGGATGTCAGGGGCCATCTGAGCAAGACCAGCTGCCAGCTAGAGTGACCACCGACTCCCTTCTTTGCAGGTTTATCAGAGATACAATGTCTTTATCCATAAGCAAGTCGGATATTCAAGGAGGTGATGCTCAGCTGTGTGTGTGAAGCGACGTGATCAGAATATCCTTATCCTCAGTGGAAAAAAGATGACTGCTCCTCAAGCCAAACTGGTAGAAAGGGGCAAGTGACAACAAGGCAGCTTTGAAGGACTGCAGAAGAGAAGCTACAATTCCCTAGCATGCCCCTAGCATTTAGCACAAGACTGCAGTGAACTGGCCTACTACTACTGTAGTACTAGTGTACTACAGCACACCATCTCATTAATAGAAAAATATTTCCAAGAATCAAAATTCAAAATCACCATACCCCCCCCCCCCCCGGCTGACACACCATAGTTTATAAATATTATTTCAAAATAGTTTATGACCTGTAATCATTCACCAGAAGTCCCTGGATTACATTAAAAGAAACAACTGAACTGAATGGTGTTATATATATCTATACATATACACATACTATTGCTTAAATAGTCGAGATGTAGGAGTGCCTGTGTTTGCGGGTATTGCACATCTGTATGGGTCTGAAAATAAAGGCATATCCCTCACATGTAAGTTGCTTTTTGCTACACATTAAAATTGCTTAATGAAAATACTGACACTTTTGAGTGTATATGTATGACTCTGTGTGTTCTCATGTCAAAAAAAACCTGTGTTTTTTTATCTAGCCTTGCACTCAAACTGCTAAGTTCTGGCTGAAACAAAACCAAGAAAAGTAAGCCAGAGCAGGAGCAAAACCTTAAAAATTTCAACCCAGACGTTTGACATTGTGGAGTTCTGTGGTGTTATTAAAAAAAAAAAAAAGACAGTAGAAGAAAATATCAGATAATCGTAATTCACTACCAGATTGCTGTAAGCACACATATAACTGTACTGCTTGTACTTTAATGCTCTTTTGAGACGCAAACTAACCTGTAACTCTATTCTCCATCAGGACGGTCAGGTCACCAGAAAAGTTTTTTAACCATAGCCCTCCCACCACTGAACTCAGCTTATGTTCTGGTGTGGATCCAGAAGCTGTGGGACACATGCAGGATTCCCTCATCCTACCCTGAAGCTTTGCCACAGTTCCTTTGGGAGCACGGGGACTAACGCTCTCGTTACTCATAGCTGAGCTGCTGTGAGTCCCTTCAGAAGAGCCTCAGGAGGCAACGGCTGCCGCTTTCATCTGCGGACCACTCATCCCCGCGGACGTACCTCCATCTGGCCTGTAAAATGTCCTTTGTCAAAACCAGTGACATACCTGAAAACTTCTGAGCAGGAATGTTCCTGCTATTTGAGATGCAGTGCAAGATTTACAGAAGGTGGCCCACTTGCTCCTCGCTCCTTCAAGTTTTCTTTTCTTGAAACAACTACAGTGATGTCCTAAATTACAGATGGACCAAACTGTACTGGACTTTGCGTATCTTATTGCTATGAAAGATGATTCATTTTTAAATACTTTAAGACTTCTTTATTCCTATTAATCTCATCAGCTCCAATCAGGTTTTGATAAACCATTAAGACACTTACTAACCAAATCTGCAATCAGAGCAAATAAATGAAGTAGGTGGATTGTTTAAACAAAAGGAGAGAGGAAGAATCCCTAGGTCTGGCACACACAGTTTCAAACTCTAACTTGCAAAGCCTTGCTGAGCTGCTCAGGGCAGCCACAGGAACGGCAGAGGTGAGCCGCCATCCTACTGGCTCTTGGTGCTGCTCTTCAGTTCCCCCAAACACGAGATAAATTCCCCACAGTAAGAGAAAGAGATGAGGCAGCTCTGCGCAGTGTTCTGCGTGGCAGCTCTTCTGAGTTTCCTTTAAAGTGCCTGTAACTACGACAACTGGCGAAAGCCTCTCTGTGCATTTGGCTCTAGTGTACTTTCAGCTTCACTGGAAATAGGGCTAATAAAAAAAGCCCATGTTTACATACAGCAGAGGAGAAATATGTTGAGGAAGCAATTTCATTTGCAAGCTTGAATGGAAGTGCTGCAATTAATGGAAAGTAAAAAGATAAATATAATACGTAGGCATTAAAAAACCTGTTATATGTTTTAGAACAGCAATTAAAGGAAATGATTCACTGTAGAGCGCCTGTTGAAAAGATGAAAGAAAACCATCGCCTCTTTCTCAAGAAGAATTACAGTTTGAAGGGAGGTTTCATGCTAGTATAATGATAGTTTATTTACAGATATTCAATATTTGTCTTACTAGCGTTCATATTAGCAGTAAGGCAAGCTAATGTTACCATCATTATACACATCATTCTGTTTTATTTCACTTGACTAGTTGTTGTAAAATTCATGTTCGCGCTGTTGCCAGTCAGCCTTGTTCAAGCCTCATCTATGATCTTTAAAAGCTCCAATTTGGGGAGCCACCTACTAATGAGAGAAAATAGAAGGCATTAAAAGGCTGAGCATGAGCCATACAAATTCCTAGTTGATTACTCTCTTACATGCATTTACCAAGCTGTCCTATTTTACTTCAGCTCTTGCTACGCGCTGCCAGCAGCTGTCACTAACACAGTACTGTGACTGGCTCCAGGCAGGGATGTAGCTCCCCAATTTGCCAACCTATCTGGCTGTAGCTGATGCTTGCTGTTAATCCTGGATGACACACCTGCGACATGGTGGCTTACCAAATGGCCAACATTAAGCTTAAGGTATGGGAGCCTGGCCGCCCAGGAACGAAACAGTAGCAGTATCAGCAAGGAAGGCAACAGCAAATATGTTGCTACACTCGCCCACATATAATGAAATAAAACCCCCAAACTTTGGCATAAAACACTATGGGAAAAGACCAGACATACCTTTTCCATTTCATGTTGCCAACTACATTGTTAACACACATTACAGTGCTTTCACCTCCAAACTCCAGGCATATACAAAAGGAGCACAACCTCCTACTTAATTAACATATAAAAATATAAAGACTTGCATTTTAATATGGATTATATTAACAGGTGGACCTTGTGGCTTCCAAGCATGCCAGGATGTTGGGGAGCTCTCCTGCCTGAATATTGCTGAGGACAAAGCTAGGGAATCGTGTACTTTCCTAGGATTTGCAGGGAGAAAACGCATAGCAAAGGCTGCTTCCAGCTGTGACAGCGCTGACGAAAAGCATCAGTACGTTCTGCTTCTTCAAAAACATGTTATTTCCATCTAAGCATTACCAACAGAGAGTGCTCCAGGATCAACCTCTGGAAAAGAAGACACAGCCCAACAAGGAACAAGAACTTCTCTGAGAGAGTCTACATCATCGTTGGCTTCCTCAGTCTGTAAGTCTCTTGGACTTCAAGACTCTGCCTACAGGTGTAGGAGGTTAGTGTTACAAAACTCAGTGTAAGACTTCATGGAAGCGGAAGGTAATTTTATTTTACGAAACTCCAAAGCTGATTTTACTTACTGACACTCTCACATTCAAATACTTATAAGCACCAAGATCCATGTGTCCAACCAACTAGTCTGGCCGGGATCATCTGCATACACACAGCACATAAGTCAGGAGATGCTGGCTGCCTAGTCCTCACACAACATCTCCTGGGTTCTTCTCAACGGGACATAAAAAACCAATTTGGGGCTCATCTTCCACACCATTTAATAGTGAATATTGTTCAGAAACTTCTGTCTCATTATTTTGCTTTACTCTTCTCAGAGGTCTTAGACAAAAATTCCTGAATTTCGCAGTTCTTTTGTTTTCTTTACCTGGCTATCTCATGGCTCGAGTCTTGTTCTTCATCTTATCCTGTCTTTAGGTCAGGTTTGTCTTCATCTTCTTGCCATTTGGTTCCTTGACTGAACTCACACAAAGGGTGCTCCATAGCAAAACATGCTGTTCCTTTGATTCTTGTTCTGCTGTTTCTTATGGAGGTTTCACACATAGACACTTCCATTCATACTTCACTTACATTGACGATGGTACTTCAGTTACAAGTTTCTACACTGCAAAGACTCGATGCACTCTGCAGAGCATTTTGCTGCACTGCAGGTGCAGAGATGCCTTCGCTATCAGTAGAAAGCATCCCAAAACATGCCACATCAAGAAACATGAAAATCACTAATTAACAAGAATGAACCTTTTTTGTTTGTGCCAAAAGGCCGGACACTCAAAAAGATATTTCAGATACACTGTGAATGAAGCACAGAAGGGATGAAACTCAGTGACCTGCAGGTTACTCAAACACCATGCATGACATGAATGAAGTACAAATGAATGCCTTGTCAATTAAAAAAAAAGTACTATCCTGTAATATAACAAAAAAGAAAAACAATCTGACTTACAGAGTTCTTTGCACAATGCAAATCACTTATATCTAACTCCTTCTATCCTTACATCATCCCAATAGACCAGGCAACAAGATTTGACTCTCAGGCCACCAGGTTCCTAGACTGACTCCACGTTCCAGGTTCCCAATTTAGATCTTACTGGAAAAATTACACGAGAAACAAACAAGCAACCATTTCCACGCCCTAGACATTGGAAAGGGACTTGATGCATCTCTTTCCAGAGCAGTGTGATATTGTTTAATAGCCAGCAACAGAAAACGGATGATTGGGAGCACTAGATGCTCTCGGTGGCTTGGGGTGAGGAGCACTCTTTGGTTAGAAGTAAAACAACCTGGACTTCTTTAGACATTAAGATGTATGCCATTCACAAAGGCAAAAAAAAAAGCTGGATGCTAAGGCACAAATGGATAAATGGGTGTCCAAATAAAAACATATCACAAGAATACTTCACATTGGATGAATGATGTCAGTGTGAAATGAAGCTGTCTACAAAAAAAACCTTAGGCAAGTGCATGCCCCAAAAGATGCCTCCCCTTCAGGGAGAGAATCAGTTTCTCTTACTGAGTGCAAGGGTCACAGCTCTGTGAAACTGGAGAGGACTAACTCATGAGAGCCATAACAAGCACGCACCACTCAGTACTTGTCACATTTCTGCACGCAGGGCAGCACTGGGGTGTTCGAGGCAGCTAGCATGGGCGTCCCCTTGCCCTCACTGGGGAAAACGCAGAAACTCATCAGCACATCCTAGACAAGGCTGAAACCAAACCTGAAGGAAGCCTGGTAAGTTTGGAAAAGTTATGATATATTTGGTCTGCTCTTGCTAACTGCTCAGTGGGTACACCATACGTATAATAAAAGGATGTTAAGTTCTCAAAAGTTAAGTTTTCCTTTCACTAAAACGGCTCATGTAGATTGGGAAGTCAGAAGATGAGAATGTTCCCACAATACAGGGATGTTGCTCCCATTATACATAAATATTATTGCCAGCACAGTTCAAGGCCTGCCTCTAAAGTACTTAACGCCTGGGAGAAGTTTCACCGCAGCTATTTTGTACTACAGTTGACAGCACAGCAGAACATCCTGTTACTGTGGGAGCAAGAACGGAAAGAAGATAAATAAAGAAGGAATACAGGAAAACATAAATAGAGAAAAAAGCATAAATAAGTGCAAACAAAGCAAATCTTCAAAAGCAAACATGTTCTCCTGAAGAAAATTAGCTGAAGTTTGTTATCTGGCAGTAGCAGTTTTGGTATATAAGTTCACCCACCAATGAAAAATAAACAAATCTCTTTTTGGCTCTGCCATCTTTCTCTTATCCTCTTCCATCTTTGCCTGCTATTTTGCTCCATCTCCGTGTTTTATGTTCCTCACAGGTGCCTGGGCATCCCCTTCTAGGCATGCCTGCCAGACACTTGAGCTCTACAGCCCGGAGGTAGGTTTGCTGTCTTCTAAATTCCAGCCCAACACAAAAGGAAGCCAACAAAAACCATGGGGAAGCTGCCAAACATTTCAGTGGCTCTAGATCTCTTCCCTGCATGGAGAGGCATTCAAAACCCACACGTGATCTGCTGGGGTACAGAAAGGTAGAACAGAATGTCTCTTCTCTACTACATTGTATTACTTATTTTCTTAGATCATGTAAAGAATACTTAAGAGTATCCTTCAAAACAAAGCAATGCTTAAACTATAATGTAAAAATGTCATTTCTACATACTTTGCCCTCTCCCCCAACAGGACTGCTCAAACAGCCAAATTCCCCTTTGTGCTAACCTGACAACGTAAGTTGAACTGAATTTGATCAGATTTGCTGAAAAATTCAGTTCTGAAAGGTTTCTGAAACACAATTATGCGCATTGAACAAAAACATTTTCTCATTCAAATGGATATTTTAAAGTCAACACAAGTAAATACTCCCCAGCTGCATCATTACAGGATTACATGGTCTAAGAAAGTAAATATAAGGAGAAAGTAAAACCTGTTAGAAATTGTTGATATCATTTTCATTGTCCAAGCTGATAAAGTGCCAACAGAAATGGAAAACCAAGCCCTGTCTACTGGAAAAAAAATTCTTGCAGCATTTACAATCAGGCATACCACTGGGTATGAGCCATTGCCTCCTTCTTTTGGAATGGCTGGCACCTGGCAGCAAGCCATCAGCAAGGTATTGTCTTCACTGTTATTTCTTAAACTGGTCATGTCCCATTAAAATGCAACATGATTATGAAAATGTTCCTTTCAAAACTTAAAACCAGCATTAATTTTCAAATCAAGATCACCAGTGTACATCTTTAGCAGCATTGCCTGCATTACTGCTGCTAAATGAAGCCAAGAAATGGTTTTATTAATTTAAATAGATGTCCTTTTTTAATATAAAGATCTTTTTTTTAGTTTGCCTCACTTGCTTTATTAAAGGAAGGCATGGAGTAAGTAGGAAGTGGTATAAAGACATGCAGCATGGCTTAGTGAAGCTTAGTTATAGCAAATTAACCCAAATAACTCTTTCTGAAAAGCTGACTCACTTTTTATACAACAGAAATACCACTGGAACCATCTGAGTTCCCTTCAGCAAACCTGCTGACAGAGCACCACAGAGAAAACACATAAAAAGCTGTACAGATACAGTCTGATGATGAAGGAGCTGGCAAAACGTGGAAAGCTGCAATAGCCTTTGCAGATAGGAGCTACCAGAGAAATTCTGCAAGCATTGGAGCTGACTTATTTTTATGAGCATCACAAAAAATTAGGAATATCCTAAGGAAAGTTTATTGGTGATGAAACTGGCCAACACTGTCACATAGAGGAATACTGTCACACAGAGGACACTGGTGGAAATGGAGGTGTTTCACACCGCCACAGAAGGAACACGATTAACTGTGTAAGGTCCTCATATGAATACAGATCTCTGCCATACGCTGGTCTCAGTCATCAGGAATTACGGGTGAAAGACCTGTACTAGCTGCCAGAAGGTGAGTATTAGGCTCCCAATGCGATGTGCAGGTGTGAAAAATGCTTGTGCAAACAATGTACTTCCAGTGGGCACATGGAAATATGGGTGCTACAGAACAAAGCGCTGATGAAATCTCCTGCGGAGTAGAGTATGATTCTGGCTGTCCACGGTCAATGTGACATAATGAGAGTGTGGAAGATCTAGAGAAGAAATGCTCAGCTCTTCCACCTCTGATCAGCCTACTGTATGAGGGAAGAACAGAAGAATGTGGCTTGCTCTGCTGAACTCAGCAATACCTGAGAGTAAGTCCAACTGTCTTTGAGCTCAGCTGGCTTCCCTTGTTTACTCCCAGGGAACTTCGTGGCTACAAAACCACAGCTGGGATAAAATTAGGCGTTTATCCCCTTATACAACTGAGTTTCTGAACAGCTTTTCAACAGGACTTTTGGAGGAAACCACTAGTTAGCTCTGAGACAAAGTTTGGTCGATACACAAAGGCGCCAGACGATGTAGCTACCAGTGGTAGCAGGGAGTCAGGTTCTTTCCTGACTCTCCAGGAGGTGCTTTCCATCCTGATATTCTACAGTGCTAGAAATACCTACATACCACAAAATCCATATTCATGTTAGGTCTTTTTCGGTGTTAAAACATACCAATAATCAGTCTTTTAACCTGGCTGCCTGCCCCAAATTCTGGCTCTCTGCAAGAGACTTCTGCTCTGCCTAACCTCTATTCAGCACAGAGAAGAACCTGAGCCCTGAAGTGGACTAAAGCTTGAAGTGGTCCATACTGCCTAGGAGCCATGGTAATCCTGTGTTCAAGATGCACAGCAGTGAATGTCCACAATGCTGTTTGGACTCCAAGTCTAGCATATGCATTTCCTGGCAACACAACGTAGAAAGGGAACAAAGGTGGTGTGAGAAAGCAAGCTCTTATCTTTTTTCTTTAAAATCTTCATCAGAAGACTGAACTTCTCAAACTCCAGTGTGTGACTCCACATCAGGGTCACTGGTGCCTGCAGGGAGCCTCCACGAACACCATGAGTGCTGCAGAAACCACAGTTTCCCAAGCTGCCTAGTGGGTTCCTCGTCTTCCTCCAGCAGCAGCATAAGTCACACTCATGCTGGTGCAAGTGCAAGGTCTAAGGGTAGTTTCCAGTCATGTTCTTAACTCTTTTTTGCAAGCACGTGTGACCCATGTGACTATGTGGATCATGCATAAAACTGGCTAAACAGCCAGTTTAAATTCGAGCTGGCTGGAAAAAAAAAAGTGTAGGTATTTTTGTGGGGAAGATCTCATTCTGGTTTACAGGTTTTATATTCCAACTTGACAATCCCTGCTAAACTTTCAACCCCCTGCTCTGAAGCATCAAGCATATGGCTATCTCTAAATCCATCCAGCATTACTTGGAACAGTTTTCAGATCTCACTTTTCCCTTTTTAACATATAAGCAAGCACCCGCACCCACACCCACAAAATAATGCCTGCCTGACTGCAGAAACACTGAATTAAAGGCTGAGAAGTCTCCATTCACAGAGGCACTTGGTAGACTACAGGTCGCTTATTTTAACAGATTTTAGGTATCTAAATGCTAAGCCAGAGCTGTGAGCTCCCATATCCTCTGCTTCCTTCATCAATCTCTCAGCCCAAAAACCCAGTGTTGACAGTTGGCTGTCAACACTACTAAACCATGAAGGCTGCACCCAAGAATGGGCATCACAGGGCAGAGGATAAAATATAGAGGCAGCAGCTTTCATAACTATTATAAACCAGATTACCAGAGGTTGTAAGAAGCCCAGCATGTAAATAGGGAAATTTTCAAAAGCACTAAGATATTCAGAAAGGATAATGCAGTAGGAAATAGGCACCCAATCTCCAAAGACTGTCTTTCATCGCACAGAGGTCTAGCAAGCAGACCATCTGAAAATGCCATGACCCATCTGCACCTTTAGGTACCTGAACATCTTTAGGTACCTAAACATCTTTAGAAACCTAACTCTACATAAACCTCGCCTTCTCTGACCACTCTTGTGCCTGCATTAATCTGTCCCTTCTCTCACATATTTTTTTCATTTAATCCATCTTAGAATAACATACCAAAATATTCAGTATTTCAACTCCCCACCCTTAGCCTTTTAATATAGACACAACATATTTATAGTGGATTTTTAATACAGAAGTGTAACTAGAAACACCAGTGGAGATGGTTCCTGTAAGGAAAAGGTTACATTAAATATACTTTGCAAAGAACATGAGATCAGTGACATTTTGACCATCAGGCCTTGGGGAATGACCTGTACTTCCTGCTCACAGCGCACTGCTGGTGCTGGGCTGACGCTGAGCAGATGGCTGCAGAGCAGTTTTTGCTGGTGCTGAGCCATCATATTGGTTTTTCTTGCCCATGGAGGTAGGGTTATTTATTTATTTATTACCTGGCCTTAGACACTTGTGATCAGGGCATGATGGAAATGCAAACACATGAACAATAAAATGATGTTGCAGTTGTGAGGGGCTATTCATGATCAAACTTTGATTTTCTACTGCCAATTTTCCATTTACCACCTCTCACCTAATAAAGCCTTCCCTATTGTCTCTCCAGCTTACAACTGCTAATGAAATGCTTGAGTGTTTCTATGCGAGCTGATATTAATGAGGTTTTCCTGGTAGTTTTCTTTCCTTACAAATATCACCGAGGATGTCAGCTGAGCTCCTGCAACCATTTTTGTTAAGCACGAAGGTTAGGATCTCAAACTAATTGGCGTAAAGACAAAAGAGTCTTCAATTAAAAATCTGTAACAGTGAAAGAGATTAAATACAGATGCAGCTTTATTAGATGCTAATTTTCATACAATTGTTCAGAAGATGCATTTTTAGTAACTAATAAGATGCCCATTTTTCCTTTCTAAATCAGTTCCTCTAAAAATGGTAACTTTTTTATCTTAAACTCTTTCTTATCACTAAGCTTCTCACAGATGCTCTTGTTTTGACATTACTTTTGAGAAAAAGCAAAACAAGAACCAAATACACATGAACTAAGTAGAACTAAAACCCCTTCAATTCCAAACTAGGATCCACACAAATTATGCTGCACAGAATATCTATTCTGCTTTTTGCATGCATATTTACACAGACCTCATCCAATAGATGAAGGTGGCAGGTTTAACAACTCCAAGACAATCATCAGACAGACTTTAGATCAGCCAGATGTCCAGAAATATACAGTTAATCTCAGCTGTAGTTTTACCTCCAAAATTGTGCTGTATTCTATCTTCTGCCCCCCATGCCTCATTTTTAAATCCTTCCATTATTCACTCCATAGCTTTTTATGATCCTCCCTTTAACTCAGTGTGATCAGTTAAGTTCCAGTAGATGAACACATTCTCCATATGAACAGGAAATCCAACATAGCCACATTGCTGCCTGGTATTTACATGTAAAGTGGTAAATCTTATAAGAAGAAAATTAAAATGACATCAATTTATACTTCGCATTAAGTGGATCAGACATCTCCCCTCTCCCTTCCCCTGCTCCCTCCCACCCCCCAAAGCTTAAATGACGACAGCAGCACTTAATCTTTTTTGCTGAAGGATGTTAACTGCACTGGGCTATGTGTACTGCTCCTCTAAGTTTCTTGGTTAGTAAATACTTTTTCTGCTTGGTTGCTTTCAGGCTTAGAGTCAAGTCAAAAATAAATGAATCCAATGCAATTATTAATACTCAGTTCTGAACCAACTTTAAGCGTTTAAGAGATAGCAAGACAGTGCAGTAAATGTTTGAGCAGAAGTTCTGATTAAATTTATTTCTTTTATTTTGATTTAGAAGTGAAAGAGCAAAAATGCAACATTTCTAACGACTGACTGGTGTCACGTAGCAGGGCCATGAAAAGTCAGGAATACTCTATGTAATTGACCTGCTTCTAAAAATACTTCAATCAAAACTAAACACAAAGCCACTCTCTTCACCCCATGCAAACTAAACATTGAATGTTTTGCTCAAATGGTTTTCTCCTACAAAACCCCAGATAAGTATATTCAAGTGGCTTAAGCTCCTGCCTTGGTTCTGGACTCTGGTCTGAAAAGAAGAGGGTGTTTCCTATCCCACATTCCCAGACCAGCTCTCAAGGGGATTGTGTTTTTTCCACAAGCGCTTCCAGGCAGCATGGGGGAAGCGGGAGAAAATGTTCCTCACCAAAAATTGGCCATCTTGTTGGCAGTGCCATGGGTAGCCCGTCAGTCTGCTTTCTCCAGTCTCTGTCTCTTCCCTCTCCTCTCCCTCCTGCCTCCGGGGATGAAGAAAGCAGGACAAAACCAACACGTTTTCTAATGCACAAGCCTAGTTTCTTGGCAGTCTGCATCTCGCTTGACAACAAGGAGGCAGGCAGAAATGGTGCAGCAGGAGAGAGGTTGCAGCTGTACCAGGCAACACCTGCAAGGGAGCACACCCACTGCTCCAGCACATCTCCTCATCTCCACCACCGACGGCCACCAGGAGGACAGCAAAACAAAGCACAGAGCTGCCCAGGGCAGCAGAGAATTGAGACCAGGTGAGGGCCAAAACGACCAGGGCCACCAAGCCGGACCCTGAGGAGCTGCAGTTTGGGCTGCTCCTGCTGGAAGGAGTTGCCTTCTTCACATCATACATGTCCCCAGGCCAAACAACTGCTCAAGGCCTCGCACCCTGGAAACTGGGGATCTAAATCAGGCTTTGGGGGCTCAAGCAAACACACGATAGACCCTGCAGGTATGGAGCTACACTAGGTGACTGAGGGTAAGAAACTGAGGTTGCAGCCTTGCTTGGGCCCCAGAGGGCGGTGTGTAACATGGCAAGGCTTCAGCGACAACACTGCTCGGCCGAGCGTTGCTCACGCAGCTCCCACAACACCAACTGCATGGGCAGATGAGGCTGAAGAAGCCAAGGAAAAGCAGCACGTCAAAGAGTAAAGCCAGAGGAAGGGTAACCCTCTGGCTACAGAGGATTACCCTCCCCGCCTTCCACTCTCTCCCCGCCAAACAAACCAAACCAAACCAAAATCAGGGCAGCGAGAGCTGAGCCAACAGCCAAAGCCATGTAGGAGTGCCTGGGCATTTCTGCTGAAAGCCAAGATGTAAACTCTGCCTCCCAGTCCGAGAGGCCCCAGCTACCCACGCATACTGGTTTCCCTCAGGCAGAGGTGTCGGAACCTGAATGCAGGGCTCAGCCTCCCACCACCCAGAGCACAAGGTCCCAGCACAGTGGGGACGTGGCACCCAGCCTGGGCACAGACGATGGAAAGGAGCCCTGGTCCCCTGTTAGGCTGAGCAGGAAGGGCAGAAGAAAGGCCCCTACGCGGGGTTTTAACAGCGAGGACACAATGCGTAGGAAGAGGAGTGTTAAGGCTGTTCTTCCATTGGCCAGGGAACAAGAAACAACAGCCTCTATCCTCTCACTTTCGGGGGAAAGAGGGAGACGGGAGCAAGCAATGAATGACGAAGAGACAGCATGCATGTGGTGTGGATCACAATCATGTCTCCAACACCATGCAATCCTCCACCTCACACCCACCACTGGTACCTGCTGGCTCCCTGGAAGAAAAAGCAATGATTGGTACTCTGCTGAATAAATTCCTCATTTCCTTTTCCAGCTACCTCAAGTGACAGTCATTCCTCTTATCGCAGCAAAGCACATTAGCAGAACGAACATTACCCAAGGCAACTGTGTTAATTTTTTTTTGGAGGAGGAGCTCTCGTCAGAGTAGCTAGCATGAGGGAAACTGTCAAGAAGGTATAAAATAGCTCCAGGGATGGCCAAGAGGAACCTGATGACTAAGGGAGTGCCATCCAGAAGGCTTTGGGTTATTCTGTGAAACATAGCCCATGGCAGGAGGAAAGCAAAGGGCATGCAGCTTTAAATGAAGAAGGCAGGTCAGTATACGTTGAAGTGATGCATACATGGGCAGTCAGCTTTGCTGCTGATCGATCATTATCCTTCACCCTCTTACAGATGCTACTTTATATCAAATGCCAGGAATAAGCCCTTCACATTGTGGCAAAGCACATGGAGAAAGATGAAAATGACAGTAATCTGTACCTCACAACACACTGGTATCACTCCAACGTGAGATTCGGGCTGAGTCTGTCAGCCCCAAGCTCTGATTTTCCAGTTAACATACGGGTGTCACACCACAGTTCTCATGGCTGTGAGTCACCAACAAATCTTCCATTTAGCAGGAATGCTTAATGCAGCATAGACTCGACAAAATAAAGATGGGTGAAATTCAGTTCTTACAGGATCAAAATACATCTTTTCAGACAATGTGTCGTAATGCTCATGGCCAGACTGGCATTCACACCAGAAACGTGCCGACGCAATGTGGTGTTCCTGGATGGATTTTTGTAGCTATGATCATGTTTTGTTCTTCTTCTTCAGAAAAGTGGAGTAAATCAAGCCTTTCTTACAGCTCCTCTCTCATGCCCGAGCTGAATTTTCTGAAAGCTGCACCTATGCAGCAGTTCTTCAGCTTAGGTAACTTAAGAAAGATGTCCTTTTCATACTCCTCCTCCTCCTTGCAAGGGAAAGCCCACATCACTGCTCCAGCAGGTCACCACAGGCTGACCGCAGCCATCACTGTCCATGCAGCATTGTCATCCTAAATTTGTTTCCTGACACATGATTAGTAACTCAAATGTTTTTTCTGGAGGCCTCTCACTCTCTGTGTTCTCTTACACTCCGCTTCCTCCCACTGGCATCCAAGTGTCCTGAATATATCAGTGGAAAAGGATCCACCATCATGATGACAGCAAAGTAAATTCTGTCTTCTGTCTTACCATCCCTTGTCCATTTGTGGACTGCATTTTCTGCAGCTCACTTATAGCCAGCCTCACCGAGACTACGGGCTGCTGGCAGGTGGGGGCACTACTGCATGAGCATCACCGTGTTGGCAGCTGGTTCCACTTGGAAATAACTTTGCCAACAAGGAACAGAGGAAATAGGGACTGACAAGACAAAAAATGAAGAGTGATGAAGTAAGACAGCAAATGAAAAGATGGAAGGAAATGAAACGGCAACCACCGCAATGTTTCTGTTGATATTTTACAGCCCATCTGTGAAGCCCTATATGCTTTACTAGTGCATCTCTTTTGTAAGAAGAGATGTAAAGAAAATCAATCACTGGTATGCAAATGCTTATTGCTGTAACTACAACTGGTTAATATCCTTGTTATGCCTTTAACCTGCCCCTCGTCTATTGTGAACCAACCCACCCCTCCAAAACAATATGGTCGGCTATTTAACAAAGAAAATTCAAGTAGGTGAGGCCACAAGTATGTAAGACAGCCCTCTCCCAAAAAAATACACAAACCCTGTTGCCCTCTAACAACAGCACCAGTGATCTGGTTTATGGCCTAGGATATTACAGATAAAGTTGATAATCCACCTATAAGATGGCTAAGTGACCATTTTGTTCTCAGACATTTGCATATGATGTATGACTTCATCCTGTGGTGGTCTGACATCTTCTAAGCAAAGGCCAAATCCCCTCTTGTGTTCCAAACACCAACAGACAACTTAATATAATCATTTGGCTCTTAAATTTACATCCAAATTTCCAGCAGTCAGTGCTAGGTGCAAGCAACCTGCAATATGCAAGCTAGTCTTGCTGAAGAAGACTTTCCCACGGCAGCCTCATCACCAGCACGGGCAGCTCCTCCTCCAGAGGCTGCTCCAGCCACGGGGCACAGAAAACAGCCCAGGAGCCTGCATGAACCCTGGTAAGCCTGTGCCCAACCCACAGGTCGGGCAAACCCCATGGCAGGGACAGTGTCCCCCTCCGTTTGGGCTGGCTGGGAGATGGGGCAGGCAGACCACAGAAGGCAGCACGCCGGGTGGCCCTGGCTGCTCGCCGGGTAGAGGGGCCTCGCTCTGCCCATCCATTTGGCTCTCAGACCTTGCCGTCACAGGAGGCTGCACAGAGCCACGAGGCAATTAAAGTAACAGCATTTTGTCTGGGCATGTTCAAAGCGGTGTGCAAATAGAGGGATTAATTAATCCCCACAACAGCAGTGCAAGGTAAGCACCGCTCTCCAGATGGAGAAAAATATCATAGAGGCGGTGTGGAAAAGCCAAGAACAAAATGCAGGTCTGTGTGCTTTGTCAGACTTGATTTCAGTCCCTCGAGCCACACAAGGAAACATTTGCCTTTAAAGTGGGAGTGATTTATGATGATCTGGATCTCAACTTTAACCTATTTTAGCAACTACAAGTGGACAGGAAAAAAAATCTCTCCCAAATGTTAAATGAAGCTTTTAACTCAAAATCTTCAATTCCAATGCAGAGGCATTTTCTGTATAAAAGGAAGCAACTGTAAACCCCTCCCTGTTCTGTGGTGGCAGGTTCCCGAGCTCATTTTCCCCAGAGTGATGCTCAAAGCAAGCAGTGCTGGGATGTTCTTACGAATAGGCTGTGCTACTTGCTCTCAAATCATATGCTGTGTACGACAGCAAGCAGAGAGCTGTCTTGTCACTACTTAGACCCAATTGTTAAATTGCAGTAAATGTAGCTAAAATACACGAAATCAGTACTTTCATGGAGAAGCAACTGGTGTAACTATTCCAGGGGTACTACACAATACTGAAGTTCTACGAAACAACCCCTCTACTAAGGTGTGGGCTGTACTGCAGAAGAATTTGGAGCCGTTGCACTACATGAAGCCCAACATTTCAGCACACCAAGTTTATTTCCCATACACACAAAAGCCAGCTGACAGGACGGAGAGCAGAAACTGCTCTTTGCCACACAGGGGAGACAGTAATTGAGATGAAGGGGACACCATTCCCCATGGCAGGAGGTACACCAAGATTTGCCCAGGTTCACTGAAAAGTCAAGGTCTATGCACTTGCTCTTTCCCCACAAAAGGATTGAGCAGACTTTCATATGATGATCACTTATTCACTGGTGAGCAGGAAATTATTGCTATGTAGGTTAAGATTAAGTCATCTTGAACACAAAAGATTGCAGAGTGCAGTTTTATTGCTTGGGAGATCTTGCGGCAGTTCACAGGCTCATATTGCCCTTCCTGCTGCCTCTGCCACCAACCAAGAGCTTCATCTCGATTCCTCATTCAAAACATCTGAGCATTTAAACGTCTAATCAAGTCTAGCTGTCTTTCACAGTGGGAAAACACATATGGTAAATATTTTATCCAATAAGCTATAATGGACTTGGGTATAATTCAGACTACTAAACATCCTTGTAAAATGCACATTTTAATCTTTAGGGGCTTTTTTTTCTACAACATGGGATGTCACACTGACACTATGAACAAGTATGAAACGTCTCTGTAACAGTCTAGCTAGAAAAAGGCTCCGCAGATATTATCACCAAAGCCCCCATGTAAAATGCTTCCAAAATAATGGATTATACTCATGGTCTTATCAATGACAGGACAAAGCAGGAAGGGAAGTACTAATTTGGGCAGCTTCCTATGGTGTGATTTCTGGTAAAACTTTCCAAAGCAGACCAAAGCGACTTCACCTGTTGAGAAGGCAGAAGGCTGTGGCAAGAGTTCATCAGTGCCAGTTCATGTAGAGCTCAAGTCCTTATTTCAGCGGTGACCGATCCCATGGCTAGCATGGTTGCAGCATGTTGCTTAAGCCCTGTCCCTAATTGCCATCTGCACCCTTGTAACCAGCTCTGCTAGGAACAACTGCCTATAAAGCACGGCTACTTTACAAAGCACCTTGGTGAAACCCACTTCCACCCAGACAGTAGTTTCCCAACAGGTTTCTTCTGCCGTAAGACATCTAACAGTCTCCTGTGCTGTGAAGGCCGAAGCAGGCTTTAGCACCATCAGCCAGTTACCAAGGAGCACACTGAGGGCAGACTGAGGTCTGCCGCAGTCCCTCTGCTTTGCATTTCCTATGAGCGTGACCAAGGCTCCATGGGTATTTCAGTAAGACATACATACATACATACATAAAGCCTCTTCTACACAGAGTTCAGCCCTGCAATGCTAATGGACATAAACCTTGACACTTGCTCCAGGTTATTTTGGGGAGCAGCCAGCAGGGCTGTTTGAAGAGCAATGCCTGTTCCTGCTCTGCCCTGCCTCCAGGTTGTCTAGCAACAAACATCGAGTACGGGAATATGCAGCCATCTACTCTGCCAGAAGAGTCACAGCGATGAATAAATGGCAACTGTGCCTGCAAAGGAAAGCTGGGCAATCTCTTGGACAAAATCCAGTATGGAGGGGGCTTTGGAACAAGCAAACAAAAAAAAAAACCTCAAAAAACCAAAACCAACCCAAGAACGAGGAAGAGAATAAAAAGAAGATGCTTGTAGCCATTGGCTCATTTGATTGCCAGAGAAACATGGGACAAGCTGCTGATAATGCCATGCCGTTGACATATAAGAACTGAGAAGAATGGAGAGAGTGCAAAACCAGGAGTCACGGTGGAAAAGCCCCTTCTTGAATACAGCGCTTCTTGCTGCACACCTAAGAAGCTGTGGGAATTACACTTCCCAGTATTAGGTGGCTGGCTTCTTATCTTGGGACTGGAGATTGGGGAAGAAAAGAAACGTGGATTTTCAAGCACTCTGCCTAAAACTGGAGCAGGAGTGCAATCTGCAGTATGCCACACAAAATTAATCACTATCACTTCACATACCCGCTAAGGTTTCATTACTCTTACCCAGGGAGGAGGCAGAAACGGGTATAAAACAAGCCATTACAAAGAAAGCTGCCCTTCTTATTAACAACACTTTATCCATCTATTCCTGATATTGGTCTTTTGAGAGAAACCACGTTATTTGTTAGTGACACAACACCTGAGTATCGGGGGGAGGTTCACTGACACCTGGTTGGAAACAACACACAAACCTTAAGCCTCTGTGCTGGAACTGCAGTGAGCTCATATACTGCTTCACCTGCTGCACACATATGTGCATCTGCTGCCCATTTTGCTTGTTTTATCCTCATTTCTGTCTCTGCTCAGCACTTAAGAAGGGGAGGAAAAGAAAGGAATGGAAAAGACTCAAACATTTCTGGTAAAAGCAAAAATAATTCTTTTTCTAGCAGAGAATGACAGCATAATTTTATTTTGAAGTTTGGCCATTTTCTCAGAGCTAACCAGCAAACTCTAGCTCATTTAGGGAATTAACTGTTAGAGCAAGAAAATATCGAAGAGACAGCCAAAAGCCTTCACTTCCTCTGCAGCATTGCTATCATCAAGCTTATGCTCTCTAAGCATCAAAGCAGCTCTTAGGGAAATTTCACTGGCAACATTTTAAATCAAGATGCACCATGTACTCAAACTTGATTTCTAACGTGATATATATTACCACAACTTATTGAAGGGTCTGGCCTGCTCAAATCCCATCCTCGTAGGAGTTCCTACCCAGGGGGGAAGACCACACCAAAATACAATGCCAAGAGCCAAGTTAGTTTCTTTCCCAGCAAAGCCACTGAAGCTTCAAAATCCAATGTCTGAGCTACCCCCATGGCAAGACTTTAAGCAAATTAACTGCATTACCTGGTGCTGCCACCAGATGTCAGAGAGCAATAGAGAAAAATTACTTGTAGCTGTTCTAAGTCCAAAAGCCGGTATTACAAAGGAGAGGTAACAAAGTCAGCTCAACCATGCTATCTCTACGACAGTGAAGTCCACATGATTCTGCCCCTATTTACTGCAACAAGTCTTATCACACCATAATATCTTATATGCAGTGAGTCTTTCTCATAAACACCTCAGGTTTTGAGAGTGCCGTCAGAGGAAGGAAGACAAAAAAAAAAAGCAAGCTTGGCTTTCTGAAGCTGGGAATTCAAAAGAAAAACCCTAAGGTAATGCAGCAGCATTATGTAGGTCTTAAAGGCACATAGCTCAGAAATACCCAACTTCTAACATTAAGATCAGCCCTGCTTTGTGCAAATGTAACAATATTATTACATATGCTGTTATCTTCTCTCCTTTAATTATCATGCTGTTGGCAGCAAATTTTACACACTTTATTCAGATCTCCACCTTCTCCAAATCCCCTGTCAGTGATGAGTAAAATACAGAAGGATACACTAGAGACTACAGCAGCCACATTCTTCCTACCAAATTTAAAGAGTCCCTTTAAAACACTCTGTGGCACAGTCTGAGAATCTGCATTGGAAAATAGAATGGGGAAGGAGAGCATACAAGGTGATTTCAGCACGAGTTTGAAACCGTGGTTTGTACACAGGTGGTAAAGCCACAGTTGGGTTTGGATGGCAAGATACAAATGCTAAAAAAAGCCACCCTTACACTCCACTGCCCTGCATCCTCCTCCATATGTCACCCTCCTGGAAGCACATCAGACAGCTTTTCAAATCCTACTACCACTGGTTTTTGTACCCTTTCAGTATGATGGGTACAAGGCTTGGAGGATGCTGAAGCCTCTTAGATGATGTAGAATACTTACACTTTCTTGTGAAGAGAGTAAGAATGTTAAAAGCTGGTATCTTGGGTCCTTTCCAAGGTAAGATGGAAGTGCTACAAGTCCCATGGGAAAGGAAAAATTCCCACTTCTTTTGCAGTGCAAATCTTGTTCAGGAGCAGTCCAAGAATGTGATTAAAGTTATGGCTGTTTAAATTGCACCTTTGACTGGCTTCAAGCAGAGAAATTCAGAGGTCCAGAGGAGAAAAATATTTCTATGGCAGGTTGAGTGACTGAAAAACATGTCTAACACTTGAAGACATTCAAGGACTGAAACAGGGATAAGAGTGCACATCAGGTGAGGAGTGAGAAGCCTGGCAAAGCAGCAAATAGCATATGGCAAATTTATTATTTTTCTAGAAATTCCACATGTATGATTTTATACATGGCATTAGATTAATATACATACATATCTACATCGAAGTACAAAAAATCTAAGGAGCTGCGTTTTGAAGGGGTGATTTTGCCAGCCCTTAGGACAGAGTTACTGGGCAACTCCTCACGAAGCCTGTCCCAGGACCAGAGTGATATGTGAGAGAACCAGCAGCTGGGAACACAGCTGATGCCCTGGAAACCTGCGAGCAGATGGAAACTGCAACGATGGATGTCAGCAGGAGAACGGCGTGGGTAGCACTTTGTTCCGGATGCTTCGTGCTGAACGTAGGAGATTATTGGTTATGTGAGCAGCAGATATATGGGCAACAGCTCCAGCTACAGTGGATGCTCTGCTTCCCGTCCTAATCCCTCTCCCAGGCAATGAGGGCAGCAGACTCAATGCTTTCCTTTGCTATCTGGAACAGAGCACGTATGGAGTACAAGGTAAACAGAGTGTTAATGAATTGGTTTGTGCCAGCCTCGGCATAAAACACTCAGTACATGAGGCACATGGTACAGTCTAATGAAAATTGCTTCAGAGGGTTTGAGTACCAAATGTCTCAGCGAGGAATGGCCCCATCCTTCTGTTAAGCCATAACACTAGGGAATTCCCACGACACCAAAGAGCAGTTCTGCTTGTTGCAGTGTATCTGGCTCTTGCATGCTATAAATACAGCCACTAAAGCTGTACATTAGTTCCACGGTGTGGCAGGCAGCAGACACTTTTAGTATCACACATTGCAAGTGGTACTTCCTCCTAAAAATTCCTGATCTGGTCCTTATTTATTTATGAAACAGTGAATAATTCCTGGAAGCGGGCAGACAAAGGGAAGAGATGGGGACAAACAAGGTGCTCAGGATTATAACATATGTATGGATTTGATGAAAAAACATTCGACTTTGAAAGGTAAGACTGCAAAGTTATCTGACAGTGTCAGCTTTAAAGCCTTATGATGTCATTTCATGCTTCCAAATGCGCATCAGCAACCACAGGAGAGATTAATGGTTCAAAGCCACACCACAGAGATTGAGGCACAGACCCGCTGAGCTTGCTGTGTGCTTTTTCATATAAATGGCCTTACCCTTGCATAAGAGAGCAGGAGGCTGTACGAAGTGCGCAGGCATTAGATGAGACTCCACGCAGACCCGTAACTTGAATTAAAGGCAAAGCCTGGAGAGCGATGCTCTAAGGGCTGATCACAGCTGCAAAAAAGGGCCCTCAGGGCACAACCCAAATTTTGCAATAAGCAAACCTGAACACTTTATATGGTAGATTGAAAATAAACACCCTGACAGAAAGCCCCCAAAGGTCGTTAGTACCCAGTATACTTCTAGACGCTGTTTGTCCAGCTCTCTAACCAAATGTGGGGCAGGCTGATCGCGCCCTGCAACTGCAGACACCAAAAGGAGTTCATGTTTCAAGCTCCTACTGTCAGCATTTGAGTTTGATAGAATCAGGTCAAAATCAGTCTTGCTCTGTCTGATGTGATGCAGACTTCTGGATCCTACCCTACTATTCTCCTTTCCCAGAGTCGTGTTGTTAAAAACTGCCAAAGCGGTGCTAGTGCTGTAGGATGACATGCCAGCAACAACAAAAAAAAACTAAACCCATGAAGTTTGGTGAACATTTTCAGAGAGGGGAGGGGAGGTTAGGTCAGTTCTTGGCCTCTGCATTACAAATTTAAAACAACACATCCTAGCTTGCACCAAGAAGATAAACACAACAGTTGGAGTCATGAAACAAGATGGCAAGACTGAGCGGGTGTGATTTAAGACATCTTGTTCAGCACTATATCCAAACTTTTGCCTTCCAGTTTCAAAGAAAAGCTGTTCTTCTGCTCTTAAAACAAACAATACATGAATGAATATGTATAGAAATCAGTATTCATATCTTTGACATATAGATGAAAATATTATCGGCAGCTGTATTGTAAATTAAAGAAATACTTTAAAAAAATACAGAAACACTACAATGAATCTCATAGAGGATACATTCATTCAGCTGGGTAAAGAAATCTTCATGAACACACTGTAGTTTTAAAATTAAACCTATCCTTTCCCAGCTGATGGAGTTTTCCATGCCTTTCTTTTGCTTTTAAAGACTGAAAGCTGCATGAACAAAGTGGAAGACAGATTTGATACTAAGAACTTTCAGTGAAGCCACCAACTTGCACCATCTTGAGTCCTACCCTGAAGCACAGTTCATAATACCACAGAAAAAAAAAATAATGGAAATGGATAACTTGCCAGATGAGGCAGGTACCAAACCATTTAAGTTAATGGACCTATTAAAACTCAGAACAAATGCTGATGTACTGGCCTATCATGTTGTTAATAAAAAGAAAGAGTGAACAGGATGTGGTATCCTCCTCCCCTAGCTTTAGCTCCTGCAAAACCAACATTTGGCAGCGTACACATTCACAGTCTCTTCTCCATGAGATAGGGACAGGTAAATGGTGCAAGTCAGAGAGTGGGGGGTACATAACTTTGCCCATCCATTGGTGGTGAAAGCAATCTGAGCTTAAAATGATCCAGGATCTTGCCACAATAAATAAAGGAAATGCCTTCGGTGAAAAGGGAGCTAGCAGCCTCGTAAAAGCTCCTGTATTCCCAAGTGGTTGAAGCAGAGTGGACTAACGTGGTAAGGACACGGGTTAAAGGGATGCACTGAGACTGTCTCCAGAAAGGGATTTGCACATATTCCAATCAGTGAAGTCTTTTAATTACATGAAAGCTTACTATAAATTGAAGGGGTTGCACAGAAACGTCAATAAGGCCTCTTAATGCTTCAACACATCTCCTACAATTTACTCGGGGAAAGCAAAGACCGATCTACTGTTGAATTACAAAAATAAAACCACAAATCAGTCTGAAATCCAGGTTAAGGAAGCCAGTTGGTTTTGGCATTGGGGAGATACTTACAGTCATTAAAGCAAAACCCCCACAGCTCTGCATATCTACTCCTTCAGACAGTCTGAATCCCTGCGACCGACGCAAGCGGCTGCTGATTGCCACCAGCTAATTATAGCACCGGTCTCGCGACGGGGCCGCTGCCGACGGGGCAGTGTGAAGGCAGGCAGCTCCGCGACACATTCACCAGCAGCACTCCAAAAATGACCCGCTCCCGCTCGCCTCCATTTCACAGCCACCATTTAATTGCCGACCACCATGCAAGGAGAGACACGGGAGGAGCGCCCTGCCCTCCCAGAGTGGTGGCCCATTTCTGCTCCTCCAGCCTCACGTCTTGGTAGTCACACTTGGCTGACAGCAGGTAGCACATGCGACACCTGGTCCTTCTCGATGTAAGAAAACTCAAGGCAAGACCCTATGGAGGGGGAAAGGGATGTTTATTTCAACTCCCTACAGATCTGGGGGATCTTTCAGAGAAAGTGGAGCCAGAGGTCTCAGAGCCGGCAGGGCACCCGCTGCCCGCAGCGATCCCCGCCTGCGGTTTCCATAGGAAAGCAGGTCACCGGCGAGCAGCACAGCTACCAGGTTGCACCCACTTCCCTGGGGCGCTGCCCATGAAACAATAACCGCTGCTCATTTATTCTTCAACCCCCAATGTTTCACAAGAATGAAAAGCAAAATAAAGCAGGGGGAGATTACTCCTAAAATGTTTTCCTTGACCTGGAGAAAGCAACAGCTTGCTACAGGCCTCCTGCTGGCCTACCCTCGGTCAAAACAACTGAAAGGACTGCTGCACGTATTTCCATCTCAGAGTTGTTTACAGAGTTTTGTCCTTCCCTCAGGCACTTTCCTTCCCATGATTAGCAGCGATGTGTGAAGATACTTTGGTATCAGTACCCTTTCCCTGGAAGTGTTCCAGTCCACCAGTCCCAAAATGACTGCTGTGAAGTGCAGCATCAGCCCCAGCCACTGCATTTCTCATCCTGTACAGGTCCCTCAGGTTTCTTCCAACACAGTCTGAAGCAGGCGATGAGGCACACATGGTTTGCAGAAATAGGCAGGTAGTTTTTCAGTTTGACTCCACCAGTGCATCACTGTAAGACTCATATACAACAAGACGACTATTTTCCCTATATTTCTGATAATCATGCAACCAAAATGATGCCACACAACCTTAAAGACTGCCCAACAAGTCAGGTCTAAAGGAGATACTTAACATAAAATCAGTGCTAAGTAGATGTGGAAACAGAGATGGAGAAGGAATGAAAAATGAAGCCAGAAAGAGTGTACCCAGCCATATCACATCTTAGTTACTTTTCAGTCCACACAAGCTGCCTCTCTTGAGATCAATTCTAGTTGCACCTAAACTAAATCTGATCAAAGTTGCTGTAATTACTTGTATCCTTAAAGTGTCATCTCCTCAGTAAGAACGAAACACAGACAGCTCATCAAATGCTTCTCATTACTACCATCTTTCACAGCAGGAGCCTGCATCCTCCATCACTGCAGACATCTGCTATTACCATCAGAAACCCAAAGACAAAGTGGCATGAACACTCTTTTTCTGGGTTATTTCAGTAACAGCATTTGTCAGTGCCATGCACGCTATCTCTGTTCTCCCCAGTTGTCGCATCAGACACATATAAAGAAGTGCAAATGTACTATGAAAAGTACCTACTGTTAAACAAACGCATTGGCAAGGGATTTGGGGATATACTTGAACCTACATTTGCCTTCAGTCTACAGAATATATTAGCTTTCAAGTCTATGGAGCCATTTAACATGAGGGCTTTCAATGCCAGCATTCCTGAATGCCAGCATCTAGTTGAATGTTCTTGAACATCTGAAGCCAGGAATGTGGTCATACCAATATTTGCTGCTTACCAGCTTCCAAAATCCTTATGTTTATGACTGATTTATGTTTCCCTGCATGATTTTTATCTGAAATTCAGATTTTCAAGTGAGGAACCTGCACTTACACCAACATCGTTTTGAATAGTCATTCACTGTGGCAACCTGACTATAGTAAAACTGAAGAGAAAGCTAGTATATTAGCATGCCATGAGTTTTCACTTCTGCAGAAAAGCTCCAGATCTGTCTGTATAAAAATATTTTAATAGTTTTTTCTACCTGTATAGCCACACCTCTTTGGATGCTGCATCCACAGATGTTCCTATAAGCAATCAAGGAAGCACAGTTTTGATGAAACCAGCAATGAATGGAGGACCATACAAGTGTCATTAATGGGTCACTGTAAAAGCAAAAACAGATGTCAAGTAGGTTTCCCCCTTTTTTTTCTTGTTCTTGCTTCTATTCCACACTGACATTAGTGAAGGAGCGGAGGAAGTAGAGGACATGCTTATTAAAATTTGCAGCACACAAGTCTGGAGGGAATGCAATTATACCGGAGGACAAGATTATATGAGATTATTTCATCATTTGAAGACATGCTTTGAAATTCAACATGGCTAGGAGTACAGTTATTAGACATACCCAGAAACAACCAACTGTACAAACAGAGGTTGGGGAAAACTGTTCAGGCAACAGCTCTTCAGAGAAAGATTTGGGGTGGAGCAGACTGTAAGGTGAACATGACTCAGTGAAGTCATACTGTTATGAAAACTGAACATGCTGGGATGTATAAACAGGAGCACACATCGCCTACAGTATAGGTCATCCTTCTGCTCTGCTCGGTTTCCTAAGGCCCCAGATGAAGTACTAGCTCCTGCACTGAGTACTTTAAAAAAATATGGGGATCAAAGGAAAAGAGGTCAAAGAACAAGAAAGATATCTAGAAAATATGACTTGTGAGGAGAGGTTAAAGAGAATTGTGTTGTTTTCATCTAGAGAGGAGAATGCTATGGGCAGAGTGATAATGGACTTCTATGTACATAGAAACATGCTACAAAAGTCAATAGAATGATCTGTTCTCCATAACCACGGCAGATAAGGAATAATGGGCTGAAACTGGAGCAAGATTGGACTCAGATCAAACATTATAAAAACTACACATCATGATAACAAAGCACAGGAATAGATTTTGTGCAGAGTTCTTCAAAGACAGGGTAGATGAATACCAGTGATGAATGACTGAAGTGTTGCTGATCATACCCAGGAGTAGGGAAAAGAACTTGATAACCTCATGACATTCCCCCTGCAACCCATTTTTTCCTAGTTTTCCATGAATCTCAGCTTTACAACTGTAAGTACTAAGAGCTACAACAATATTATAACCATAGGAGCTACAACAAACCCCACTGAAGTTTACACACATCATGTACCTCATTAATACTGAAAACTGAGTCACAAACGGTCTGTGCTATCTGGTCAACGTGATGGCAGGGAAGTGCTTTTTACTAAGCACAGGATTCAGCTGGCGTAAGTTCAGCAGAACAAGAGAAATTTCAGCCACATATCACTCTCATCCCCCAGCAGAGTCAACAGAGAGAAACGCCCATGGTCGGTGCCTACTTTGGGACGAAGCAGGCTGTGTCAGGGGCACGCTCTGTGCCAGCCGGGCAGGCAGCCTCGAGGCTAGCTCAGAGCTTGGGTCGGATCACAAGATTTATTGTACTGATAACACAGTAAGATTTGTACATGTGCACTGTGACATTTACCTGTGTACACTGCACCTCACCCAGAAACCCGTGCTTGTACTTCCAGCTATTTCCTGATCAATGCAGTTGGCCACAAAGAGAAGATGCTCTACAGCTCCAGCACATGAGGTCTCAGACGGATTTTCGGTTTCTCTTCTTAAAAGATTTTGGCTACATCCTTTACTGCATAAGGGAGCACAGCATTCCAACGTGCTTCAGGGTTCTCGCTGATGTTAGTCCAGATGGGATCTCAGCATATTTTTAGAGTAACACTTCTTTGAAAACTGTATCATTAGCCCTGGCTCTACAGCCATTTGTTTTTTTCAAAACACAACTTAGGACACTACTGGAGAGGAACAGTTCATGTTATATCCTCACTGAAACGTCAGGCCTACCTTCTTGCAAGTAAGAAAAGCATAACCATGTAGCTTACATTTCAGGTTTGGGGTCTGCCCATTTTCACTGGATTTTCTCCTGGCGGGGCATGGTCTCTCTGGAAAACATTACAAAGCCGAGGCAGTGCTGTCCCACAGCTCATGGGCCTTTCGCATGGTACAGGAGATCAGCAGTTGCTTTCTTACACTGTGGCCTTCATTCCAGCCCCCTTGGGGCCAGGAGGGTGAGGAAGGCACACATAATTCCCCTACTGCGGAGCACAGAGATAATTCCTTCTAATTAGAGAACTCTAAATATTTGGAAGTCAGCATCCATTATTATTCTGGAAACTTCATACGGCAATAGAAGATGGGTTGATTCTGGCAGAATTTCTTCATAACAAAAGAACATTACCAGGCAGGCACAGAAACACTCTTCTGGTTTTCAGTGTGATAACATCAACACATACATATTACAGCAGGATTCCAACAGCCAGGCAGACAGCTCAGCTAGCTCTAAAGGGGAAGAAAGGCAAACTCTAAAACACGAACATCCCAAATGAAGTGCATTCAGATATCCCCTCTCCTGCCACAGATGAGCCTGTGGAAGAGATTTCTGCCAAAAATGGCACAGAACATCAACTGAAAAATAATCACAAATTCATATTCCGCTGTGTCTTTCAGATGCCAGTGAAAGTTATGTGACCCCTCTTCCCTGAAATGGCTTCAGGAGAAAGGAATAGAGAAAGGAGAAAAAAGAGAAAAGAAAAAAAAAAAAGACTTGTACTGGAATTTACTTTGGGAACAAATGCTATGTCAGCTGAAAGAAACACATACTGGGGTTGAAACAGCACTTTGCTGTATTCAATTGTACAGATTTGTCGGACTGGAGATGGCTGCGCTCAAGGATGTTGCCATAATAATTGGGAACATGCTGACATCTGCATTACAGACTCAGTCTAGTCAGAAGTCAAAGTATTAGAAAGAGATCACCCTTACGGGTCCTGCAAACTTGCAGTTGGGAGAGCGTTTTGGGGAAGGTTGCCTATTTAATTCCAAGATGTCTTCCTAAGCCTGCTGAAAATGTTGCAGAACAGAGAGTTGATCCTTTACTCAAACACTTGTCTCAGAGCAACCCCAAGCTTAGACACAGAAAATCCACAAATACGTGTTCTGCTTAGACACATAAAATCCATGGTATTCCTCTTCCCCTCAGTATGCAGTGCACATGTGAATGGGAATTGCTGCTGAAAAAGTTCATTTGATCTCAGAGTTGAAGGTGATCATGTTCCTCCTAATTACAGAATAAAATTCCACTGACAGTGCTTGTCATGACAAGAACAAACCCATAATGCACAGAAGCAACAGTGCTTTGGAACCTCAACAGATCACCCTACTCTGTTTAGAGGATGCTGTGACCTCTCTTTGTGATACTCAGTTCTAAATGAATCAGGGACCAAATAGGCCCACCTACTATTTCTACCTTGCCTCACTTCCTGTGATGCGGCTTCCTTTAAGTCTTCTTCCCTGTATGCATCACTGATGAAGGAAAAGAGGTAACAGCATTTCACTTTCCATCAGTCTATGACGATGCAAAGGAGTAATGAAAGTTATTGGGTAGGAGTTGGTGAGAGTATTGCATCATTGTTCCAGCTCTGTATATAGGATCCATATCCCCGCTAGGATACAATAAATAACTAGTTTTCTTACTGTAAGAGCATTTATTTTTCTCTTTCCACCCACCTTTGTTTTGAAATTAGGAACCACTTTTATTCATTCACAGCCCAGGAAGATAAGGGCTTTCTCTGCGGCCACGTGTTTGTTTAGCATCGGTCCAGGATACATTATTCGCTGAATTTGTTTGAACTTTCTTTTGGTTACCAGGCCTTGATCCACAATGCTCTTCAAGAAGAAGAAATTTCTCTCTTCCTAAAATCAGCAGCAACATAAGCAGGATCCTGAAGCACCCACCACAGCAAAAGCTGGTGGAACTCAGGAAGAAAGCAAGACCTTTGCTTCCAGTACACATCAAAAGGACTGGGGAAGTGGGATGAGAAAACCATTTCCTTTAGGAATATATCCAGAAATTTTTACTGACCTTGACTCGACCTGTGATTGTCTAAATCTAGAATTAGATCTTTGTCTTCCAGGACAGGCAGGCAGACAATGAAAGCCTCAGAGGAAATTAGCAGTACAATACAAGAAATGGGCATCTTCATTCATGTCATGGCACTCCCTGGGATACCAAGGCAGGAACAGCTTTGTCCTGTTCCTAACGTGGCTCACACAAATGGTAAGGCACTCTCCCCGGCTTATGCCCAGCAATCTTCTCTTGACCTTCATTTTCCTCACTTGAAAGAGTTTGGCACCATAAGAGTTTAAGTGCAACAAGGGTTTGTAGGTAGCCATGCAGATGACCCTGAAGCAATCAAAACCAGCCATGGCCCTTGCCTCAGCAAACTGCATTTGCTCTTGCAACATTACGTTTTCATTGCTGTCTCCATCGGGGACTGATTTGACCTGGCGTATGACCTGCAATCCTCACCAAAATTGCCTTTTCTCTGTTCTGCATTTTCCTTTGAGGGTGTCTCTTTGATCTGGCCTTTTACACAGGATTCTTCAAGGGCAGAGGGCAAATGGGAGCTGCAGAAAGGATGGAGGAGAGAAAAATCACACCAGCATGTGGACAGCAGCACAGGCTGGAGCTAACACCAAAACAGTCAGACCTTTCTCTTGCTGGTGGGGATGACTTGCACGGCAGAAGGTGAAAGTTGGTGCTGTTGAACTTTACATTAATCACAGGCTGCTGGGAGATAAGCAGCAGTTGCCTGGCCCCTGTCAGTGCAGTGCACAAGTACGTCACTCAAGGACGGTTGGTCTCTCCTGCGACGGCGGAATGCTGCATCAGCAGTCCTGAAAATGGGACCGTCATGTAACAGACTTGGAAACTGCTGCAGTTAAAGCAAGAAAGGATGACAGCATGTAAACCAGCACCCTTCACTTTCCAGAAAACGACAGAACAAAACCAGAAGACTTTTAACAAGAAGGTGCTCAAGAATTCAGGAGCAAAATTACCTCATAGTGTTAAAACATCTTTCTCCCTGAAGACTGCCACTATCTCAAGCAGCAGAGCAAGTGAGGACACTTTGTCTATATGTTACCTCACCACCAAGGATGCATCACTGCATCTCATTTTAGGAAAAACATACTGTATTAGCAAGTCAAGTCTCAGACATGCAGTGTTTTAGATTAAGAGCAAAACCAGCACTTCCAATTTAAAACAACAGCAGTTTGGGAGCTTCTCATTCACGAGTTTCCAAGGGCATGTGCCATTCCCTAAAAAGCTGAACTAGCTGTCGCTTCAGAAGCAGCTCTGCACAAGCCACACTCCCACAATATAGCTCGCATTTCTCTGCCCACACAAATACCCCTGCGCAGCCAGGAAGAGGGCAGGCACCAGATGCTCTCAATGCAGCTTTCTGTTTCCTAACACTGCATTTCACAGCCAAAAATAAAACAGCCCAAAACAACCCACAGGATTATAGGTACAGCACATCCTATCTGTTTCACCAGCTAAAGCCAAGCTCCATGCTGCAGAAACAGCTACACCTTGAAAGAAAAAAGGTTCACCGAGGTAAAGTAGTGCAAGGGAAAATTAAAGAGGGCAGAGGCTCTCATAAGGAAAGCATTCTGGCACGTCTCTTCCTTAGTGGCTTGGCCTCCTGAGCAGAATACAAATGAATAGCATCACTGACAAGCTAGTATAACATCTCAGTCCCCTTTACAAGTCATCCATTTGGCTCACGGCACAGAGACAGTGCTGGCATTGTCAGAAATACACTGGTCTCAAACAGAATAAGAGGGAGGCCCACAGACAAACATCACCCTATTGAGACTGAACGCAGCCTTAAAAATATACTAACAGATACAGCCTGCACAAAATGGAATATGGGCAGAGCACTCAAAAGTGCTTGTTCATTCCTTATCCTCCATTTCAAGCTATAACATCACCCTGTAATTAACTGAAATAACCTCTTTTCTGTTCACCTTCTCTACTGATGAGAAGCTCACAAGAAGCGTTCTTCGTCAGTAAAGGCTTAAAAATACACCAGATTTTTACAGCAACAGCAAGAGAAATAAAGCAGTTACTTTCTCTGTGTGCTTTTTTTTTAAGCCTTGCAAGCGCTGATTAGCAAGGATGGCATAAGTTTGGCTACGCAAGCTACTTTGTAAAAATTAAGCGGGAATAGACTTTTCCAAAGCTTCAGTTCTTAGACAAAAGGGCTGTGCCATTGCTGGGAAGGATTTGGGCATTTCATTCTTAACCAAAGGTACACTGTCAACTTGAGAAATGCCTAGCTCTAAAACGGACCAAGGACAAAAAGTCTACCGTCAAGGCAAAAGAATTAACACAGCAGAATTTCCATAAGAAATAAAAAGTTGAAGACATCGTATAGTTCCTTGGCTGATTGCAGAAAGGCATGGGTGGGAACTAACTGTGGGCAAATAAAGGAGCCTACATTTCAAACAGCATATTATTTACAAAGTTTTTTCCCCACCTCTATTACTCTGTGAACATCTGATTCACTGGGCTGTTTGTGTTTTTTCTTTAATTAAACATTTCAAGCCATTCACCACATCTGACTAATGAACCCTGCATATTTTGTTCTTGTTTTGTGTGCAGATGGGTTGTGCACACAAGTGTGAGCATTGTGGCCTAAGAAGCACAAAAATCAAATTTAGATTTTAAAAGTAAGAAAAAAACCTCCAGTCTAACACAATTTTAGAAGCTTGGGATAAAAATATAGTCCGAGTGCTGGGGAAGCTCAGGCTGTCAGAATGCCAGGAAAATCTCTAAGAGTCACGTATGAAGTTGCAGAAGATAAATATATTGGGATAACCAAATAATTATATGCAGGAACTGTTTTTGTAAAGAAAATGATGGCTGCAGAGGAACAGTAAACTACTCTCAAGTCCAATTCATGTTCTTTAGGTGTAACATTTATACAGACTGTAATGAGAAAGGTATGCTTAATTAAGCTTTTTATTTAAAGAAAACACTGATAAAACATGAAAAAGAAAACCCCACACCTCTGGTATGCATTCCCCCTTCTTTTAGCTTCGCTTGCTCAAAAATTAAACAGAGGAGATTAATTTATTGGTTGGAACATAAAACCAATTAAATAAATAAACAGCTTGTCACTCTGGCTTCAGAATGAATCTAGTGAAAAATTTTTTTCCTAGGAGACCTATTTTTGGAAAGTAATAAACCACTGGGAAGGGCAAAGGCTAGAGAAGAGGCTAGTGGCATTAAAAAATACACCAGGATTTTTGTTTGGTTGCTTCATCATTGTAGATGTCAAATAGTAACACTGATTCTCAAAGACAGTACTTTTCACACAGAGCAGCCGAAGCTGGATCATCTGTTGCACAGAAGCTGCATGGGGGTGAAATGAATTGCCCTATCCATCCGTGCAGCATGGCGCAATGGAGACCACCACCCACATACCCTGCAGTCCAGTGCAAGGACTTGGCCCGCTGCGGGCTGCTCGTGGCCAGCATCCCGTAGCCAGGGCTTGCTCACCAGCAGCACTGCTGGGAAGGGATGAAGGGGCCTCGCATCCTACTTTAAGCAGCCTGGGTATCTGGGGGAACAGAGGAAGGTCTCCACCTCCTCCTGCCATGCACTGAAACGGGATGGCAAGAGTGGGGAAGTGGCAAGCAGGGGTAAAATATACCTCACAGGTGTCTGAGTGCTGCCCCCGTCATCCAAAAGTGGTGGGGGGAGCCAGGAAGCCCTGGGGAAGGAGCCTGCAGGAGCTTTATGCTACAGCCTCCAGCTACAGGAGGAGCCCAAGGTCCCCAGGTGCCAGGGCGTCTCACCCCACCTCCAGCCGAGCAACCATGCTGCACAACGGTGGTCAAAGTTCCCAGGACTGGGCACGCAATTAGCTTCAGCACAAATACAGCCCTATGGTGCTTACCAGAACCCTGGCCCTTAAGACCCAAGATGCTGGGGGTGTGGGCACAGTCTCCTGCAGAGGTGTATGGCAGGACCAGGTCAGAGGACAGCCCCTGTCCCAGCCACCAGCAGAGCTGCCTGTGGCAGAGGGGTCCCTCCCTCCCGTTTCTTCCCATCCAGCTGTCCATTGTCTATGGTGTTTTTCTTCAAAAAGAACTTTTTCCTATATTATTTCACCCCTGATCTATACAACTACAGAAAGCCAGCGGATTCCTCTGCAAAGATACTGACCAACTGAGTTGCGCTTAGGCTTGAAGAAAGCAAACTTCATGTAGAGGGTCTCCCCACGCCTCAATTCTGTTCAAGCTGCACCATTACAAATCACCCCTGTGAAAGGGTGAGAAGCAGCTCTCTTCTGCTGCCAGCCAAGACACCGAAGTGGAGAATATTACTATACACAGCATAGAAAATGTTTCCTTTGGCAGCAGTTAAGAAAACGCTATTCTTCCTGTATACAGCCTGCATGCTCCTGCATAATAAAGAGAGCAATTGAACAGTCTTTTAAGCAGTTTACTGGGTCACATTTCTCCTGGACTGAGGCCAGTGCTCCCTTTATTCCCCAGTGCTGGGTGCACATTGCACAAATCCTTTACTGGTCTCAATCTTTATTTCTAACTGATGCTGACAGTGCCTGAAAACAGAAATATGAACCCTGAAATTACTTACAATGTAAAACATGCTTCCAAAGGTTGTTTAGGGCAAATTAATACACCCACTATCCTTGCTTCTTAGGTGGCCGAATGGCCACGAGAAGTGGAGCCTGTGCCCTTCAGCATCAACTGGCACGGATTTGTCCCAGTCAAAATCACACACGCTGTTCCTCAGAGGCTTGGATGAGAACAAGAAGCAAAGTGAAGGGTAGGATAATGTGAGAACTTGATTATGCAAGCCATTAAAGTTAATGGCACTAGTCATATGAGGACAAATTATGCCAGGGAGTATGGTTTTGCAGAAAAAAGTGCACTGAGGATAAATTGTACTTTCCAGCTAAACATTCGTGCAGCTTTCGAAGGCAGTCAATCCTCCCCCCACCACAATCAAGGAACCACATTTTCCAAAAAGCATATGATCTAAGATGCTGTGGGCAAGAGCCTGTGCAGTGGCACTGCTCTCCCCTTGGCAAAAGAGCTCAATGCCTTGAGACAATCATCTACTGCATTTAGCGGTTCTCTGGAGAACCGGCAAAACAGGGAGACATCAGGAGTTGCACAATCAGTGTCCAACACTCTCTGGGTCAACAGGAATTGCTAGGAAGCAATGCATCTTTTGCAAAAGAAAGCAATTTCTTACAGAAGAAAGTGACAGAAAATCTCCCCAAGCAAAAACTGCTCCCCTCCCCCCCCCCCCCAAAAAAAAAAAAAAGGAAAAAAAAAAAAAGGCAGGAGCATGAAGGGGCGGGGGGGAGAGAGAGGGAGCTGGAGACAATGACAAAGAGATATCCAGTTTTTGGAGAACTGTGTTTGCTGCCCTGGCTGTGAGAACCAGTCCATCCCTGGGCAGCAGCGCTGCAGCTCTCCCGTTCCTGGCACAGCAACCAGCACAGGACCCTGCTGCAGAGCCAGCCCCATCAGGCAGCACTGCCAAACGTTACCTGCCACAGCCTCTTCCCCCATGTCCAGGGAGGAAAGTGGAGGTACGGAAAGGATGCTGGATAGCCAAGCAGATCGGGAAAGAGGTAAAACACCTTGCATTCCTAAATTAGCCTCTTCTATATCTGAACACACGAGAACCACACAAAGGGCATAGAATTAAAAAGAACAAAACAACCGAACAAAACAAAGAACAACTATTTTTTTCCTTCTCCTTAGCTGATCTACTGGGTTTCCCACCTGTTTAACTGATAGGTCTTCTAGAAAAGTTATTTTCTCCATTTTTCTTTAATGATTCAAAAATTATTTTAAAAATAATTTAATATTTTAGTGCTCCAGGTACCAGAATTTAAGCAAAGCTCATCAGGAGCTACATTTCATCAAGCGTTTCCATAAACTGAGGGTAATAAATCTCTAGAGAATGGCCTGTGCACAGAAAGAAGAAAGGAGCTGTGCACATTAGGAATCAGCAGCAGTCGCACGTCTGGAGGAGGGCAGGAGGAAAAAAAGCTCTAAAACCCAGCTTCTGATTCAGCCATGGAAAATCAGCCTTCCCCTGCACGGTATCACAGCTGGCTCACGCTGGACATCTTGGGCTGAGGCGCTTCCAAGAGAATGTGCAACACAGCTCACTCAGGAGTGGTTTGCACAGCCGGCTGACTGGCAGAGTACTTGGTTTAGTGACTTTGCAAGGCAAACTGGCTTTCCCAGCCCAAGTCTGAGCACGCAAGACCTCAGCTCGGCCGGGTCAGTGAGCTGCCCCCTCACAAGCAGAAGGCATGCGTGGAAGGTGAAAACCCTGCAGGTCACAACCTAAACAGGCACAGAGGTACATTTGCAAAGTCTGGCCAAGAATTTCACTCCTCACACCCATTAGACTAACGGGCACAAGCGCAAGGCTATATTCTTATATTCTTCATGTTGCCCAGGCTTAGGCACTTTTGGATAATTCTGCCCAGAAGGACCATCTGGGACAATTTTAAATCATTTCAGATTTAAAAGCAAGAAGGGGAAAGTGAGGGGAAAAAAAGCAGAAAATGAAAAGGGGATAAGAGCCTTTGAATCTCTCCTATTAATAAAGACCCCAAGTAGCTTAATTTCAGGCCCAAGACCCGATTTAGTATGTAATAATAACACTGGCACTGTATTTTGTATTGTACTGGTGAAATGTGCCCTTTAAGGCGTTACTGAAAAGCCTCTAGGAAAGCCTCATGTTCTTGTTTTGAAGAAACTTTCAGCAGCTGATCCTTGTATTGAGGTAGCTATGCACAGGCTTAGCAAAATTATGTGCACTTTTTTGCTGATGCTCTTGTAAGGGCTGTAAACCAGCAGTGCACATACTTGCTTAACACCTCACCTACTACCAAAAAGGCAAATGAGCAGGGTTTTGCTTCTGCAAGAGGCCACGAGCCGGCAAGAGCAGCGGAGCAAGGTCCTGCCTGCAGCTGTGCTGACACCTCTGGAGGGCACCGAGCCCACCAGCTTCCACCAGGACAGCCAGCCAAAGGGGATGCTCTCCTCAGCATCCTTCTGCAACAGCCTCTTGGCTTGGGCAGCCTCAGAAGCAAAGGCCTCCCTTCTTGTGCCCTGCATGAGCAAGCAGCCATGGCGGCACCTTGAGCCAGAGCTCCCTCCCTGAAGTACCCCGAAGCTGGGAGAGCTCAGCTTTGAAGTGGCACCCTCCCAAAGACATTTAAAAACAGATGTTTGTCCAGGCAAGAGGTGGCACGACAGGTGCTTCGTGGGTCTTCTCATTGCTCCAAGTTACATTTTCGAGTCTCCCATAAGCCTCCCTTGCTGGGACCCCCACCAAAAACCTGGCTGTGAAGAGGCTGCAGCTGCGTGGGACTGCACTGATGTCTGGCAAAACCCCCAGCTCCAGGGCAAGGATGCAAAAACCAGAAGGAAATGTAGACACTGCACTACAGACACTTGCAATGTGCCATCTCTCTGCTTCGCACAGCAGCAGTTCAGTTCTGCAGTGCTCCTACAGCCACGCCAAACTGTGCCGACACTCTCCTTTTCTGCCTGTCCATTGGTACATCCCAACAGCATTTCTACAGTACCATCAGCAGTACAACAGTTGTTTCCAGAAGACAACCTGAGCCAGCCCAACAATTTTGACGTTTCCCACAAAAGAAGTGATTTTAACCACGCTGGGTTCGCTACAGGCAACATTCATATTTGCACAGGTTTAAACGAGCAGAGTTCAGTTTCCAGTACGTGTAGATGAAGCTGCGGTAAAAATTTAAGCTTGTGACACTTGTAGGAAGGAAGGCTGGGCTGATAAGTAGTGACTCAGACAAGCTGGCACTGAGGAGCAAGCTGACAGAACATTTAATTAAGAAATTAACTTTCTACTCTCTTAAATAAGCATTACAGTCTTGCAAACATCCAAGAATATAGCATTCAATTTCTACCTGGGAGGCTACGCCTGACGTTTTTCCAAGCCTCACTTCCCATTTTCCATTAAAAACAAGTTTACCTACTGCATCATCAGATGTTCTGCTGACAACACCACTTTGCTCTGTACACTTCTTTGTAGCTGCAGGGTGTATTAGCCAATTCCTCCGAGTCACTTGTAGCCTTGTCTCTCTCTATCAGTAGCACCGATTTGTGCGAGTGCCTGTTTGCTTGGCTGTCCTACAAGGTTTTCTGACTGAATCTCCTGATCCCTTTCTGAGCAAATAAAGAGTCAGGAGGCTTGCAGAAAGTCTTCTTCCCATTGGGAGATGCACTCAGCAAAAAAATCTTGGAGACCTTTTCCAGAACTGACTTGGAAGAAGAAAAGAAAAATGGACAGGAATAAGAAAGATCCATGTCTTAGCTTCATCCCTTTACAAAAATCTTAACCTTCCAAATCGGGGGGGGGAGGATTAACCAGTGCCAGTACTGACTGTTGAAGGCCATTTCCAGAAAACATACAACTTTGAAAAGAAGTGGCTAAAGCTACAAAAAGGCATCTTCACGTGCTAACCTGATCCATTAAGACACGATCAAACATCTGCCCAGAAGATTTGAACTCCTGTTCTGCTTTTTGGCCACTGTCTTTTCTCCCCTCCCGCACACAGCCCTTGCTTCCTTTATCAGAAAAAAATTTACCATTAGCAAATTCTAAGAGCTTTTAAAACAAATCTGTCTCATATTTCCTCAGCTAAGCCATTTGCAAGCACACATCTTCCTTTGGAGCATCTGCTCTTACAACGGCCAGTCCTCAGACACAATGGCCCCAATTTCTCCAGCAGCCAGAATAAATTATTTAGATAAAATAATGAGTGTCAACCACTTAACCAGCAGCTGGGTGCAACTCCTCCAACCAGCGTTCAGGCAGGTCCCTCGGGCCGGGACCCATATGTAACCCTTGCGAAAGCAAGCCACCTAACCATACACTTCCATCAGGAACCATCAGACATTTAATCGTAACTAACAGTTTGTGGAAGGAAAGGCAGCAATAGCGGGGCCAGAACACAATGGAAAGAGACGCTTCCCCTCTCTCCTGGGACAGGGAGCAAGAAGCAGAGATGTCCAGTGATTTGAAAGAGCAAGCGGCGGCCAGCCAAAGCACCTCGGGGAGTCCCTGTGCAATGGGGAAAAGATTCCTTGGCCAGGAAAAGCAACTTGGGAAGGAGGAACTTCACACCAGACAATGCTAATCCCAAAAGCCCTGATGGACATGCATTAGGGAAAGTAGGAAGAAATCCTGTCTCTCCTCCATATTCTCCAGGGCACTCTTTCCATCCTTCACATCTCAGGGCCCAGTGAACGCTTCCTCCCAGGAGCAATGGGCTTGCTTACCACATTACCATCAGCAGGAAAATCTGGGTTGTTTATTGTCCCTCTCAGGGAAGGCGATCCCGTATTAGGAAGATTAAGGTCAGCCTGTAAGCGCATGACACGATAATCTCCTGCAAGCGCCAACGGGGCTGTTACAGAGATGTGGCACACATCCTTCCCCGGCTCCACACCCGCAGACACCCGCCGTGCCAGCCAGCCCCCGCGCAGCTCCCACGCGCTCAGCTCGCTCCTTGGGTGCTGCCGGCCAGGGCATACCCCGCTATTCACCCACCATTAACATCAGGGAGATGCCAAAGCTTGCAACATCCACCTGGAGTCCTGCGGCTCAGCTGCTCGCCCTGCCATGCTGGACCACAAAGTATAGGGTCCGCATGACCTCCATGGGCTGCTGGACATCTCTAAACACCGCCCCCCCCCAATATTTCAGTCAAAATGTACCAGTGTTGCTTTGGCACCCCCTCCATCTTCCCAGCACCATGCAATATGCTCCCCTGTACCTTCTTACCAGCTTGTAAGTCAAGCTCCTTAAAAAAAATATTAGACAAATTACCATGGGAAAGTCATGAGTGATTCCAGTGAAGTGGGGGGAAAAAAATCTTTTATTTTCTCAGAATAGCAGCTGTTATTTCCCTTGTGAAGGAATAAACAACCTCTCTGTACATTTTGAGAGAGCAGGATAGGGACTTTTTAAAACTATTATTTACCTCATGAAACTGAAAGTGTAATTTAACTTCACACTGAATAAGAAAACTAAACATGAACCACAGTTTAAAGCACAGCAGCACCAACAGAAAAAAAAAACAACAACAAAAAAAACCCCTACAAACACCAAAAGACCCCAAAGGCCCAGCTCCCCAAACTTATTTCTTGCCCATAATACCACTTTACTGTTGACTTGGGAGAGACATATTAAGCTATTCGTAACAAGCCTGGTCAGAATCATTTTCTTCAACAGCAAACCAGCATTCAGGTTTCTGGATGCTCAATCACTGCAGCCTACAGCATTTCTAGTATTTTGCAAGCAAAGCCACAGAATTCCACTTGCACACTGTCCCAACAGGAGGCCTTACACTGCAGGAACTGCCCAACATGCAAACCGGGCACACCATTGGCAGGCAATACCATGTCCAGGTACCCACTCTCTGAATCCCCTTGACACCTGTGGTTGCTTTATTTCTTCGATAACCGACGGTTCCCACCCTACTTAGATCAACCTCTTCATCATCCCATCTCCTGCTGCCTCCATTCGCCGGGGAGACTCCAGCCCGTAGCTCTTATGCACCCAGGGGACTGCAGCACTGATTTTTAAGCAAGCATTATCACTCTCACTGTTGTTTCACGAGTGAGCAACAGCTTTGAACACTTGTCTTCCCTTCAAACACTTAATTGCTTGATGTATTGAGAAACTACCTCTTAAAATTATTACGCAGCTCTGTATCACTAGACCTCCATCTCCCAGCATCAGAACATCATGCACAATCAAGTCAAAGGAATCTTTTATCATGGCATCAGGAAGGAAAGGAGTAAGTTCCCTATGGATTAAGAAAACTGCTCTTACGCAGTGAACTCAGAATGGTTGGTACTTTTTGTCTCAACCTTTCTTCTTTAGAGCCAAAAGCATTTTTTCCAGACCTGCCTGGTACTTATTTTCCACCAGAACCTCAGGTGAGGAAATCACTATGTTCATTCTCAAAATCCCAGCCTGAGATTTTGTACCTAAAACAGAGAAGGAAGAAGATAGCCCTCAGTGTGGTTTTGGAATCAGTGCAAATGCAGTTAATATTAAAGTAAGAAAACCTTACTAAGTAAATCTTTACATTATTAAATCCAACCTGTTCTGATTCTTCTTTTCGAATTCCCTTTCCTATTTCCCCTCTAAGCTAGCAAAGCCAGCTAGAAAGATCAGTCCATTTGATGGAGCACAACAGTTGGCATTCAGTGTACAAGAGCAGGCCCTCCACTCCCAAGCCCCTCCTGTTTCCGAAGGTCGTGGTAAGACGCCGGGTATACCAAGTATCTGCTTAGCACCAATCTCAATGTCAAAGTTTCTTTTAAGATTCACTTCCTCCAGAAAACGATGAGTTCACTCTACCAATGGTAGCTCAAAGTCCAAGCATCACACAGAAAAATACATGGATGTCAAGTGAAAAAAGGAACGGAGCCCCCTTGGAGAGAATCACAGCAACTGCTGAAATATTAATGAAGCTCTTTATTTGAAAGAGTCTAAAAAGGACTTTGAATAATGCATTGCAAGCAACGGTACATCAGCATTGGCTTTTTTATGCGAGAGGCAGCTGGCATTTTAAAAATAGACAACTTTCAGCTTGATGGGGGTAGCTTACCAGCAGAGGAAATTATCTACAAATGCACCATCATTTAAGGGAACAAAGCAGATAAACAAGCAGAGCACAAAGAAAGTTTATTAGTACAAATGTTCTGAAACAGTCCTCTGCTGTCAGCACAGGCTTGCCCACCATAAGCGCAGCTTCGCTATTATTGGGCATCTCAACATATTCTGTCCCTTACTGTCACCAGTAAAGTCTCTTTAAGCAATGGATATGGTCTAGCAAAGATCTAATGATTTGCTCCTGTAAACAGAAGAGATGCTCTGACCTACCCCTACAGCTCATGAATTTCTGAAACTTATTTTTAAAAATAGGATTATTAGTGATACTGGCTTTCTAATTCAATAGAAGAAAAATAAGTGGGAGAAAATGGCATTGTAATAGGAATGGAGTGGAAAGTAAGAACCTTGGAGCCTGCTCAGCTGTACAGCGAACAGGACATGTGGGTCCTCTGGCTTTAGGATTACTCTAAAGGCCCCACTCCCACAGCACCAACACCTTTAGCAGCAGCACGTTAAGCAGCTGCATGCAACGCAGCCAGTGAACTCCTTGGCACGTTTGGGGTTTCAGTGTTTACACTTACTAACGGCAACATGACTGACAGACAAAGACGTTGCTGGCTTTGTGACAAGTCCCCCAGAAGGTGACATAAGTCCTTGCAGCCAGAGATGTTTTCTAAGTATATACGCTCCCTTTCCTATGCAGCCAGGATATAAAATGCAGTTTTAAAATACACGAGCACATCCAAAGGTGTAGGGCTTGATTCAAGGCACAGATGCCCTCCTACCTCGCTCTGCCTGCACATTTATGTGGCTAATGGCCAACGCCATTGGCACCTTTCTTTTTCAGTGGAAGCACTGTGAATCTTAGTGCCACCAAGCGCCACAACATTATGAAGCTATTTGACAAAGGGGCTGACGGGAGTTTTGCAGCCACCTGACCAGAGGACTCTCTCTTCTATCTCAACAGTCTCCTGAGACACACTGATCCCACAGACCAGCCTGCTCCCAACCCACTTCCCTCTTTGCGCGCCCCCAAAGAGCGGGGTCAGTGGGGCAGCAGATCCCCAACCCAAGGCATGGGGAACTGAAAGGAGAGTAGAGAGGAGCATGATTCAACCCGGCAGCAAATGCTACACACCTAGTGCTACAGCGTTTTAGAGTTACCTGGTATCACGTACCCACAGAACGGCACTACTCCCATAGTACCGATATATTGCCCATCATTGCATGTATATAGGCATGCACTACTGAAGCAGGCAACCTTGGGAAAAGTGAAATGTCCCAGAAAGCAAGTGCACAGGGCAATAAAACAGCATGCCCTGCCAGCTCCAGCTCCTCTACCATCTACCAGCTTTATTCTACCCAGCCACTTATTTTACTGGCCATCACGTGACTGGTTGGTCACCTCAAGCAGCAGTTTCCCTTTGCCCTTCTCTTCTCCATTAACTTTTACTTTCCCCCTCTATATGTCCCCCTCCTCCCTTGCCATTAACCCACCCCTTCTGCTCTTACATCTTTGTCTGCACAACGAAATTCATCAGTTGTGGGTGTCCCCATTTCACACAGCTAGAAACAGGCAGCCAACAGCACTAACATCCACACTCACGCCTGGCAGGAGAAGCTGTCTGAAGGAAGAAAAGCCCAAAGGCAAGAAAGGACGAACCACCGCCCCAAAGGCATTACATGGTATCATGGCCTTACAGAAAATTCCAAATGGCATTGGGGGATGAGGGCAGGGGAAGGAAGGGACACCCAATGCAGCCAGTCTCCTTGCTCCCACCCTGCAGCGGGGTGGTAAGCAAAGGGCTGCTTCCCCACCGCAGCTGCCTGGCACTCTGAGACCCGCAACATCGCTGCCTCTCGCTGGAGGATGACACATAAGCACAACATGATGCAACCCTGGGCTTGACTTGTTTGTTTTCAAAGCGAGCTTTGCCTTGCCTGGGCATGGGAGGAGACACTTGGTCACTGCTCACACCACAGGCAGTCTGCCTGTCACACCACCGCTAGGGAATACCTGCCCCATGCTGTCGATACTCACGCAGCAAGTGATGGTTCATCTATTCACAGAGGGACCATACTGTCCGGGGGGGTTAACTATGAGATGGCAAGAAAAGTTTTTAGGGCTTGCAGTCCAGTTTGCACTCTCGACGTCTCTGTGCGTGCTGGTGCCTTGTCTGATACCATTCCCTCCTGCATCAGCACGTGCTGCACCAAAGTTTATGCTTTCACAGTCCCCTTTGCACTTTTATTTTCCATTTTCTCACCTCTCCTCACTCTCCCCCCTCCTTTTATTAAGTGCAGTGCAGCCTTGGTTTCTTCCCCTGCACGCCACTGAACATAGGAAAAAAAAAAAAGACCAGTGCATCTCAAGGGCAGAGCAGGGACTTGAGTGAGAGGGTGAGCAATGCCGCCCAGGGCACCGGGGAGCGACGGCAGAGCGGCTCAGCCTGGGCACCCAGCAGGGCAGGCAGCTGCCGCCCGGCCGCAGGTGCCGAGGAGGGCAGGGCAGGCGGCCGTACTGAGCGTGCACAGTAAATAACCACGGCCTCATCAGGAAAGCATTACAAATCCAAGACACAGCTGGTATACAATGGATTTAGCATGGCTGTGCTATTCAGTGTTGTATAAACCCCCCTTGCCCCATGGCTGGACCCCCTGCCACCGCAGCATAGTTGTCCCCTCCCTGTGTTAGCAGCATCCAAGAGGCAAATCCCCCCCAACAACGTAACTCTCCAAAAATGCTGAACGAGGGTAAAATCACAGGGAAAACAGGCTACAGTGAGTTCTCGGACCCCCGAACTGTACCACAGTCTAAAAGCCCCAGCAACATTTGGACTCCTGATGAGCTGGGTAGAGTTTCAGATAGAGGGAGCCTGCAGAGGGAAATGCAGGTTCATCTAAACCAAACCAAAATCAGATGATAAACCTTTAAACTGAGTGGGGAAAAAAATAATAAAAAGAAAGAGAGATTATTTCACCAAGAGTTTTTAAAAGAAAGGCAACAGGGAAGTGCAAAACCACAGTGTTCAGGATGATGCATTCTCTGTGGACCAGGTCATAAAATCTCTGCAGCCCCAAGCTGTGGCCAGGACAGGACCTGGCAGAACGCAGAGGGGAAAACCCAAAGAGAATTCTGAATAAATTGTCCCATTTAAACAGGACAGGGGAAAATAGGGAACCAGAACAAACGTATATACTTTTACACAAGATGGTGGAAGTGTAAAACATATGATTCAGACTAAGGTAACAGGGACTGAAGTGTCTCGTTTTAACTGAGGATGCCAACACACTAGCAGCATCAGGAACCCGGTGAAAGGGAGGGAGTAATGGGGATTCTTTAAAAACAAGCTACTCGTTACCTAGGAAAGAGAGACTGGATCATATCGGTGGGGGAATAGCACTGCCTTAGCAATGTGATGACCAAAGGTAGCCATGGCCATCAGAGAAGCCAAAGAAACCCACTGCCCTTCTCCAAAAGAATGATCCCAAAGCATGGGAGCCTGTCTGAAAGGAAACTAAAGAGAACAAACAGTCCTAAAGGTGATACATTTGAGGGATGTGGGAAGATTGCTTAAACATATCCATCTGGAAGTACAGAGCAAATAGTACCTGCCAGAAGAGGCATCAGAAAGACCCAAGGCAAGCTGCTGCCATGAAACAGCTGTCTGATGACCACTGATGACCTTTGTGGCTACCCTTACATCCAAAGACAAATGCTACAGGTCCATCCCTCACATCCCACTGGCACCAGGGCTGTGTCCTGGGCAAGCTTCATGGCAGCTGTCTGGGAAGGGACCACCTGACGGGAGAGAGGGAACCTGCTGGTTAGCCAAAAAGAAGTATTAAGAATTGGATAAATGTTTTGCTGCTTTATTCTACCAGCACATAAGCTAGAGGCATCAGAAGCAAAGCAAATTTTGGACTTCAGGGTCACTTCCAGGATGTTCAATATTATTGTTGTTGTTATTATTACTATTATTTAGGTTAGCTATACATACAAATACCATTTTATCATTAGGCATTTCAGGACAAACTGTTCACCATTTGTCTTTCTATTCCTGAAGCTGGGAGCCTCAAAGGTGCACCCAGGTGTGCTGTAGAAACACTGGCAGGTACGTCAGGATCAAGGACGTATAAAACTTCAGTAGTGTGATATTTGTAAGTAACTATGGCACTTCATAGAGATTTCAAAACAAATGATGCTAGAGTTTTTCTTCCTTCAAATATCTTTCTATGTCATCAGAGATCAAGTTACCTAAATTCTTCCCATTTTTCTAGATGAATCATCTTTCACATATTGTTTGCTGGAATACAAAGCATAGTAAAATCTTCTGTCTTTACAGGCATTCTCACTTCCCCTGCCCAGTTTGAAATACGCATTAGTAATGTCAAAATCCACATCTTCCTACAACAGGAACCAAGTGCAAACCTTTACACTTTATAGTTATCCTGTGATTTTCTTGCCAGTTTCAAAGTCAGGTGAAATGTTCATGGTTCACTGTAACAGACCTCAACAGTGAGCTAGAGAAAAAGCCAGCAACAGACAGTGTTACGACACCAATATCCTCCTTCCTAAGCAGGTAATGAACTGTCTTTTCCTCTAGCAGTGCTTGCCAAGCCCACGCAAAAGGAACCTGCCAATTTCTATCTATCTGGAAGGCTGACTTACGAGGTCGAAGTATTATTATAAAGATCTTTTTGCCTGTCAACTTGTGATATACACACAGATCTTTGAAAAGGAAAGGTACTACATTTAAACTCTGGCGTGAAGTTTAATGAGGAAGGTGGTGGTTAAATTAGGAATCTGTGTAAGCTATACAGCCTTTACCACAATTCTTAGGTAACGTCTCGTGTCCTTCAATAATGTATTTTATATATAGCAGCCAGGGTATGAGCAGCAACCAAACTAGTACACGGTAAAACAGGGAAGCACTTTCCCTGCCATCCAGCTCCTGGTCTTCCCACCAGAACAAGGAGGGAAAAAGCAGACTCCTGACTGGTATGAGGAGACCTGACCTGGACCAAATTGGTTTGTTAGTGGCTTTCTGCCCCCTTTTTCCTCTCCAGCCCTCTAACAAATTAATGAGCTGTTTCTCAAGAGCAGAGCTCAAGGAAGGAAGCACAAGGGAGAGTTAGCATTAAATACTTTTATCCCTTCAGCAGCTTAGGTACAGAAGCAGGTGCTCCACCCTTTGCCATCCTCCAAAGGTATGCCATGGCGCTCCATCACAGCGCTAACAGAGAACAGGAGAGCCGGAAAAGCCTCAGCTGTCGCCTCCACCAAGGGTAACTGCATTTGACCATTTTGCACAGTCATGTATTCTGTGGCTCCTGGAGCAAGTGAGGATAAACTCATCTTTTCTTCCCCTGACAGACCAACAATGTCCCATCTCCACAAACGAGACCATCGGTGAAAAGGCAGGGCACAGGACTGGGGCAGCCATTTACACCCACTGTTCTGAAAATATCCTGCAGCAGTCCTAGCTCTCACTGGAGAGGCAACCTCATCTGAGCTCTTAACCTGGTCAATTCATAAGGGGACTCACGTCACATCAAAGGCTTTTAGTCCACCATGAGCAAAGCCCCTCTGACATTCTAATGTCAAACGTGTGGAGAAGAGTCACTAGCACGAGCAGGAAAGTTTGGGAAGAAAGCTGACAGAATGAGGGAACTTTGTGGTGGAATCCTGTGACCACCTGGAAGAGAAATTTCTGAAATATCTCAGCGCTTCCTGGGAAATTCGGCAGAAGGCAATATGGTCACATACACTGAAGTGACTGTGTCAAGGAAAATGACCTTCTATGGAGGAAAACGAGTTCACAAACACAGATCGGCACAAAGAAGGCTTTAATTGCCTTTGGGATTACTTTAATACCAAATAAGGCAAAAGATGCTTTAAATGGAGGGAAAGCGGTTTCCAAAATAAGAAGTCTCACGTTAATTTGGCAAGAGGCTCCAGATGTATACCCTTGTGTCTCTCTCTTTCTCGAATGACCAGAAAATCTTCTAAGTGAGCCCATGCAGAATTTGGCTTTACTCTAGACTCAAGCAAGTGTGTGTACATGGAGCAGGGGGAGAGAAGGAGTTTTCACTGCTTTACTTGGTTTCCTCTTCTCTCCCAGGGCAATTCAGAGGCAGTCCTCATGGATCTTTTCATAACACATTGCCAGCCTTTTCTGCTTATGCTCAGAAGACAGACACCAAGACAGCAGGAACTACTGTCTTTGCAGTGATGTAGCACTATGAAAGTGCAACTTTCGTAAGCCAAGTTGTGAGACAAATGCTTCCTGGTCAGGCTGAAGAGAAGTGTCTTCCCCTTGCTCAGCTGCCCAAGGATAAGGTCTCAGCCTGACAGGATCACCTTAGGTCATCTTCCGCATCATTCTCTTGGCACTTGTAATGTGTTTTATCTACTACTCCTGCTGTTGAGAAAAGAAGTCAGAACATTACATCATCCCATGGTTGACATAAGCTCTAGTTACCTTACAAGAAGCAAGGACTGCTTAGCCTCTGTCCATCCAGGGGGAAGGAAAAGGATTTAAGTTCAGAACTGTGGCAGAGGGAGAACTGAATGAAGTGTCCTCTTCTAAACTGCATTTGCAGGGGAAGCTCCTAGGACAACAACAACAACAAGAAAAGAAAAAACCCACGAAATGAAGATTTTTCCCATGTCTGACAGGGAATTTTTCAGTAAAAATTTTCTCACATTTTTATTCGTGTGAAAAAGGACAGTTTCCTGCCTCCCAGATACGTAGTTTCTTAGCATTGAGACAGATACCAATATATAGTATAAGAGCCCTCTGAAAGGCCTGATGTACCAAACCACAATCACACAGCCACCTCTAGGATCTCTTGGCCTTTGCCTACGGGTGCCTTGACAAACATCCAACATAATGCAGTACACAAAGCAAGCTGTAATTTCAGCGGTTGCGGCTAAGCCTTAGCCACCTTAGCAGAATCAAAGATTTACCTCCATAGACCGTGTTTAAGATCACAGCTTTCTTCATCCACGCTTTTTCCCGGCCCCCTTAGAGGTGTGCCTACTGCTACAAATGAAAACCAAGCCGGAGCGTGGAGGATGCTGCCAGCCCAAGGTTAAGAAGAGATGGCCTCAGAACCGGAGCTCTGCAAGGCAGCCACTTTCTGACACACCCCCCTCTCCTTTTCGGCCTTTTGCCCATCATGGTATCTAAGCATTTTAGTACAGGAGCAAAGCTAGCAGGGGAAAAACTGGTCCAAAATGTCTACGACAAATTCCGGTTTTCCTCCTTCAGTTTTGCATTAGTTACTACATTTTAAGGCCATCCTGTGGTAGAGCATAGATGGAAGCAAGATTACATAATGGAACTGGCTGCTCTCTTCTGTATACTTTCTCACACAGTTCTTTTGATTACAGGATAAGCTAAAAAAAGAGAGAAAATCAGCAAGCACAGCACTTTTATCCAAGAAGGGGTATAATTTCAATATTATTGATATAGCCCAACATGAACCACATATGTTAATTTTCAAGTATGCCACGACTTGGAATAAAGAATACCAAAAATGAGATTTCCACAATTCCAGTGCCAGCTGTGCTCCCTACTGGGAAACATTCATGATGCAATCCAAAACACATATGTAGATAACACTGGCTCCTACTCCTATGATCCTTCCCAGCCTAGCTAGCATGGGCCATCTGTTACTGCTTAGCAGGCAGCCCCACTGCTGCCTGCAGATACTAGATTGTTACTACTTAAATGAGAAGGATGAAATAAACTGCCAGCAAAAATGGCATTAAGAAGTCTTTCCTAAGCAACTCATAATTTACAATTTGAAAAGTGTATTTTAAACTGCACTACACAAGGTGATTACAGATAACCAAAGCATGAACTATGCCACAGGCCAGTCTCTGTCTCTACATGATACCACTTAGGGAGAAGGAGAAGTGGGAAACAGAAATCATGCTGTAGCTTACCTGAAAATTCTCTTTTTTAGGTAGCAAGGTCTGGGAATGCCAGAGAAAACAATGACCTTTTGCTGAGTCCCTGCTGAGCCCTTTCCCCTCTTGTTCACCAGACCATATAAGAGGTTAAGAATAAAACAGTGACTGCTCTGAACTGTTCTGCTCTGCTCCCAGCCTGACCAACTGAGCAATAGCTGTTATAAGTGATGTTAGGATAAAACTGCACAGGGACCATCAGAAAAAAAACAGCCTGCCATTCACCCAAACCCGCTCAGCTTCAAGATGCGTACTAAGATGAATGGCCACTTCTTTCCTTGAGCTGTCGCCGCCTACACCCACCAAACAACAAAACACACCTTAGTCTACCGCTAATGAAAAACCTTAATTTAACTCTGACACAGACCCAAGGGCATCCAGCATTAACTTCTTCCAGCAGGGCCTTACTGGGATGTGGGAGAAAGCACAGACCTACAGTACGGGCTCCAGAATAGGCTCTCAGCATGAACAAACTAACTCCCTTCTTCTTGAAGAAACCCCCAAACTAAATGCTTCCTCCAAGCAATAAGTTACCTGAAACCCTTATCTTCACAACCTGTGCTAGCCTTAAATGGCCGCTTGGGAAGCCCACTCTGTCCTTCCCAGCACAACTCAGCCTCAGCCCCAGTAGATGCTAGTGTACTTTTCCTGTGCTAAAGCAGACTCCTGAAAGCTGCCATCCCCCCATGGACTGTACTTTGTAGCTGCCCAATTAAAATTTAGCGAAGAAAACTGCTAATAAGTCTTTGCAGCTGTCATAACATCCACTGCACGAGTAATCCTTCTTTAGGAAGAAGTCAGTCCAATTCCTAGGGGCACCTGACAGTCTCACTCAGAAAATCCAGCAGAATCCACAAATCACAAAATTCTGCATACTGGTCTTTACCCAGAGCTCAATGTTAGCAAAATCCTTCTCCATATCTTCATGTCCGCAGCAGGGTAAAAGTAAGCAAACTAGCTTGTTCTCGAGGTCAGCAGTTAAACTTGATCCTGCTTGCTACAATTGGTACATACCATGGAGGTAACAGATCACTGACACTTAGCACAAAGAGGATGAGGACATTCTTAAGCAGGCACACTAAGTTTCCTTCCTTCAGGGTAAGCGTGTCAACGTGCTTGGTCCCCAGCCAAATGATCTTTCAAAACAGAGGTGGATATCCACCTACAGAAATATGCACTTATTTCCTTGAAGGAAAACTATCCCTCTATGCCCTGCATGAAGGGAAATTTTTTTTTTCCCCACAAAAGGGCTTGCCTGATCTATAAAGTCAGGAAAGTTGCCTAGATCATTCCCAGCTGTGGAAGCCCACTGACCTGGGGGCCTGCTGTCACGGACCGGCAGCTCTGCTCCCGCTTCCAAGCTATTGGGTAACCTGAAATGCTTTTTCCAGAGCATTGTGTATGCAACTTCAGAATAAAGAAGCATCACGGTCTACCAACTTCATAGCTCAGACACAGCTAGCTGCTCCCTGCAATGATCTCCTTCCACTAGCAGTATTCATTACACTTCTCAGAAATATTCCTGTACTCCACAAGCTACCTTAACAGCAGGTAAAATGCAATTTTTATTTCAGCTTGCTATTCCTGCAATTGAAATAAGGTGTCAAAGTGAGTGCTACAATGTAATAATTATTACAGTCAGGTACTTAAAATAACTGATTCACAACTGCATCAAATTTGACCAAACTGTTCCTTAGACATATTGCTTGACTTGCATCCATGTCTCTGTCTATAAATGGGCAAGCCAACTATTCTTTTTTAAGGATTACCACTGGTAAATAAATCAGAAGACACAGTTTTCCCATAAGTAATTACACAATGCTTCTTAAGAACAACAGTATCTGAAGAACAGAGAAAACATAATACACAACTGTAAATGTGGTAAAAAATCCACCTTTATCGACACACAGGGAGCAGCCAGGCTCCATTTTTTTCTGATTTTAATCCAAACAATGTGCACTCTGCCATACCTTCTCATGCCAGCCATAACACTCAGCATCTATTCATCCACCAGCTGATGCACGTGTGATCTCGCAGTACACTATCTCATCAACACACCTATAGATCGAGTCTTCCGCTCTCACGTTCTTTAGTTTAGGCTTTGTTTTTATAGAAGCTGCAAAATTTTAAATGCAATTCTACCCCTTTTGGGGTCCATCTAAGCTTCAGTGAAACAACCACGCTGGAGGAGCGCACGTCTTCTTGTAAAATGACATTGTGCTACAAAATCAAAGGGCAACCAAGTCTAGAGAGAGGAGGCAGAACTTAACAAGTCTTCTGTCTTGACAGAGGAAGGGAGAAAAGGTTTAACCTGCTGAGATATCCAGGAGTGATAAACCCTCCCAGTCCCAACTCTGTGGGAATTCTGTGGGATCCAAGCCAGAATAACCTTCTGTTTCACCAAACCTGAATATTAAGCATGTGTGAGTTTCAGTGAAACAATCAGCTGACAGCGTAAGAGAGTCTGGTCATATATGGTTCCCACCGATTTTAAGCAGAGCAAGATGACTTTGCAAGATACTTTATATGTTTCATACGGACAAAGCTCAGTCCACCCACATGCACTCATCAACCTCAGCTGATTTAATTCTTCTTAAAATGTCTTTTTGTACCATATCCTTTTGCTTACCAGTATTGCACTAACATCTGACATAGAGCAAATATGCTTTCAGAAGGCAAATGTTGCTGCCACACAGACTCAGGCTTGGGTACACAACTGATCGGCTGGTGAATGGTACTAGAAGAAAAACTGGTTAGCTGTCTGTTTCTCACTGATGAGGCAGCTCTTATTTTTATATTATAAATAGCTTGATTGATTGCCTAAGAGCAAAGACTTAGCATGAAATTCTTCTTGATATCCTTCAGATTTAGAGGTCTGCCATCTTATGTATTTTACATATTCGATGGTGCTGGAAAAAACAGGAAGTCGTTTTGGTCTAATACCTGGCATGAAACTGCAAAGCCAAGCACTTCATGAAATTAAAGAATAAATCAATGAAGTGGTTGTGGCTCAGTTATATTCTTGATCTTTTGGGGACTGCACTGCTCTAGGAAACAGCCCAGCTCCTTGCTTTAATACTGGATATTCTTCAGGCTACAGGGATTAATCCTGTCTGCTCCCCTGGCAATCTGAGGTCAGCGAGCGAGGGGAGGGAACACTTTAAATCTGATACTTCTGTTAAAAAATAGCTATGGTGCAGCGTGCTCAGGTTTCCCTACGGCAGGGACCGGGTTTGTTTTGTGTTAAAGAGCACCCGTTTCTCTGCATATCATGCCAGCTCACAGAAACTGAGGCAACCTTTCCATATCATTTTGAACAATTTCACTAGCTGAAAATGCTCTCTCCCACAGATGTACCTATTTTCAGTACAACCATCTTTCACGTCAGAAAGCAACTAGCTGTTGCTTACAAAACACAAAACTCCTGGAAGTGGGAGGTTTTATTTTTGTTGCTGGTTTCAGTTGAAAATAACGCAATTGCTGGATGAAATACTCGGTTTACTGCCACACTGGTTGGTCTGGCACATCTCCTGCAGCTTGTAATTTCACAGGCCAATGAGTACAGCGGGACAGCCCACCCCACGCCTGCCGGCCCCAGGGCAGACCCCGGCGGTGCTCTCGCCCTGGCCAGGTGGCTGCCGGCTGACCCCTGGCCATGGCAGGGACCACCTCAGATGGAGCAAGGGCCAATGGTCCTGCCTTGCATGCCTCTCTACTGAGCGTGCTGCAAACATGGCTCAAGGTGGGTGAGCTCAGCGCTGCACTGAGCTGCCCTTTCCATGCTGGGAGGATGCTCAGCAAAAGCATCACTTTGAAGAAGGAAGACCAAAGGGGAAAGATTTAAAAAGGAGTATTTTTCCATATGAAATTATTTGCCTACAAGGCCACGGGCAAAGACAACAGTTACACCGCGCTGCCAGCAAGAGTTTCGCACAAACACTCTGAAAGCCGCACAAAGATCCTGCACATACTCAGTAAATACAGCAAGGCCTTGCCGCCTCCTAGAAAGGCTGTACATAACCCCAGTCTTACCTGCCATGACAAAAACAAACCTGTAATGCCATCCCCATGAACTACATGCTTTTTCTTTTTGAAAGGTGTAACCTTCTGTTAGTAAATCCTGATGCAATCCCTTTGCATCATCCCGTTTTATGAGAACAGGCAGCAAGGAATACACTGGGGCTTGGCTTGTATGTTCCAGGAAATAATACTGAAATTCTCCTGACAGCCAGCTCCCCAACATCTTGAGGTCCTGATTCTTTCTTTGGGAGTTTTTAAACTGCACTCGCATGTGAAAAAAAGTCTGCAGGCGATGCATAGATGGTCTGTAAGTAGTTCTGGCAAAGGAGAGATCAGTTTAAGCCTCTAGGTCATTTGACCTGCATAATTTAACTCAGCAGTTTTTCCTGAAGTGTACTGGAAGAGGAACTCGGTCCCAGATAACACACAAGCTAATCACAACATTAGCTAGCAACTCTAAACTGGGTCTCCTTCAAATGACTCAACTACGCAGCTCTGCTGAAACCTAAACATAGTATCAATGACCTGTAAATGGAGAGAAAGTTTAAAAAAAAAAAATCTCAAAACATGCAATAATATAAGCTGCTGGCTTCCTCTAAGACATTATTTTACAGGTAAATTGAATCACACTCTGTCTGCAATCAGTGCATTCTGCAGAGCAGTAAGTCCCAGCTGCACCAGTAAAAACGATCCCAGCGATGAGACGCAGCCATCAGGGAGAGCATCGAGGTACTGAGGGTAACCTATCAGCATTTCTGTTTCCTCTTTGTTTTCAAAGGGAAACAGAAGCGACATGTGCTTAATTATATTATCATTCCAAGCCTAATTAGAGCCACTTAGATGTCAAGTACTATTGAAGCGAACTGCATTCAGGAGGATTGAGTTTCCACCTTTTCTTCTGTTACTACCTGCCTGGAAAGTGTCCTCTCTTATATCTTAACCTATTCTTGCAAGAATAAAAGCCAGAACTTTCCTGACAGGTTTCTGGTGTTTTGACTGTCTTCTGATGCAGCGGTGGCAACAGCAAGTTGTAATGAAAATGCTTTGGCCAGGAGACTATTAGGGAACACAATGGAAATCATGGAATCTTCTCCCCTCCCATTCACCACAGGAAATTTGCAGCAATCCTCAAGTCTCAAACAGCTTTTGGAATTGATCTGCTCATGTTTCCAAAATTATATAAAATGACCTTCATATTTTCTTTGGTGAAGTCAGAGTAGAGCATCTGGACAGCCCCAGGCAAGCTGCACACTGTCAGGCACCTTTGCACTACCTTCTAACATGGACAAAAACCCCAATCCAGGCGTACATCCTTGCAGACTGCATGGGCCTGCAGACCCCAGGTTCCCCATCTCTGCTATTGACTTTCAACTCTGGTTGAACCCCAAGCCCCAGATATGACTTTGAAGCCAACACACTTTATAGATCTTCAACAAGGCAAGCCTTGGTTCTGCCTAATCGGACTGATTCAAAACATGCCATGACACAACCCATGATGCCATAAACTGGCCTAAGTTTCAAGTCCAGCTACAAAAAAGAATATCAATATTACCTGGCACATTCAGGAAATTCCTGTTTCATTGAAAACTTCTTTCTTTTAGGATTTCCCAAATCACCAGCAGTTTTCATCCCCGAGAGGTCTACCTCCATCAAAAATTTCAGGTTTGGATATAGCTCCCATTTATTTTTTTAAACATACTAAGATGAGCACTCTTTCATCTTCGGTTGCCAAAAATGCTGAAAGGAATTTTCTAAACACTTCAAAGTTGGTGCCAGATGGAGACCAACCAATTGGAAATTTTGTCTAAATGATAAATGTTTTAAACTTACCAAAGGATTAAATCAGCATGGCCTAGCTGAAACTTCAGTTGCAGGGAATGTACTTAGGTCCTTGCAATAAGAATAATTTCTAGTGTGCTAGGGGTGTGTTGTAAACATACTTTGCTGGAGGAGTACAGTGCAATTTCCTGTTCCCATGTACTATATTATATTCTCTGAAGCGGTACCTGTAATCTGGTCAGGAACAAGATCCTGAAGAACTTGTTAGCTTCACTGATAACTTCAGTCCTGTGGCATCAGCAGGTCTGAGCTGCTCATTTAGATCCAAATGCATTAAGGCACTGCGTGGTTGTAAGGGTCATGCAGCAGGGGCTTCCTTCACTTCCCAGTTTTAGTGAAATGTAAGCTCTCCTCTTCCTTTGATGTCTACAGGGTTTCACCTCTCCTCTCCTCTACTACTTCTCTGCTGCACCATATAAGCATGCCAACCTTTTCCTCAGGTCTGCTCCCAAGATCCACAGATGTTTGCAGATTAAGTGCATTGCCTCATTATTCACACCATCACATTCTCCTAGCAAATAAACTCTTTAAAAAACCCACTTGAATGTAAAAAAAAAAATATTTCAACCTGATCCATCCAAATGCACGTGCACCCCAAACCAGACACAATTTTTTCTAAAAGCTCACGGCAAATAACCCCAAGAAAGAAACGATGCCAAGACACAACTTCAGCCTTCTGCCCAGCCCAGGCTGCTCCACAGAGTCCTCCTGCCTTGTGGCGTATGCAGCCTGGTCTCCGGGAGGGGGTCACCATGGGCGCCGCACAGTGACCAGCCACCACCTGAACTCAGCAAGGCAATTCAGGGAGATGGGAAAAGCAAAAAATGGAGAGGGAAGGGGAGCTGCTTGCTTGTTTTCAGGATTTTAGCACTGTCCCCAGAACCATACAGATGAAAAAAGAACATCTGGAAAAGATCTTGCAAAACACTACATGGAAATTACAGCAGAATTAACACTAACAGCATCGCTTCCAGAGCTCCAAGAACAAGCTCAGCTATGAAATAACGATAATCCAGTAAGACACGAGCATGCCATGCTTCAGAGTCCCTTTAGTACAAGAGAAATTTAAATGCTTCCCTCTCATAACCCAGAACTGTTATAAAGACAGAACATATAAACCATCTGCCCACCACGGTGAAAGAGAGTTAAGACAGAAAGAGGCCTGTTCTACTGATGTGAAGGCTCTATTCTCAGAGAGATGATTAAACGCTAATTAATAGTGATGAGCCTAAAGAAATAACATTATGCAAATAAAAATGGCCTTACAGTAACTGTCATCTGCTCCCTATAGTCCCTGTGGAGTCTTGTATTTTATTCTAAAGATTCAGTCACCTAGGTTTGCAAGACACTGAGGTCAACAGGATTTTCACCCACAAATCTGGTGGATGCAGAACAGACTCAGTACTACAGTAAAGCTAGCATCTCTGTAACAAGTATCACTGGACTTAAAAAGCATGTGAAAGATTGAAGATCTTTCTGCAAGCTCACATGCACAAAGAGCCTTTCTAGATATTCATCTATTAACTCATTGGCACATAAATCTATAGGACAGTTGCAACAACCGAAGAAACGATGATAAAAATCCAGAGATGGAGACAACTAATGGTACCAGGTAACCTAATTTACCTCCCTGACAGCAGAGGGAATTGATAAATAGTCACATAATCAGAGATAAAATCAGATTCTTGGATCCATTTTAAATTCCCTTGGTTTACCTCTGATAATTGCCTCCATTTCCTTGACGAACAAGGCTGGTATGAACCAGCACCCAGGAAAAAGGACTGCACTGCCTTCTCGATGGAAAAGTGCTAACAATGCCTTCCCAGCACCTTCCCTAGAATTTATATTTACACTGTTTAGGCCACACAACTGGTTGCTTAGAGCAGAAGTGAATGCTAAATAGCCAAAGTGTTTACTACACATACAGCAGTACTCCACCATACCCCTATCCCGTCACCTGTGAAAGAGCAAGGACTTCTGCCATTGCTTGTTTATGAATGCATCCTGTGTCTTCCCAAATAAAACTGGAACACTTCAAGTCACCCACTATCCCCCTTCACGAGTCCAAATTGACCTGTTAATGTGAAAAAGTTACCATCCCCAAACTAGAGAACTGTCCAGATACAAACTCCAGCGTCAAGGTGTAGCAGGTACCTCATCAAGATGTAAGCATAGTTACACAAACAGCAAGAAAAGAAGGACTATTTAACCAACAGCAAAGTCAATTACTCCCTAAAATGAGGTGTACAATGCTAATTTGTACCATACACACACAGTTTTCAGAACATGAATGGTCATCAGCAATGCAAAAACTACAGTGACTTGCCAACTCCACTGCTCCAAAATACACAAGCTGACTACACTGATAGAACCGATTCCCTGCCAAGGAGAACAGCGTGAGATCCATGCGACGTCCGAAGGCACAACTGACGCCACACGGCAGCTCTCCCCCCGCGCCGTCCCACCCCGGGTGAGCCCGGGGCACGGGTGGGACTGCCCCCACACCTCCTCCCAGCACACCTGCGAGAAACAGCCCAGCACTCGCGACGGAGCGCAAGTGGGAGTCACGGCTTTATCTTCTGTTTACTCACACTGACCAGAGCTGTCATGCTGGCATGGCTCTCCTCTGTTACGATTAAGGGGGTTTGATACCACAGCTGTGATAAAAACAAAAAAAGCCCACCAAAAAAACCCGCAAAAGTAAGCCACGTCAGGTTAAGTACCCCAACAGGGAATTTAGAAAGCTGACTCTGAAGCTATGTTTTTAAACACCATCTAGCTTGCTTTTTTTTTTTTTTTAAATCAGTTATTTATTTAGCCAACAGATTTCACCTTGGGCTATGCTCACAAGAAAACACCATTATCTTTAATCTTTCATGTATGTCATTATGAGAACAGAATGGGAAACAACTGACTTAAGGAGGCAGCTGCATGAGGTTTGTGCCTAACCAATGGAGCACTTCGAATCCATCATGACGGGCATATTGTACATTTTTGAGAGTGTAATTTTTCTGGATTTCAGGTAACTTAAGTATGAACAATAACATTTCTTTGCAAAAATATAGCAATGATGACTTTGGAGTCAACGGAACCACCAAAAGATAGAGCAACCTAAGCCATGTGGGAAAGCTAAAACATTTTGCAAAATATTTCCTTTAAAACTGTCTTCTAACAGATATTAACAAAATTTAAAAGAAAAAACATAAGCATGGTACGTAAGAGATATTAAAAAGACCAGACACATGCAGAAACCAATGCAGAAGCACTGGAAAGAAGTTCTGGTGCAAAAACCAGGAATTTCAGCAACCCAGCTGGACATTCATAGTGAAGATGACTAATGACACTAGTAACTCAAAGGGACACGCAAATTTAATTCCATATTATAATGCACGGCTCAAATGGCTGCATTTGAAGACGGGTCAGCAGTTCAGCCATAAATTTGTGTTACAGAGCAGGCCATCGTGCTTGCCCTTTGTCTCGGGCATTTCCCAGAAAAGGGCTTTGTGAACTCCCAAAATGGTGGGTGAATGCCACCTCTGCCGTACCGCTGCGGTGCGAGGACGGGGCGGGGGCCACTTCTCTGAAGCGGACACCAGCTCTCCCCCCACCCCCTGTACCAAAGGGGGCCTGAGCCCCTCATCCTTCATGGAGCCATCTTCTGACCAGCCTGAGCTCTCCACACCGGTGATACTGCATTCCCGCAGCCACCAGAGGAACTGGCTAAAAGATGATGAATGATGTGGAAACATGTAATTTCAAGCTGGTTTAAAATCACTGCGCTGGCTGTGGCCTTGCAGCCAAGCAACACTTACCTGTCCCGCCACACTCTGGTCCACGGCTCTCCTGCCACCTGCTAACCTCCAAGGGGTCGTACCAGGATGCACAAGTTCATTTTCCAAGCAATAAAAACTTGGAAAACTAAACTACTACTATTGCAAATAGGTATCTTAGTTCTGATTTTACCACATAGCAAAAGACAAGCCATGTTCTAAGAACCTAATTTAGTATCCAAAACATCAATCTTGGTCAGAAGGTGCACTACAGATCATTGACTCACCTTGGAAAAACATCTGCATGGAAACTCTATTATACACTTTTATTACATTAATTAACAGCAAGAAACGCCCATGCCAGCAGGACAGCACACACAAAGCACTCATTCGAGTGCCAAGTGTCTCACAGGGCCTAAAATCAGAAGCTAATCACTTTGCTACGGTGCCTGTTTGGGGCAACAACAAGCTTTGCATGGAAGATGAAACCCATTTTCTGCAGCCCTGTAACTTTAAGGAGTAGTGCATGCACCCTTAAATACATTGAGGCAGGCTGTTAATCTGATAACAAAATATATTTCAAAGCCTACAATGAAATATTAAGTATACACACATTTTAAGACATAAGATTACTTAAGAACTAGATACGTATAAGGTACTGAGGGGTGCTTAAAGGTTTCACTTTGAATTCTAATCCAAAATTCATCTTCCCTTGAAAACAAGACAGGTTATACCTTGGATTTCTATGCAAGCAATTTATGATACCCAAAAGGAAAAAAATAAAAATAGCTAACAGCCAAGCAGTGCTTTTACTGCCTTTTTTTAATCTACTAGTTCCAAGCCAGATGCATGCAGTACAGAATTCTGATTAGGAAAAAAAAGGCTGTTGAATTTTTATTACTACATCCCTTAAGGACCAAAAGCGGTAACCCTAGGCATTTAATGTGTACTATGAATAACAATACATATGAGCACATAAAAAGCTTGTTATCTCTGTTTATGGAATTTTTTTACCATGTTGATACATTTACGGAAAGAAGTTGGGAAGTACGGTGAAGGGAGGAGAGGAAGCTACCAAAATAACAAGTACCATTAAATAAAACCTATTTGGAAAGGAACAAGCTATGCAGTATGAAATTTGAATGAACCATGTCTCTTCATTACCGCCCTGCAGCTCCCGTGTAGTCAGTGGAGCCTCGTTTAATGCTTACACTAAAAGCTTTCATCTACATACATCTCACCCATTGATACAAATGCAATTCATATTTAACCCTGACAAATAATCACTCATGATAGGAATGTTCTGCGTACATAAGATTTTCTTCTTTCATAAACAACGTAAACACAGGGAAGTCCTTCTGGATGTTTCAAAACAGCTCACTAGATTCAAAGACGCGTCTTCTCTCTCCATCCCCTCACATCACAATCCATAACCACCCGGCCAGATATCCGATGGGTTTCCACCACATACCTCCCTGTCACAGGACCACTCTGCTCCATGTGTTATACTGCAACTCCCTCCCCACAGCCAGAAAATCCCGTACAAACTGCAGCTAAGCAATGCTGGGCTTTCTCCTTCAGAAATTAGCTTACAACCTCTTAAAAAAACCATGGGTAAGCCGTCAGAATAAAATACGACAAACCAGCCATTTGTGGCACTAGCATGTTTTCCTTCTGGTATTTAGATAAGTCAAAAAAATACATTTTTAAAATAGTTCCTCCTATTGAATCCTTCCCATTATTTTCAGCTCTGAGAATTCACAGGAACCGAATTTGAGTTACGCCAATTCCGGAGCCAGCAGCTTGTGAGAGCACAAAGACCACCCCAGAAGATAATGGAGGGGGGTTGAGACAACCCCGCGCATCCTTCAGCTCTCAAACTTGCCTGTAAAAAGGAAGTGAGGATACGACCACAGCACACCATGCTTCTGCTCTACTCATGGCAATGGATGCAGCCTTCCTCCAAATTATTCTACATGGGTTGATTCAAAGCCCAGAAAGGGGCCAAAAATGTGAATTAGTTTTTTGTTCTTCTGTGCTAAAAGGAAGAACAACTGACAAAGACTTGGGGTCTGCTGTCAACTACTCTGGACCTTTACCAAGCACTCTGTTGTCTTCTCGCACTGAGATCTGCCTAGGTTTCCCTAGGTTGATGCCTTGGGAAACCAGATGCAACAGCAAGCATGATGGAAAAGAAACTTGTTCTCTTTTGCTCATGGTTGCAGGATTCTGTCTCCAGCCGTTTACTTCCTTCCTCCTTTTCCAGGCTTAGGGAAGAGGACAAACAGACGGCTGTCGTGAGTTAAATAACTGGAAGAGCCACATTAGTGGGCCATGCCCTTGGAGAAGACTGGGACACACGGGAGCCTGACAGACAGTTCAGAGGAACCCACCAGCGCAGACGCATTGCTGTAGCCCAAACCAGAGCTCAGCTGTGCTATTTACCCTATGAGGTCCCAGCTGTCAACCTGGCCTGGCATCACGACAGCCTACAGCACAAACGCCCTTTGCCAGCTGCTTGGCTCAACGTACAATTCTCCCTTTTTTAATGAGATTAGTGTTCGTGAAATGTGCTAGCTCAACGGGCATGCCGATTTAAGTCCTCTGTTTATTCAGGCTACAGCAGATACAGCAGTCACTTTTAAAAAGTCGTAATGCGAAAAGATACCATGAATTCACCATAGCTCCCGCAGTTGCTCATTAATCACAGAAGAAGAGGGGTTTCGTGTAGATGTGTTGAGAACAGTGCACTGGAAGGGATGAATCTTTAAATTGTGGCAACTGTGTAAACTCAGCAACCTACCTCCTTGAGGCTAGCGTGAAGGATCAACTTGCCAACAAAAAAACCCAACAGATGATGCCGGCTGCCTATCCATGTCAGTCATCACTTACATCTGCTGCAGTCACCACCGAAATTGTTAAAAAAGAAGGGGGGGGTATGTTAAATGCTGGGGGGACAGTAACACAGAGGTACTGCCGTAAGTATGGATTAGCAAAGTGACTTTTAGTGATGCCTTTTTTTTTAATAAAAAAAAGCCTATGAATCTAAAGGTGAAACAGGAAAAATCATACGTTCAGTATAAAGATGTAAAACATTATTGCCATGAATAAGCAACTCTTGGTTTAGAACGCATTTTTAAGCGGAATGATGAAAATTTGAGTTACTCTGTTTCACAGGCACTTTCCACAGCATAAAGCTATTAAAACGATAACACATAAATCAGCTTCCCCTGCTAGGAAGCGACAAATTCGCTTCAGCGTATTGTATCAACGATGTGCAGATTATGGTCTCTAACAGCACACAGCGGGGCCATTATCATATGCTGTCACCATGTACCATTAAAAGGTCTTTAATCTGCAGATTGCCGCCACAATACGCTGCTCATGCCAGGGATCTGCTGAGTAACGGGCAGGGATGCTGCAAAAACCTCCAGCCTCCGGGGTCGCCTGAAAAAAAACCCGGCTCCCCGTCAGTCAATCACTGCGACTCAATTAATGTATCTGGGTCATAAAAATGGTTTACGGGAGCCTGAGCCGGGTTATGAAACGCAGCGCGGCGGACAGAGCGGGCGGCGGCGGAGGTGAGCGCCCGGTGCGCCCAGGTAAGGGCCGGGCCGAGCACCGGGG
>WEKW01021223.1:69612-96418 GCA_013389905.1 Sula dactylatra | reverse complement strand
CCCCCCCGCGCTGCGCCGCCCGGCAAGCCCTTTGCTTGTGCAGATGCTCGCAGGCATTACTTGGCCCGCTGGGTTGCTTGGGGAGGTGGGGCTGGGAAGTCGGAGCTGGACGGGGAATTGCTCGTAAGGGAGGAAATGTATTTCAGTGTCAGGGTGAAAATCTGCCTTTGGACTCGAGCCGCGCGGAGCTGGAGACCGTAGCAAGTGTGGGTGGCACAGGTTTGACGGTGCTCTGGTTACAGCCGTGTAATACGGGTGAGCCAGGCTGTATCTAAGAGCAAGAGCTCTGCGGCGGATCTGTTTGAGGGGCCAGGGCTCCTCTGGCTCTGCATCTCTGACATATCTCCCTTTGGCAGAGCTAGTGCATGTGATTGCGTTGAGACGGTGGGATTTATGAATGTTACCTTATAAGAGCAGGTCATGAAGCTGGGATGCTGCTGGAGCCTAACCTTGGCTTTACCTCAGCCTTGAATTTAAACTCTATCCTAAAACTAACTTGGACACTGAGCCCCAGCTTAAACTGATCAGAAACCTTGTACTTCTGTATGTCTTTGAGACCCTGAGCTTCAGCTGGAACAGACCTGGCTCATCTCTGCCGGGCCAGGATGGGCCTCAAGTGGCAACACACCCTGGAGAGAGAACGCAGCCCCGGAGAGAGCCTGCTTCTCGTTATTGTCACGGCAGCTTCCAGCCCACTGCAAAATCCAGCAGGGGATGGACGGCAAAGAAATAACCATATTAGTCTAGGAATGGAACGGGAACTGATCCTGCAGAGCCCTGGCAGCAGCGCAGCGGTGGGGGTCTTGCCGGCCTCCTCTGGGTGGGGATAAAAGAGGCTTGTGGTGTGGCTGCCTTCAAGAAAAGCATGGCCAGAATGAGTGTGCACACGTACCTTGGTAGCCCGAACTGCTTTCAGGTGATCCTTTCTGTAGTCCACGTTTTGGAGGAGGGTATGTGTGCATGGGAGCAAACGCATGTCCCTCCGAAATGGTGTGCCAGTACACCCCCCAAAGCACTGCTCTGAACTACACCTTTTACGGCATGAAAATCAAATCAAGGTCAATGCTAAGCCACGTATCTCATCAAGCTACAAAAACAATGTAGTTTGTGCAGCTGAGACATCTCAAAGTGGTAAACCAGACTTCACCATTCAAGGAACAGTGTTTAAAAACAGAGAGAGAAGAAATGGTCCCTGAGCATGTGCTTTTGTAATATGCAGAAGTTTTGCCATGAAGGCTGCTGCAAGATTTTGCTGGGCTTGACTTGTGACTTTAAGAGTTGGTTATTTTAATGGATAGCCTACTGTTTCCCGAAACAATAAAGGCATTTAAAGGATGCTTGGAGGGGGAGTATTCTGCAGGAGATACCATTTTTTGAAGCATTCGCCACTTCTGTGGAAAATTCAAATGACAGGTGCATAAATCTTTATTGACTTGGCCATTAAAATGTAAATAAGTGCAGCACTGCAAAAAATTACATTGACACTAACAAGAGTTATAAATATTCACTGTGCAAAAGTTACAGTAAGATTTTTGACAGAAAATAGCTAAGCAAGAGCAGGAGAAACTTTTCTTCCTGCCCCTCACACATGGACTGTAGAAAAGATAAATGCTGCTGTCACAGGCCAGCGGACAGTAACCGTTTATTTCAGTAGCTATGGTTGTACCTCCCCTCCCCTTCAGGTGTTTTTAAGAAAGTGTGAAACCAAAAAGCAACCAGAATTCCAGTTATCCAAGCAACAGAAACCTTGTATGGCTATTTTGGTAGACGCTGATTTTGAGAGACTCACATTTTTTGCCAATAGCACATGATTTTAGGTCACTCCGTCTTGTAGTGCCTAATTTGAGACACAGCCCCTGAGTCTTCTCAGAAGTATGTGTTGGGGCTTTAAACTCCATAAATGCCTGCAGGGCCTCCCTTTACAACGGTGTTAAAACTCAGAGGGTTTTGCACCAGGGAACTGGAGAGAAAACAGAGGTGCAAGAAGAGAGGTCCACATCAGGAAATACGATTCCTTCCCCCATGAATGTCAGTCCCTAGAGGGGATGATGTCCTGAGAACTGAGAAACAGAGACTTCATGTTATCTCCACGCAAACCTACAGCCTCCTGCCGAGACCCTATTTGGAGGAACACCGAGTTGCTTTTTGACATACAGTCAAGCAGCATATACATAATGGATGTAGATACAAATTTTGGATTAAAAATGAAAATGTCTGAATGGAGCTGGACATAAATCTGCCTCATTACAGTAAATACCATTAAAATATGACCAGAGCACCAAGCCATCAAACATTTTAGGCTTAAATGGCGTTACCAAACAATTGCTAGCCTTCAAGTGCGCATTGGAAACACATTTACGTTTTAAAATTATTTTATCATATTTCTGCAGATTTAGGAGTGCAGACTTTCAAGTCTATTTCTTGAACAAAATCAAAGCAAGTCTTTCTAAAGCAAAATACATTTTCAGTTCTGTAATCCATGTTTGCAAAGTTAGGAACATAATAGCTCCTCACATCTCTCCGCAGAGGGAACATTCTTGTAGCTATTCAAAACAGGACATTTTTGCCTAGCTGTGTCATTTGAAAAATATTTCTTTAAAACACTAGCAGTTTGCAGGGGGATCTTCTGACTATCGGTGCCCATGAGCTCCTTTTTCTTCATAATGCACAGGGAATATCCTCGTTCTTAATAAGTCTGTCTGCAGCGCATTGGTCTAGAAGGAGCTCCTTCATCCCACAACAGGAAAGCATCGCGTTGGAAAGTGAAAATGAGGACTGTCATCCTTTCCTGAAGCTGATATTGGTTACTTGATGGTTAAATAGAAACTTCTTGGGGAAAGTGGTGAAAAGATGTAAACAGCCATTGTATCGAGTGTGATAAGGCTTCACACCCGTCTGCAATTATAGTAGGTGAAATGAAATGCTGTGCTTTCATCTCTTCATGCCCACTCTGGCCTTCCCCAGAATCCCTGGGGTGCTGTGGAAGGTGAAGGCTGCAACCTCTGCTGTTCTTTACTGGGCAGTCAGGCTTATAATCCACGCTCATTTCAGCCTCCCTGGAGATCAGAGGTTTGGGGTTTTTTTCACTTTTGCTTGTTCCTTCTCTCTCCATGTTGCCTGCCAGCGGCTGTCCTGTAGCCGAGAACAGTCCACTGGAGAGTAAACACAATCTTTTTTTGGCAAAGGCAGAAAGCTGAGGGAAAAATAAAAGCCTGATAATTTCACTGCACTCATGTCTCTTGAGTGAGTTCAGGCGGCTCCGTACAGGTCCCACTGACACCTCCGCATTGTAATTGGGCTCTAAGAAAGCAAAGCTCTTGCACGGCAGCCAGTTCATTACATGGCTGGTAGCTGCATGCCTTTGGCAGGTGCATTAATGGGACCAACTTGTCAGGCCCAAGCCCCAAAATGTGTCTTCCAAGGAAGCCTCAGGCTTTATATGTCCCCAGGGAAGCCACTGGGGGTATACAGCCAATCTTGGAGAACGATTTGTCAGAAGAGACCCTGTAAATAGGCAAATATAGTGTTGATGAGGTCAACTGAGGTATGCCCATTTACAACAACTGATAAAGAAGATCCAGTCTCCTGCAGCACAGACATAAGGGAGCAAATACAGACATCAGCTTTAGTAGTCTAGCAACAAGTATGAGTTAGGCTGAAACACATATTCAGCACCAATTCAGGAAAAAGGGCTTGTACGATGGCTCTGCAGTACTGAGACCATAGTGCCACCTCAAACTGATGAGCAAGCAGTACGTGTTTATGGAAAAAGAAGTAGTAATGCTAAGAAACTTTCTTAGACCTTCTAAGATGGTCTTAGGATGCTTTCTAGGAATGCACATCATGCTTTATGAGTTATGCTTAGTAAATTAAGGCTTTTGGCTTATGTTAGGCCAAAAAGAGATGTCAAGGGAATAAGAATCAACAGAAGTAGTTTTAGGAGAGAGAAGTGGTAAAAGTAGTGAACTTCATACCTCTAACGACTCAAACCAACCAGTTACAAGATCAAAACTAGTACAGAGTTTTAACAAAACTGCAGTAAAGATTATACTCTAGTCCTCCTGGAAGCCAGATGGTGACTAGATATATCCACTTGCCATGTTTGTTTTAGTGCTGTTTTATAATAATTATTAGATGATAAAGAAAGGAAGGGCTCTGCCATGCTGTGATCTTCCTTTGCCCCTGGATTGTTCCTTGCTATGGGGACAATGAAATTCTTGATTTTTTGCAGCTTTACTTCCAAAGCTTCAGCAGTTTTGTCCCAAAAGCCAACCGTGTGGAGGCAGGAGGGAGTGTGTGGTGGAGGGATGTCCTTTATCCCATTTCCCTTTGGAGCAGGTATGTAGTATCTGGCTTTTATCAGTAATGTTGACATTAATGTTTTTCATAACTTTTCCTATTTCTCAGCAAATACCTTGATTTAAAAGGGGGGTTTCTAGCTGTTTTGTAGGGAGGCACTTCTGATGGCTTGTGATGACTTTCCTGATTACTCTAAAGCTACACAAAGTGTCCTCTCTGAAGGGAGTGGAACAGAAATACATTTGTGACTAAGTACAACTACCATAACAGGATAAATTAAGATCACCAGCTTTTACAGAGAAAGGGTGGAGGACTTGGAAAAGATAAGAGGTCAGAAAGCAGAAAAATACACAAATATCATGTCTATATTATTTCAGGAGAAGCATTATTACATCTTCAGATGATATGAGTTTTGACACACAGCAAAAGAAAAGGAGCCATGCAATTTTCTAATCTTCATCTTTATCAATAAAGTGACAACTAACCCTGCACATTTGCCAAGTCACTCAAATTGGTTTGTCACACTGTTGATTTCTCTTTTTTTGTTGTTGTTTTTTTTCTTTGTAGTTGAGAATACCAGTGCCAGATTCTGTCGTGGTGTCCCTGGAATACCTGGACATTTTCTTAAGGTCAGTAGGTAATTTACAATTACCTTGGGAGGAATTAGACTGTATCTTCTGGAAAGATCAATGTGAGGGGTTAAAAAGCATCTGTGAGGCCTTGTCCATGATTTTCTGTTATTTAGTTTCTGTCAAGAAGCTGTGGTGGAGCTGCACCTTAAAATTTGAACACCAGAGCATTCGATACTGTTTCCACTTTCCTCCTTTTCCTTTCTTGAATGTGCCGTGATTTGTTTTCACTAGATTTCTCCTAAGTCTGCCCTGAAGCAAATGCAAGCAGAACTGGGGATCCTGGCCTATTCTCTAGCGCTGGCGGCAGAAGTTACCTCTTGTCATCGCAGGTTTGTAAGTGTTCACGTAAGAAGTAAGGGCAAGCAAGTGAATTCCAGCTTTTCTGTCACGCAGGTGCAGCTATCCGCTTATGTGACAGGTGCAGACTCCTGACTGACATGTAACTGTCTGCTTATTGTGCAGTATTTTCAGGGACTCCTGAATGTCTTCAGCTTATGGATAGAGGGATTGGGAAAGGTCAGGTGTGAGACAGCTGATGGACTATGGACAACGTGGATGCTGCCAAGGGAGGCCAGGATGTGGAATGTCCACTGCAATGGAAAGTGGTTTCACGTTAGTGAGGCACAACAGTGTAGGATGAGGCGAAGCATCATAGGAGGAGGGTCATGTCAGGGACCTGCTAATTCTGTTGTTAACCTCAGGGTACAACTGGCAGGACCTGATTTCCGGTGGGAAAGAAGATACCCTGGGAGACCCAGAGGAATCCTTACTTTATACAGTATAGAGAAAGACAAGGGACAATGTGAAGAGAGTCACAGAGGCCATGGTCAGCCCAAGAGCTCTTCGATAAATAGCCATACTCAAGGTGGCAAAATGACACCATGCACACAGTGAAAGGAACTTTGAGGCACGCCACATGAATTTTGAGCCAATATATTTTCTCTTGATGTGGTGCCTAGGTTTCCTTCTCCTCCTCTAACCAATGACTCCTCCTCATGCCTTCAGAAAACAAGAGGATAGATTTTTAAAGTAGCCATTTATTTTACAACAGCATGCTAGTGATAAATAGAGAAAAAATTAAAACAGTTTAATAGTTGGCACATTTTGGCAAATAGAATTAAGCTGTATAAAGCAATAACATTTTAAAAACAGTTCATTACAGGTACAGTATACTGACAACAAATCTTGAAACCACCAAAGAAACAAGAGTGATACTTAGAACTTAACTTGTGCCCACCTCAGCGCCAGTCTAGGCAAAGATCTTGATTTTTAAGGACAGGCTATTGCATGTTGCGTACAGGTATCTGTTACATGAACGTGCAAAAGATGTGGCTCCAGCTTAGAGACCCAATTGTTGGTTCTGGAACAGGCTCCTTCCCTGTGGTGCTGGGGAATGGGGGGGCATGTGAACCGCTCACTCAGACACTGCTTGTTTCTTGAAAGAGCTGAGAGGTGGACGAGGGCCCCTCTTTCTCCCTTGTGGAGGATTTTTTCCTTTGCGCCCACATCCCTTCCTTCTGGAAGAGCATCTCAGCACTGTTTCCTGGAGACATCCTTTGCTTATCCTTTTCAGGTTCCTTCAGCGAGCAGCCTCATTTCCTCCACAACCATACGACTATTTCCTAAGCCGTTGTGTGTGAAGAGCTCCGTTCCTCTAAATGGAGGAGCAGCAACAGCTGGGGACTCAATCCATGTCCGTCTTACCAGCCGTAAAACGCACTGCCTGTCAGGCCCCTAGCATACCCTCCTACCCTTCCTAGGGTCTTTACTGCTTGGGCTCAGGGCCAACTTAGATAATGGGTGCAGGCGTCACATCTTGAAACAAAGAAATCTCTGAGAAAACGCTGTGTGAAGCCTTCGTGGAAAAGGCTGCCCTTCTCTCAGGAGGTGCTTTTAAGCTGGGCACTCTACCCGCGCTCTCCACTTGAACTACGCTGCAGCTACGTTGCAGCCATGCCCGTGCCCATGCCTGTGCTCCAAGCTGGCCATCCCCCATAGATGGGCTCAGGTCAAGGAATGCAAGAAGCATACACAGCTTGTTCGCAAAATCTCCCTGGCATTGCTAACAAAGCACCATATGCTCAAGCAGCAGGAGCAAAAGGACAAGCTCAAGGCAAAGGGAGTTGAGAGCAGTAGGGCAAGGAGGTGCACAGGAAAGGCACCAGGACATCTTGCTTCATGCTCCCCCATTCCTCCTGACAGGGCAGTGGTGGATAATGCACGGCTACCCCCTCTCCCTGCAGCTCCGAGGGGGTGCCTCTTCCTCTTCACTTCCTGATATCTTGCCCCCGAGGTGGCTACTGCTTTGGGCATCTTCCCCTTTCTCTTAACACTTTTGGCCACCGTTGCCCCCACCTGTCTTTGCCTTACAGTCTCTCCTAGGCCCTGGCTGTGTTAGTTGCCTGCTCAGCCCACTGTGCAGGTGAAACCAATAGCAGTATCAGCAACAAGCATCAGGGCAAGGAGACTGGGTCCTGTACGTGTGCTGTTGTCCCCAGCACAGAGCACGGCAGGCAAGTCCCGGTGCCACTGTCACTGACGCATAAGGCACACAGGTTGCCTGCATCGCTGGCCCTTCACACTGGGTCTGCCGGAACCAGACTTAGACTGTAGATACGCAGATTTTTAATTAACACAGAGTTAGCTAGGGCTTTCCTTTTTTAACACGTATGGCTGAAACTGATATTGTTCTGTAATAGTCGATTGCCTTTGAAATGTATGGTTCTTTTACATGTTTGTCATGAATTGTGTATATTTGTTAAAGTTTCATTTTTTTTACTGGCAACCAACAGAAATATACCTGTATTAGGAACTGAGAGAAATTTTAATGAACTGAAAGAATTTTTAATGATCTAAAAGTCACTTATATTCAATACTCAGTCTCACATGGTTAAAGGAAAAATAAAAGAAGGGCTGCATAAACAGCAGCACTACAACACACTGTGGAAATGATCTCTGAAGACCTCCCTACGCTGTCCAGCTTGTCCTGGGGCTTCTGACCTGGTGCTCAAGAATTGCAGATCAACACCAGAACTTCCTACATCTTCCTGCCATCATGCTGGCTTCATGGATGAGGGAAGCAAAGTGTGCTGTCAGTCCATGGGAGTCACTGCAGGCATCCCAGTGACACTCGTGAATGTCCCCCTTGGGGAAGAAGAACTCAGCAAGTCTATTATTCATCACCTTGGGGCCTGAGAACCTACAGGCTTTAGAAAATGAGGTTAGTCTGTCTCCTCTTTTTCCATTTCAGGGAAGCAGTTTGCTTGTTTTCCTTCCACCTTATATTTTATGGTCCCCTCCAGGTCCCAGCCCAGCCTGCAGACATGCGCAGGGTCTTTTATCCCACAGGCCGCCTTTGGGGAGGTTGTCACGTCACAGTTGCACAACGTACGTAAGTGAAGGAGCCACATGGATTGCACAAGTCACACAAAGCCAAACTAAATTATATACTGTTTTTTTACTAGGTTCTGGTGACTTCAGAAGCACAGCAAGGCCCTCTATAATACTTAAGAATTACTGACAGGATATTATTCCTGTGCAGGAGCAGGACAAAAAAGATGCACGGTGGGTGCACCGCGGAGGTGGTACCATAGGGAAAGAACTTCACCATTTCCATGCAGGAATAAGAGAACCAGGTACACCTTTCAGTGACATGTTTTGATGCAAGATTTGGTTTTTAGCGCCTGGATAACACCACTGACATTCAGCACATTGCTGTAGTCGGTAAAATAGTATCAAATAAAACAGGGAGTTCTACCTTTACTTTCTCCTGAAGATTTTTCTGTCAAATTGGGCCAACTTCTAAGTAAAGAAAGAGAGCATTTTAATTTGTCTGTACTGCAAACCTAGCCTGGGATTTGAAAATTACTTTTGAGCTTAGAAATGTTGTGGACTCTGAATTTGGCAAGAAGTGTGGTTGGTACATAAGATATAACAGTATATAATCCAAAACCTGATTATTTCTGCTTTGCTTAGCTTACCATTATTTTAGGAAATGTTTACTTTAGTGGGTTTTGGGCGTAACATGAGCAGATAAAAGCTGCATAAAGATATTTTTTGCCAACATTGAAAACAAAAAAATAAACCAACATATCCCCTTCAGTTTTTTTCAGCAGTGGTATTTGTCACCTTTATAAAAATACTGTCTATTATAGACTGAACACAGATCATAAAACTGCTCTACCCAGATCTGCAGGGGAATCAAACAGATGGCAGAGCCCACTGCAGTTTGGATGAAGATTTCATAGTTAGATATGCAAGAGAGTAGTAAAGTGGTTTCAAGGTCAGCAATCAGGTGAAAACTACGGCCAGATTTTCTTCTGCTAGGAGCACGTGCAGCCTTTCTCATATATTTAAAGGAAATGCACCAAACCCAGAAATTCCTTCACTACCAAGAGCAAATGCCCTCAGTGCAAGATGATATTGAAACAGGGGGAGAATTTGCTTGCTTAACTTGCATTTTTTAAATGCATATTCTACACTGATTTGTTTCAAATAGTTGTTCATGACTGTACATGACTGACTCACATATGTGTGTGTATGTGAGTATGTATTTTTTTTAATTCAGTCAGATCTGCAGGTGGCCATACAGCAGTTTGTAAGTAATATTAGTTGTGAATTTTGGCATCAAAAATGATTCTCGAATAATGGTTATTGTTATTCAATTAGTTCTGCGCCCAACACTCATCTAGAGCCGTTGGCAGATAATTTTTTTCCTCTGTGATTGTGTCTTTTATGCCCCCACGAATCTCTGAATCAAGTAGTTACAGATTTAAATAGAAAATTTCCTCCCTGATTTGTTGTGTTCTTTTAAAAATAAAAGCCCCTAGCAATCTAGCTTGTGATATCCATCAGGCTCAGCTACACAGATCTGGAGGCTGTATTTCTCTCGTTTGTGTTATTAGTCTGGTTTTAGTTGATTTTCACTTCCAGATGTCTCTTGTGCCTGTTTTTTTTTTCTGGTTAACAGGATATAAATTACCTTGATAGGCCAGAGCTGTTTGCTCTGTTTTAGTTGTTTAATTTCTGGATACATTTTACAGAGCCTGATCCCTCATCAACACAAAATAGCTTTTACTGCATTACAACACAGATCTCACTATGGTTATGTAGTGGCATGAAATCGGCACAACTGACTGAAGAATCAGGCTTGTAGTCTGAGTGCTCATCTCTTCTTTCATTGAAGGGGCACAAAGACCTGCTCTGGTGAGGGCTGGATTCAGCTCCTGGACCATGAGAAATATGAAGACTCTGGTTTAGCGTGGCTGAAAGAATGGATGTGTGGGATGACTCCTACTTGCTAGATCAGGATGTTATCTTCAGAAAACAATGCTAAGCTGCATCATGTTTAGTATCTCCCTTCCATGAAAGTCAAAGGTCTTGGCTTTACTCATCGTCAGTGAAAGAGGTGTTGTGCAACAGCTTTAGCGGACCTGCAGTGGGGTGGCTGCCAAGAAAATCAATTCTGTGCTGCATCATCTTCTGCTGAATCACTTCTGGCCCTGAGGTTTCCCTCTAGGGAGTGGAGAATGGTGCCAAGGTCCAAGTAGCTCTCCCAAGTTTTTTCCTGCAGGGTTTTCTGTAGAAGGGTAGTTGGGGTGCAGTGGTGTCAATTATGCCTTAGTGGACTTGAGCAGATCCTCACAACAGTTCTTCAGTTGTGGGTGGGCTAGATGCCTTTGCATATGGGTACTTAGTTGCTGGGTTATATAAAGCACTGCAGCAATCAAATATTTCCTGCTGCTTTTCCAAAGAACTGCTGCAGGGACACTCATGCATTGCATACAAGGATCCCAGGGCATGTTGTACTTTCTCGGGAGGCTTTGAAAACTTAAAGAGACAAGATCCAGTGATCTTAGAAAAAGCCTGGGAACTGGTCCTCAAGTACTAAATTTCAGTGGCAGGGACAGACCCTGCCCTCTTCTGTGCTGCCATTTCCCTGTTGGTAGGTGCGGAACTAACATTCAACTACAGGCAGTCAAAAAGAATAGAATTGCTTCTAAAATTTTCCAACGCTTTCAAAAATATGCAGAGTCATGACTACTTCTTCTCTAACTTCATCTCTAACCAAAAAGGCCCCGATTCAGGGGCCTGCTCTTTGCAGTTGCCATCTCCAGACAGTTCTTGGTGGGACAAGTCAACTTACAGCAACATTTGCTTCATTTAGGCACCAGCTGCAGGTCCTTCTTAGGCACATTCTTCGTGCCGACCAGTTCAGCTGAACAGAGGTTGAGAAAAGCAGTCACAAAACAGCTGATGCACATACCAGCTGTTATCACTGAGGTTGCATATTAGTTGTTATTGAGACTTGCATTGTCAAACACTCTGGTTTTGTTTTTATGCTAGTCAGCCAAGGTCTTGAGCTCATGCTGATCAAGGATCATGAAGGAGACTATGCAGCAAGACAGTGAGATTTGTATGCTGAAAGTCACTTATGCTTTGAGAGCTTGCCAAAAACAATGTTTCAGAGGGCATGTATTACACTGCCAGAATCAAGCTGATGAATGGCTGTATCATTGAATTTGGATACAGAATGAGGGTCAAGTTCAGAACAGTCTAGCAATAGGCTATTCACACAATCTAAGCAGGGTGGGACCAGGGCATTTTCTAATCAAGACTTACTAAAAAGAAGCTATTTAGCTCTGTTTTATTCTAAAGTGCAGTAAAGGGAGGGTAGAGAGGAATTAAATCTAGAAGGTAGATGACAAGGCAAGTTTAGGGCCATAAAGTGCCAGGTTTATCTGAGCATTTGGGAGTTTCCTCTAGTTAGGCACGGTAAAACAAGGAAGGGAAATGTTGACGGTCTCTTCTGGAACCTGTACACCTCATCCTGTGCTCCTGGGCTGGACCACATACACCTCATCTCTGGTCAAGGACTTCATCATGTCTCAAGGATTCCTCCTCTTCCTCACTGCCACCAGCCATCAGTCATGTGGGTCTGGGCTCAAAGTGTTGGCTGCTTTGTTCCCCGGTCTCCCCGTGCTTCTTCACGTTCTCTCAAACACCCCCCGCCCGCATGGTGAGGGTTAAACCTGGCTGGTACCAATTCCTGCAGCGTGCTGTTTGTCTGTGTACAAGCACTGACGAACTATGGTCCCTCTCCAAATATCCCTGCAAACAAACAGTGGTGATTCAAATGTTTGCTGAAAAACAAAGGAATGGGATGCAAGCCTGGCTGAGCAGGATCATCTGTCTGCTTACGCACAAATACCTGAGGGGACCTTTCTCCATTGTTTTCTCAGCTAATTTCCAGCTATATACTTAACTGCTTACCTAATCGATCACCCGCTGTCAGTGTCTATGATCAAAAAATACTGGTAGTCTCCAGAGAAAAGTATGTTTCATGCCCCTGGGGGAAACTGAAGGTGACAATGTTGCAAAGCTGGGAGGGTGAAGGTCGGCCTTCGTCGGAGGGTGGGAGAAGAGGTGCCTATACTTTCATTAGACAAAGAGCCCACATTTTTAAAGGTCAGATCATTCATCTTTCATTTCCTAGGTACAATCCAGTCTGTGCTTTGAAATGCATTGCTGCTTTAGCTGTAAATAAAGAAACTTAAATTGAGGCCAGTTTATGAAGCAGCACTCAACACTCATAAAAAGCAAATTTATACCCAAAGGTGTTGCCTTACAACTGGTGTCAGATTCTTTTAGGATCAGAGATTGGAAATGAACATCTTGGCAATGGTGAAAACTGCTTTGTGTTTGGAGAGCAGGAAGGTAAATGGCTAGCCTGCGTCAATTTTTCCTGCTTCAGCTGAGCAGCAGTGCTAAAAACAGGCAAAGCCACCAGCAGCTTGCCTGCTTTTATGAATTCAGGTTGCCCTAGTTTATATGGCTGTACGTATGTGTGTGTGTATGTATGCGCAGTTACTCTGGGTGAATGGAAAGAAGAGCTCCGCCTAGAAAAACTGTAGTGTATTTTGAGGCTGATACAGGCTTCGAGGGATACTGGCAAAGGTTGGTTAGTGCAGCTGCAAAAAAGATGTGGCTCATACATCAGAAAAAAGGACTGTGATGTGTTTGGAGTAGCCAGTTGTGCTTTATGAATAGGATACACTGGGGGAGTGAGTAGTGCTGCTGGACACGGAGAACAGCTGTATATGCTGTATATAGGTGGTGTGGAAGAAGACCCACATGGCTAGGCTTGCTTTTGCCATGTTAGGTGGGTGGCTTTTGGTGTGGTATAACCTAACCAGTTCAGCAGCTTTTTTTATAGAATTTACCAAAATAAATAATAGACCAAACATAAACTGAAGCAAGCATGCTACTTAGTTTATTTACAGAACTAATAAAAATGCAAAAAATACAGTAATCAAATTATGTTCTCAAGTAAGAATGAATCAATAGATTAATAGCTTCAAAGTGCTTCAGTACCAAATTAACACAATAAGCAATCAAATCAAATGATGAGGCTGTCACTTTCACTGTCAGTCCTTGTCACTAATGAAGTTGTGCTGAGAGAATCAGAGGAAGAGTTGTTTGCTTTCAAACCAAAAGCATCCAGCATCCTACCCAAACTGCTCCTTTCTCTTGGCTGGGGATGAGCACAGGTCGCACCACATATTTGGTTCGGACTTAGACCCTTACCAAGCAAGAATGACAGAGGTGAGTAATATTCCTTTTTCAATGTAAGTTAATTCCAGCTATCCAGGTACAAACAGTAACTCTTCACATTTCCTGCAGTCTTGTGGCTGTTGCAGGGTGATGGGTGTCATTACCAACTCCCCTGCCCATGCACACAGTTTGTGGTAGCAGATCTACCTGCTTAACACAGGTGGGATCACTAAATACTGCATGGTGGCAGATTTTTAACAGCTTTTGACCTCATCAGAACACCAGTGGGAGGCTGGCACTTATTTTTATGAAACTGTGAAAGGTGTTTCTCCCTGAGCTGTACACAAACACTCATTTGTAACCGGGGGAGGAGGGTGGCATGAGGAAGAGAGAAAATAATTGGACTGAAGTCACCCTGGAAGAAGAGTGATTCAGCGAGGAGCCAGCAGCTGTGCCTGCGAGCCGGGTGAGTGCCTGCTGGCCAGGGCTGGACCATGCCCAGGAGCCAGGTGAGTGCCCACTGGCCCAGGCTGGACCATGCCGGCTCCCTGGAGCAGAGCTGCTCAGGCGCCACTTGATTTACTGCTGGTGACACACAAATTAATGGGAGGCAATATGGGGAAAAATAGGGAGGGGTGGAAAATGTACTGCTTTACAATCCCCGGGAAAATACGCTTTAGGAGAGGCTGCGCTTTCTGATGACTGTGCTATTCCCTTCCTGAAACAAAGCTGTACCCTAATGAGTGCTGGGGATAAGAAAGGGTGGATTTATCCTGCATAGACATATGCTGAGAGGAAAGTCTCTGGATATTTCTCTCACTAAAATGTCTCACTAGGGGAGTTCAAAGGCGGATACTAGTGAGCTTTATCGAAAGGAAGAGCTTTCAACCCATCAGAGAGCAACAATGTGCTGCCCAAGGAATATGAAAATATGCCATTATAATTTCATGGTGTGTTATTTTATTCCATAAGACAAACCATTACTTGCTTTCACAAATTTATAATGGTGACCACACAAATTATGGTTTGATGTCACATGCAGTCTCACGGTTTAGCTAGTAGGGGAGAGAAAAAGGTAATTGCAAAATGTACAATGACAATAAAAGAGCAAAGGTAGGTGGTTATGTCAGCAATTATTCCTGATGTGTGAATGTTTCCACTATATCTAATTTTCAAGAGGAAAATTTCTTTGAAAGAAAAATCCTTCCCAGAATTCTAATAAGAGCCAGAGGAAATGGATGGTGAAACTCGTGGTGAGTTGGGTGAGCAGCAAGAATGAGAGGTAGCAGGGAAGTTAGCTGAGATGTCACCTGTTGCTTCCTGACAGCTCCAGGAGAGGATACCAGTCAAGGACTGACTCTGAAGACAGTGGGCATCAGCCTGGCTGTCATTGCTCAGGAAATAGCTGCAGTGTTGCAGTCTTTGGATATGCAGTAAACACACAATGCAAGAAAGCTGTTCAACATCACTCCTTTGAGCGGATCACCATAAGCAACAACCAGAAATACCTAGCAGGTGGCTAGAGGAAAGCCCCCGCAGCAAGTCTGTGTGGGTGGCTAGCAGGAGCACAGTGGTCTGCTTCTTTTCTAATAACGTTCTAAAAAGTTGGGAGGACACTGAAGGCAACCTCTCTGGGACAATGGCATTGACTTTAGTAACTCTTTTAAGTGAGGATGGGTCAACAGGAAACGGGTTGTGGGACATGATAAAATGCTCTAGGGCATTCTGACTATTGCAGTAGATGCTTGTTTAACATGGCTAGGAATGCTGTTATTAAAATAAATATTTGTTGCTAAAATACCCTGTTAGTTCAATAGCCTTGAAATCTAGTTTATGTCATTAAACTGAAGGTGCAGATATTTTATAGATATGTCATTACAGCCGTTGCAGACAGACCTAGGAGGCAGGAAGGGAACTCCTCAAACACTAATAAGAAATAAAGCGGTTACTAGCAGCAGCTCTGACCTGGAGGGCAAAGCTCTCCTTGGAAGACAAGTAGCTTGCTGAGTGGGAGCAAGAGAGAAGAGCAAGCAGGAAACAGTGGTAAGAGGAAGGAGAAAAGCATCAGGGTGAGCCACAAGGGACGGGAGTGTGCTGTCTGATAAGTGCCACCACAGCTGCGGCACTGCTGAGTTTGTGTTGACTTCAGCCAGTGAGAAGGAGCAGCAGGAGCAGACCTTGAAGGCCGAGGAGTGGTCTTCTGACACCAAGGATCTGTCATCCTTGCTACATGAATTTCAGGGGTTTAACTTGAGTCTGGCTCTGGACTTGTCCCATGAGCTGTGGTCCAGTCAGTGGCTGGAGCACCATAGGTATAGTCCTACGGTTTGTCTCCTGAGTTAGCCTTGTCAAAGCACAAAAAAGCACACAAAGATACCTAATTTAGGTCAGCATAAGAGTACTCTTTGGGCCTCTAGCCCATGGTGTAGAAACATTTATTCCAGCCTTCCTAAAGCAAATTCTCTGTACCATTAAGAGAGGGAAAGAGGTGTCCCTAGAAACTTCCATGTACAAATTCAGCATCTCTGATGGAGTAGCTCTCTCTCTCTCTCTCCATTGATAATTTAAGAAATGACTAGGAAATGCTGGATGACTCATTCCACCAGAGGTACTGCTTTTCTGAGGAGGATCAGCAGCTTTTTAAAGAAAAGGCAGTGGCAGTAGCATTTCTCTTGCTTCATCTGCCTCTCCCTGCCATCTCGCCATGTAGTAAGACTAGGGGGTGGAAAATGTGCCTTGAGTGTGAGCAGCCTTGGCTCCGTGCTTTCTTCAGCCTAAGAAGACCTGTTTTCTTCTAACATGAGAGGATGCCAACCTCAGCATGGAGGGGAGCCTCGGAGTGAGCGTGAGGAACCCTCTGTCTCTCCTGTTGACAGGGGACCCCTCTGCAGTCGTTAATGGGGCTTAGCTCCCAAGCCTCAAAGGGCTCAGCAGGAAAGCCAGCAAGAGGGAGTCTGAGTCTCATCTAGGAAGTGGCAGAAGGCTCTGCTCCTTGCAATATGTCAGTAATAATGCAAGTGGTCACTGAGTAGGATCCAAGTTGTTTTGGAAGGAGGAACTGACTACCTCTTCTTGAAGGCTAACTGGAACCATTTTCCTCTTGCCTCTTCTGCTTCTGGCTCCATCGCCCTCACCTTCCAGCCAGAGGGGGAGTCAGGGTAAGCAGGGAGGTTCTTCACATGTTTAGGTGTCTACCTGAACAGGTTCAAGGGGTGTACTGTACTCTGCCTACACATGTGGGCACCAGAAGCGTGCCAGTCTGCAGACTTCCTTACCAGCAAGCACATGAAAGATTGAAAAACGTCATCCCTCTCTTGCTAGAGACTGAGTCGAAGCGTAAAGCACCAGGGTTGGATCCTGGTTTCAGACACAGAAATCCTGGGGCAATGCTGGCACACAAAGAAGATTTCCCACATATTCCCCTTTTTTCTTGGGGCTTTAGCAGCTGATATGTAATTAACATTTATATTTCTCAACTCAGTTTATATCATTTCATTACAAAGGGTTTTGCCAGATGGTAATCCTTGCTGTAGCGGTTTAAGATGTTATTGCCTCCAGCTGCCCGCTCTGTCCCTCCATTCAAAGTTATGACCTTGTAAGAGTCAGCAGAAGGGGACGTGCACCCAACTGCGTCTGCTCCCATTCACAATCCCGCATGTTAAGGCCTTCAGCTAATGCTGTGGACCGTAATTTGGAGCAACCAAGGAACAGGTGACATTTTCTTCTCCTCACATTGCTAAGGGGGCGATAACCTTTGCAACTGGGAGTGAGTGACAGCTGGAGCTGGTCACATATTAAAGTAGTAGCTCAAGTTTCTTGAAGTTCATGTGTGGCAGTCATAAACTCTGCTGGTCCTAGAAGGACTTTACTTATATAGTAATATAGGTACACCAATTTGAACAAAATGGTTTGTGCTTGGGTGCGTAGCTGTATTACCATTTCTGCTCTTTGCACTCCTAAAGAAAGCAAAGCTGTGTCTTATGAGCAAACCAGACTATCCCAGCAAACATGAACTCTTGCCAGTATAGCTGGATCTGCACCAGAGGCTTTTGCTGATACAGCTAAGACAGTCAAGGATTATTATTCTTCTCCCTCCTATCAACACACCAGGCTGGAAAATATCTGTTGTAGAGACTGGAATAAAAGCAATCACAATAGTTTGTCTTCTCTGCAGTGCTCCAATTTAAACAGGGTCGTACAGGCAGCATCTGTGGGTGCAGTTTTACTGCTGAGATTGATTTCAGTGCCCTGCAGAATTCGACTTGTTGTAATGTAATGTAGTGTGGCTGTAAAATTAGAAAGCCCAGTTATTGGCCAGGCTGTCTGCACAGCTCTCAGCTTTGGTGGTTGGAGCCACCAGCATGTTCACGTGAGAGCAGAAATCTTCCAGAGGTGCTCTGCAGCCAGCCTCTGAAAACAAAATATTGGCAGCGCACATGAAGAAAAGGAGCTCACGGTAACATCTAACTGCTGTGCTGTCTGCTTGTGTAACCATTTTTTACTTATAGAGAATCGATTCTGGCAGAGTAGAAATATTGCCATAACAGTTCTGAGAACGGTGTTGAAGGACAAACGTGTGGATTAGCAGGGATGGCTGGTGAAGCACTCATGTCACCTCTTTGCAGATTGATGAAGTTCTTTTATTATGACTAACCTATCCTAGGAAATGGAAGTCCTCCATCCTTTTCCTTGTCCCTGTTGTTTAATAATGTGGGTGGTGAACCATACGGTGTCCTCTACAGTCTTCAGACCAAAAACCTGTGGACAAATTACTAAATTCATTAAAGCCAAGCAGATAAAATCTTGATCCTACTGACTTCAGTGGGGCATGGATTTTACTTTATGTGCACAAACTCGCCTGTGAGTATAAAGTCCTTTCATACTGTGTTCTTCTGTTGTGTAATAGTTAAATTATTTCCCAGTATTAATGTTTAACATAGATTTTTTTCTAGTTTTAATGTAAAGTTAATTGATTCCAGTTCTGCCCTGAGTTTCTGGTAACTGAACCATACTTCCTTTGCTGAAGGGTGATGTGTTGGGACGTTATTATCTGAACCTGGGTCAGGGAGGCAAAGAACCCACTATGTCATTGCCTATCTCTTCTGCAGCCGTTTAAAGCAGCCAGCAGTATGTGTAATGCTCCCCCCTTCTCCACTAGTGATAGTCTGTGCTCACCTTTCAGTGGTGTGAAGAACAACCCATTTTGCTGACCAGTGGAGGATGAGGTCCACAGATACCCACTTTCTCATCTTGCCTCTCCTAATAACTTGTCAGTAGCCTTGGGCATTTCACTTATTGTCCCTCCCCTTTTTCTCATATTTATAAACCAGAGATAATATTTATAAACCAGAGATAATATTTATACACTCTTTGGGGTGTTATGGTGACTATTAATTACTGTTCATGCACTGCTCGGGAAATTAATGTATTGTGCAAGTTCTAAGTGTAATTTAATTATTGGATATTCAGAATTACTTGACTCGATGGGCTATTTTTAGCTTTTGTTTCTTATTCTGTACAGAAAATATACCTATTTCTTTCAGTCTGCAGAAGACTGTTAATGGCAAAAGGTATATATGCCTTGAAGCTGACTGCTGCAGAAATATGAGACTCTCTAGATGCCTAAAAACCAAAGAAATATTTGCACCATCTTCTATACCCACTAGTGCACCTTCTTTCTTCCCTGTCACCTCCCTTCCATTCTTAGCATTGCATAGTGTGTAGTTGCCACATTAAACCTACATTAAACCTACCTGCTACATTAAACCTACATTAAACCTACATTAAACCTACCTGGAGGTTCTGCCCATCTGGAAAAAGTTTGGTCTTAAGATTAACCTGTCCCAAATCTTATTTTCAAAACTGATTTCATTTCTGTCTTCTGATCTCATGCTAATTTGTTCATATCTTTTCAAGTTTCAGACTAAGGAAAATAAATCATGGTTTTTTAATGATTTATGACTGAAAAATCATTGAGGGTTTGGCTGAACTCTATGTGCGTGGCTCAGATAAAGAATTTCTGTCATCAGATATGAGTAAGTCATGGTTTGGCTGAATGGAAGTTGCTTGGTCTCTGGCTGTCTTCACTGACTCATGACATTGATCATGTGTGAGTGCATGTGTGTGTGTGCACTGGTGGAAAGAGGCAGAGAGCTGCACTTCACCCATGTTGTGCTGACCTGCCCCCTCAAGAACATTGAGAAAAAGCAGTGCCTGTGCTGAGGGGACTATGGGGACCATGGGGACCACCACTAAGGAACCTGTATTTGCTCATTGAATAGATTATTGTCATTATTATGCCTCTTCTGTCTGATGTACGCTGGGTTGTTTTCATGCTCCAGAGAAGAGCAACTCTTGCTCTGTGGAGGATTCAGAAGGACCTCCCTCCCTGTGTCTACAGCAGTCAGGAAGAACAGGGTCCTAATATTTGTAGCCAACTAAAAAAAATCATACTTCAAAAGCCATAGTGAGGATTTAAGGAAATGGATGAGAGTTGCATGCTCAGCTGTTCATCTTTATGACCAGATAGGATCCATGTTCAGACACAAAAGGTTATAAGAAGTTTCTCTATTGGATATTTCTCTTCTGCAGACAGTTTTGGTGAGTCTACAGAGACTAACTCAAGAAATGCCTATAATTTCTCAAATTCTCAAATCTGTACACTGCCAGTAACTCTGTTCAGGGAGTACCAGATAAAATATAAAAGATTCAGTGCCCATCCTCTGCTACACAAATAGCACAGCTGCTGCAAATGAACCTAGGCAAAAGAAGAGCAGTATGTTTATACTGGAGTGGAGAGAGGACCAGGAGACTTTTCAGACTGTCTCCTAACCTAACTGTTGCCCTTAAGATCACCCTGCCTTGTGTAAAGCATGATTCAGGATGCTATAAAACCTTCATTGCCTCAAGCAGCATCTTTTTCCAGAGGAGCAGTAGGAAGAAAACGCGAATGTAGTAAGTTATGAAACAATACAGAGACATCAACCGGTTCTTCTGGCCTAGTCTGTGAAGAGGGACAGTTTAGGAGGAAAAACGTGGAGAAATGATGGCAGACAGCGTGGCTCTGTGCTTGTAAGGAGAAATGCATGTAAGGGACAGGAACCAAGGAAGATACAGAAATAGCTGTATGCTGTACCCAGTAGCTACAGAAAAGAAAAAATACTTTGTAAAAGCAAAGCTTACGTCGTGCCAGGAGGATAAAACTGAGCAAAAGGGTTTTCCACTGGAAAAGGAAGAGATAGCCTGTTCAGAAGAAGGTGTCTTCAGTGATATCTTGGGGTTTTTTTGGTATGACAGTTACTGTGTTGAGTCTTGGGGTATGAATTGTGCTACAGTAACACAAATAATTAAAGGTGTCTGAATAATTAAGCACAACTGAACAGAGAGGAAAGAGTTCCGGAGACTGAAAAATGGGAAATTGTCATTCCACAGAGGAAAGGGGTTGAGTAACAGACAGAATGACTCTTTGTATATTCTCAGCATGTCTATGCAGCAGCTACAGCAGTAATTTAGTAATCAGTTTGAGTCAGGGTGCTGTTTTTGAGCTGTTACCAAATACATGGTTTGATTTGGTTCCATACCACAGCTCTTCTGCTATCGCTGTTATAGTTTTCCATTCGTATATAGTATTCTGCCTGACTGTATTTTAATAGCACACTATGGGCAGCTCTGTGCTCTGCCCAAAACACAATATTTTAAAAAAGAACTGTGGATTTTTAACCCACTCATATTTTATGACTAAGATTATTGAATTTCTTACAGCACTCCAATAATTTTCTTCAGGGATCACAGTGGCCTTTCGCTAATAGGCAGTATAACATGTTGCTCCATTATAACATGGCCTCATCTTCCAAAGTTTGAAACTTGGCAGCTGAGAAGTAGAAATGGAGACAGCATCAGGGACTTTCCCAGAGACTTCCTGAGGGGTCAGACATTAATTAATTACAACATGGGCAGAAATGTGTAGTGGTTATTTCTTCAGGATACAAACCAGAAAAATATCCATCGGGAAAGCTGATGTGATCTCAGATGAGACTATATAGAAATCTGAACTAGGACATTTGGACATTTGCCGAGCCTGGAGAAAGAATTCACAGGAGCAGTTAATGCAAGCACAGATGTCAGTCCTCATCCCAGTGCTTGAGTGGGCTCATTCACTATTTGACCTCAGCCCCGCCTTGAGTTCAGCATCATGCAGAGACAGATTCATATGTTATTCCAGCCAGGGCATGCCGTTCAGCCCACCTCCCAGACACCTCTGAATTGTTTTCCAGCCCTGAGTGTATAGAGGCTACACGTGAAGAAAAATAAAGTTATTTGTACCTGGCATGCTGAGGGAGCTCAGAGGACGTGCCCTCTGACTCAGGCTGCTCTGCCACCACTGCGGCAGAACCATGAGTCTTTTCCAGCTCCCGCACAGCCTGCCAACACAAATGCCTGGCAACAAGGGTACGAGAAACTATTATTAGTAGTTCTTAAACACAGCAGTTTGGAAGCAGCATAGGAAAACACAAAACCTCTGATTGCAGGAAGTTCGTATAAAGTCCTAGCACTCCAGGAGAAATCGAAACCCGTGTACTAACATCCCCATTCTGACCAAGTCGCAGAGGCTTTCAGCTGCTGTGGTGACATGTGGCCAACTATGCCATTAATAGAGAGGGCATGACATCTCACTGAAGTCACACCTCTGGACTGAACATAACTAGGTGAGCATGTCATCTACAGTAGAACAGGATACAAGCATGACTCTCTATCAGGATATGTTTCTGGATGACACAGTCATGGAAATGACCACCTGTCAGCTGTGCATATTTTGGGAACATTGCACAAGGTCTTCATCAGCTGGGAAGACATGTGACAGAACATTGAACTATGCAGTGTTATAGACAGCCTGCCTCTAGCATGACTGAGAAGGGCTGTCCATACACCAAACCGGTAGACTTCTAATTCAGCACAGGACCATTCTTGTATCAAGGAGGTGATGCCCCATTTAAATTAATTTTTAACCAATTTTTTAGTTCTTGGTAAACCTGAACTTCTGTTTTCTGTAGGTGTGGTTATATTTTTGCTAGAGAGCAATTGTCCCTTCTCTCCTCCTTGGGCTTTCCATTTTGTACTGATAATCCCAAAGCAAAATCTCATTAATGTCTTCTGAAAATAGCTCAGAGTTGCGGTTTCCATCAGAGCAGCTGATTTTGCATTCCAGACTTGGTGAGGATAACACAAGCCAATGCAGGGGCTTGGCACAGCAGTACTCACAAGTTCCAAGATGATTTGCCTGTCAGGCACCCATTTAAATGGCATCGTGTCTGTGATAAGCAACTCTGTCCTCATTATCCTCTCTTAAAAGCCTATACCACTTACTGATTACTTCAAGAGGAGTGGATAAGGGCCCTGTCATTTTACGTTGCTTAATGCTTTCCATTACANGGGGGGGGCTGGATTTTCAGCAGCAGCAAAGCCTTTTGGCTGGAAAAGTAGAATTCTTGTTAGGTTTTGGCTGATAAATTGTGAAAAGGTATATTGTCCCAAAAAAATCACCCTTACTTTTCATCTTTGGGAATAACTTGCTTCCTTGCCAGCATCAGCTTTCTGAGGATGGGCTGTGGCTGTAGCAAAACTGCTCATCTCACTCCTCTTGGGGTGCCCCAGTAGCTCTGCTGAAGCAACCAGTGATGAGAAGAGAAACAGGCCAGGGGCCTTCCTTCTCCCTGTACAATCATACATTTTTCTCAGCCCAGTACACAGCAGCAGAGCACCTTCTCTTTTGGGGCACCATGTTAAACACTAGTGTCCCACTCCTCCCTTCAGCTTCTCACTCTCCATGAATGCTGCAGAGACCCCTATCTCCAGAAAGTAAGGAGCGGGCTGAGGATGGCAATCCTGAAAATGTCTGTTCCCCAGCCTGAAGGGGACACTCGGGGCTCAGTTCAGCTGTCCAAACATATCTGTCTTGTGCTATTTCAGATGTCCTCCTCTCTCCTGCAAATTTCTGTGGAGCTCAAGGAAAAGCAGGAGACCCACAATCTTTTGGAGAGGCAGCTGGAGACCAAACAGCGTTCCCTAGAGTGTTTAATACAGTACAAAATATCTACGATTAGAGAACAGATTCAAACCCTCCTGTTCATCTCCACTTTCAGACACTTAAATATAGTTGTCTGCAGTACGGGTATCTGCAGGTGGAGCAGGTGTTTCAGCTCCTACTACTGTTGCTGAAGAGCCAGTCGGTACCATTCAGTAGAACCTGGAGAGCTGTGAATGCACCAGACGTGCTCGTTTTAGGGAAGCCCTGTAGATCCCAGTGACTACAGTGGCAGGATAGGTAAGTGGCTTGTGTGTAGACAGCTATTCTAGCAACACCTAAACTTAGGTGTCTGGGTCTGGAGTTGAGTCCTGTCCTCTACGTCTGTGCCTGGGGTTCAAGTCCTCACAATGGCAGCAAGTTGCTATAGTTACATATAATTTGTTCTTTATAATTTTCCACTATATGGAAAAACCCCTGGGGAATTAAATAAAAAAAAAAACCAAAACATGCAAAAAATTTATGTTAAGAAACAAGATTCAAGTTGCAAAGTCAGACACTTGAAAATGAAAAGTGCTGTATGTAGTTACCCCTGCAACACCTAATTCAGTCATCTTGTCAATATATTGCAATTTTCTAGACTTTACAGCATTATAATTTTTTCATATCAACCTCTCTTTTCATTTTGCGTTTCAGATTACTTCCTTCCAATATTTAATGATACATTATTAATAAAAACATAGCAATACAAATATATTACTAATATCACTATATAAAGGCTATATTTTTTTTAGGTTGCATAGTCAAGCTCTTGAAAGTTAGGAAATGCCAGATGTACACACTGTAAGCACAGCGAGACACATTCTCTATTCCAGAAATCTTATGAATCAAATTAACACAAGATGAACCATCTGCTACGGAGATAGGATGGGAAGACAAAAATAATAGTGACCAGGACAAGTTACATAAACTAGGTATGAGCACTAAGAGAAAATGAGTGATTGCTTTATTTTCTTCTAAGTGGTTTCAGAAGACCTCTTGGCCCTGGTCCTCTTGATATTCCTGGAATAATATTCCGTATATTGTCCATATCCCTGGATCTTCTGAAATAGCATCATCAGAAACAGTGTGCCTGTGGGACCTCAGATATGCCTTCCTCAAATACCTGTTGACAGGCACATTCCTGGTGTTATTAAGTGGGAGTTCCTCTAGCAACAGTGCTGCAAGTAAAAAAAGGACATTTCATGTTACAGAACATGACTCTGTACTCCAGTGTAAGGGTAGCCTACCCTGAGCCCACTGCCCTGAAAAGCCAGTGCCTTGCAGTGCAGATGCTGCTGTGAGTGGCCTCACATTGTTGTGAGCTGGCACGTGCTCGGATTAATCTTCTTCACAATGACTCATTTTGAGTGTTATTTTCAGGGGCAGATCTCTGAGCATGAGCATGTGCACACAGTAATGAATATTGTATGCAGGGTTGTGATCCCAGTCTTTGGGCCTTTGTGTGTAAGTACCTCCTGCTGTCTCCGGTGACAGAGGATGACATTGACACTGCCTAGGACTCCACATGGGACCACAGAATCACAGAATGGTAGGGGGTGAAAGGGACCTCTGGATATCATCTCGTCCACCCCCCCTGCTTGAGCAGGTAAACACATAGAGCAGGGAGCACAGCAGTGCATCCAGGTGGGTTTTGAATATCTCCAGGGAAGGAGACTCCACAACCTCTCTGGGCAGCCTGTTCCAGTGCTCTGGCACCCTCACAGTAAAGACTTTTTTTCTCATGTTTAAGTGGAACTTCCTCTGTTCCAACTTGTGCCCATTGTCCCTTGCCCTGTCATTGAGCACCACTGAAAAGAATCTGGCCCCATCCTCTTGACACCCACCCTTTAGATATTTATAAGCATTGATAAGATCCCCCCTCAGTCTTCTCTTCTCCAGGCTGAACAAACCCAGGTCTCTCAGACTTTCCTCAGAAGAGAGATGCTCCAGTTCCCTGATCATCCTCGTAGCTCTCTGCTGGACTCTCTCCAGTAGTTCCCTGTCTTTCTTGAACTGGGGGGCCCAGAACTGGACACAGTACTCAAGATGTGGCCTCACTAGGGCGGAGTAGAGGGGGAGGATAACCTCCCTCGACCTGCTGGCCACACTCCTTTTAATGCTCCCCAGGATACTGTTGGCCTTCTTGGCCACAAGGGCACATTGCTGGCTCATGGTCAACTTGCTGTCCACCAGCACTCCCAGGTGCTTCTCAACAGAGCTGCTTTCCAGCAGGTCAGCCCCCAACCTGTACTGGTGTGTGGGGTTGTTCCTCCCCAGGTGCAGGACCTTACACTTGCTTTTGTTGAATTTCATTAGATTATCCTCGGTCCAGCCCTCCAGCCTGTCCAGGACTCGCTAACTGGCAGCACAGCCTTCTGGTGTATCAGCCACTCCTCCCAGTTTTGTGTCACCAGCAAACTTGCTGAGGTTGCACTCTGTTCCTTCGTCCAGGTCATTGATGAATATGTTGAACAGCACTGGGGACCCAGCACAGACCCCTGGGGAACACCACTAGTTATGGACCTCCAACCAGACTCTGTGCTGTTGATCACAACCTTCTGAGCTCTGCCGTTCAGCCAATTCTCAATCCACCTCACTGTCCTCCCATCCAACCCACACTTCCTAAGTTTACCTATGAGGATGTTATGGGAGACAGTGTCAAAAGCCTTGCTGAAGTTGAGGTAAACAACATCCGCTGCTCTCCCTTCCTCTCCCCAGCCAGCCATGCCATCATAGAAGGCTATCAGGTTGGTCCAGCATGACCTCCCCTTGGGGAATCCATGGTGACTACTTCTGATAACCTTCTTTTCCTCTACATGCCTGACATGACCTCCAGAATGAACTGCTCCAACACCTTCCCAGGGATGGAGGTGAGGCTGACTAGCCTATATTTTTCCAGGTCCTCCTCCTTGCCCTTTTTGAAGACTGCAGTGACATTGGCTACCCTCCAGTCCTCAGACACCTCTCCTGCCCTCCATGACCTTTCAAAGATGATGGAGAGTGGCTTAGCAACAGCATCCGCCAGCTCCCTCAGCACTTGTGGGTGCACCCCATCAGGGCCCATGCATCTGTGAGGATCCAGTTTGCCTAAATGATCTCTAATCCAGTCCTCCTCAACCAAGGAGAAGTCTTCCTTTCTCCAGATTTCCTCTCTCACCTCTGGGGGCTGGGATGCCTGAGGGCCAGCCTTGGCAGTAAAGACTGAAGCAAAGGCAGCATTCAGTAACTCTGCCTTCTTTGCGTCCTGTGTCACCAGGGC